>JABFTP020000144.1:61958746-62313682 GCA_013387265.2 Cryptolaemus montrouzieri | reverse complement strand
TATTGCAATGCAATTACCGAAGCACTGTTGCATTTATTGAACCTGGTGAAAACCAGATTCTCTCATTATCGATCTATGATGATGACGAATTAAAAGTTCGTAGAATGGGACCAAAATTTGAAATTTACATGATTCGTAATAAGATTTCAAGTTCTATATATTTTGTAATGAAACCGGTTCAGTTTCGGAAATGAATTGATATTTATCCAAATAAATAAGTAATACCTGTTCCTCCTACTTTATGCTCCAACTATACATAGGATTCGTTCTTCAATCTTTTACAATTTATTAAACCAATAGATTCGAAATACTAATTCCATAGATCAGTAGTAATAGAATTGAATAATAATAAATTAGTTATCATTCATAGTCTGCTCAAAAATAGTGCAATTTTAGCTTGTTTCAGTAACAATGCCCTAAGGTAATGAAACTTAAAAGGATGTGAAGTATATAGAATTTAATGAAGAACATGCAAATACTATTCGATAAGTTTTACTTGAGGATGCCGATGGTTTTGCAAAAAAATTATTGACGGTATCTATTTTATTGGCAATAGAATTTTAGTTAATTTTCAGCTACTCTGGAATCCATCCCTTATATGGCTTCAACTTTATACCTTAAATACTCTGCTACGATACCTACGTGGTAGCGAAGTACACAACTTGAACGGCTGTATCTCCCAGTACCTTCCTTACAATAAGTCGTGAGTCAGTACTTTTCAGGGCGATAATTCGAATTGTACTAGAATTAATTATATTTGATTTCGGCCAATGGTCTCAGAGAGCGCTCAACTTTAATTTGTCTGACAAAACATGTAGATACATTTTTAGTTATTTCGGAAATAAAAAACAAAGAGTTTGTCGAAGCAGAGATGATTTTTTCAGATCGATTCTGGAAAATCATTCTTGCACTATGGTGAACACTCGTTGCTCATTCTGATATCCACGAGCTACAAGACAAAAACATCTCCTCACTAACGTTCAAGATCAAAACTATTCACCGAAATCCGGAGGAACAGCTTATTAGAGATTTGTACTACCGTAGACTCTCCAAAGCGATATCCATAATTGCTGTACTTCATGCACTATTGCGGCCCTCTGAGACTCGAACATACAACAATACTTTGAAACGACCCGGCCTAAAAATCAATGTTGCAAAGATATAGTCAGAGGAAACTACACGACGATTTCCTTGACCATCGAAAGAAATCCAATTTGCCTCATTGATTTTTGGGCCGGATCGTTTCAAAGTATTGTTGTATGTTCAGTTCTCAGAGGTCCGCAATGGTGCATGAAGTAAAGCAAGTATCGATCTCGCTTTGGAGAGTCTACGGTAGTACAGATCTCTAATAAGATGTTCCTCCTGATTTTGGTGAGTTTATTCTCTAGCCCTTGGTAATTGAATGTTTTAATAGTCTTGTACTTCCTTTCGCATAGCTCAGGAGAAATAAGATGTAGCCTTGGTAACAGAGTAATATGGTCTGACTTGCCAAATGGAGGAAGATGTAGCACATTATAAACGAAGTTAGAGTCGTTTACCAGAAAAAGCTTCTGGAGAGTCGGAACCTGCTGATCCCTGAACCGAGTGGGAGCACCAATTTGTTGGATATAGATTGTTTTCCTGAATATTTGGACGAAAGGGAATAATACACTCTATCGGCTGTGATGGTTCACTTAACATCGGGCATATTGAAATTACCAGCGAGGTGAGAAGATACTTGCAAAGGGTGAAGTCGTTGAGTCAAAGAAGGGGTCTGTAAACGCATCCTTTAGTGAGACAGGAATCTAAAGGATAAGTAATGTCCAGAAAAATGTAAGTCATTAGTGAAGCAAGAAGTTAGTTGTAGACACCTCCGTAGCCAATAGTCACCCGACTGTCGGTACGAAAAAGCTAATAACCAGGTGGTGTAACGGAGGTATCTGAAACACCAGGGTGTAACAATGATTCAGCGACAATAATGAACGTAGGTTCATTATCCTTCAAGCAAGGTACGAGTTCCAAATATTTGGAGGACATCGATTGAACGTTGGAATATAAGACGTACCATTCGAACAGAGGATAATTCAGTGTGCTAAATTTTTCGGACGAGCTTTAAGTATCTATGGTTTCTCTTAGCGTATTTGATATTTATATCTCGTGAATGGCTCGATAACTAGAACTTAAGCTGCTCACGAAGTTGCTTGAGCTCAGATAACTGCTGACTGATTGAGACTTGTCATTACCTATAAAGATGTTTTCTTCCAGGCAGGATTTGAGATTTTTCATTCTGTCGAAGCAGAGATGATTTTTCAGATCGATTCTGGAAAATCATTCTTGCACTATTGTGAACACTCGTCTATCTATATATATATATATATATATATATATATATATATATATATATATATATATATATATATATATATATATATATATATATATATATATATATATATATATATATATATATATATATATATATATATATATATATATATATATATATATATATATATATATATATATATATATATATATATATATATATATATATATATATATATATATATATATATATATATATATATATATATATATATATATATATATATATATATATATATATATATATATATATATATATATATATATATATATATATATATATATATATATATATATATATATATATATATATATATATATATATATATATATATATATATATATATATATATATATATATATATATATATATATATATATATATATATATATATATATATATATATATATATATATATATATATATATATATATATATATATATATATATATATATATATATATATATATATATATATATATATATATATATATATATATATATATATATATATATATATATATATATATATATATATATATATATATATATATATTTATATATATATATATATATATATATAGAGAGGAGAGAGAGAGAGAGAAATGTTATAAATTCAGCTTAATATCTTGAACGTTAGTGAGGAGATTTTTGTCTTGTAGTTCGTGGACATCAGAATGGACGAGTGTTCACAATAGTTCAAGAATGATTTTCCAGAATCGATCTGAAAAAATCATTTCTGCTTCGACAGACTCCTTGTTTTCCATTTCCCAAATAACTAAAAATGTATCTACAGGTTTTTTCAGACAAATTGAGGTTGAGCGCGCTCTGAGGCCATTGGCCGAAATCAAATATAATTAATTCTAGTACACTTCGAATTATTGAATTATCGCCCTGAAAAGTACTGACTCACGACTTATTGTGAGGAAGGTACTGGAAAACACAGCCGTTCAAGTTGTGTACTTCGCTACCACGTAGGTATCGTAGCAGAGTATTCAAGGTATAAAGTTGAAGCAATATAAGGGATGGATTCCAGAGTAGCTGAAAATTAACTAAATATCTATTGCCAATAAAATAGATACCGTCAATAATTTTTTTGCAAAACCATCGGCATCCTCAAGTAAAACTTTTCAGTTAGTATTTGCATGTTCTTCCTTAAATTCTATATACTTCACATCCTTTTAAGTTTCATTACCTTAGGGCATTGTTACTGAAACAAGCTGAAATTGCACTATTTTTGAGCAGACTATGAGTGATAACTAATTTATTATTATTCAATTCTATTATTACTGATCTATGGAATTAGTATATCGAATCTCATTCGAATGTAATGGTTCAATAGAATTGTAAAGATTGAAGAACGAATCCTATGTAAACAGGTATTACTTATTTATTTGGATAAATTAAATTCATTTCGAAACTGAACCGGTTTCATTACAAAAATATATAGAACTTGAAATCTTATTATGAATCATGTAAATTTCAAGTTTTCGACCCCTCCATTCTACGAACTTTAATTCGTCATCATCATAGATCGATAATGAGAGAATCTGGTTTCACCAGTTTATATATATATATATATATATATATATATATATATATATATATATATATATATATATATATATATATATATATATATATATATATATATATATATATATATATATATATATATATATATATATATATATATATATATATATATATATATATATATATTGTATTTTTATTATAACCTAATGCTTAACATATAATATTGTACGAGCTACTTTCATTGCACATCCCACTTTCAAATAGTGACAAATATTCAAATATGACAAATCACATTCCTAAAAAGAAGAATCAATATTCCAAGGATTACGTACAGCAGCAGAAGTCAGAAAAAAACTATTCTCTCATATAAATCGAAAAATTGTAGACCTCGAAACAAAAGGATCCAATATTTTCAGGGCCCCCGGCATTAACCTCGATATTTCGAACCATCCGCTTGTAGGAAGCCAATATGTATGGAAATCGACTGATCAAATCTTGGGAAAACCGATGTACTTACCGTTTACGCAGCCATTTCTCCGTTTCTTTTTCCACTGTCAAACATATTTGTCCTAGCACTTTATGTTTGCGAAGTTACAGCAAATATTCTTTTGTAACCACGTTGTGTTTGTGTATCCACCTGAAATATATTGAGCAGCATTCTTGTCGAAACATATTCCATCTGCAAGTAGTAACTTAAAACACTAAAAGCAATTTCAAAATTATTATTGAATTATGTTATTATTATATCCGAGATATTAATTTGAAATATTTATTTGTCGAATGAAATCGAAAATGCTTTTTAGTTCACTGACGTACATATTTTCCGTTAATGATAATATTTATATGGTTAATTTGGACATATTTGTAATAAGAAATCTATAATAGGCCATAAACATTTCCGTTATACTCAGATATCAATACAAGCTATCGAACGTCGTTTAAAGCGTTCACCATGATATACAGAATATTCTTCGACTTAATTATGTTTTATATAATCGATTCGATAATAGGTTGAAAAATATCCGATATGTTGAGGAAGTGTAGTTTACAACAACATATCGGTGTTTGTTCTTGTTGAAGCTATGTGTGTGATATATATTCGGGAGGAGGTTTAGAAGTACGTATTCAAATATTGCTGCTGCAAATGAAAAATTATGAAAGTAATAATCAAATTAGGATTAGGAAGGGGATATCCGTGATTGATTCAATGAGCATCAAAAAAATTTTACGAAATATTCTATGAAATTCATCTGAATCAAGAAACTAATACCTTCATTTCACAATGAATATACGAGAGTGGTCTGAAAAATTTCCGACATTACAAAGATACATGACAATTTTTCTGAATATTTTCTTTCTATTTTTTAACATAAGAATCTTGTTACTTTACACTTTTTTTCCTATCATGTTCTTATCTCTGTAACCCTTCCAAATGGTACTCTGCATTTTTCTCTGCAAAATAGCGAATCACGAAGAAGATTGTCTCTTCATTTGACGAAAATCTCTGTCCTCCGAGCACAAACGCTTGGGGCTAGATTTGGTGAGTAAGGCGGATGACCAACCTGTTCAAACCTTAGTTCGTTGATTTTCACCACGATAACCGCTCAGGTATGAAACGATGCGATGTCTTTGTGAAACAAGTCAAGTCAAGTAATGATGTGAAGTATGATCCACTGATGAATTTTAGTTTTTGAAAAAAATCTGTTGAAATAACTCCATTACTATCCTAAAAAACACCTGCTAAGGCTTTCCTAGCGAAAAATACTGTTCTCGCTTTTTTTTGAACAGGTTACCACTTTACAGTCCACTGTTCGGACTGTATGTTTGTTGCTGGCGTATAATGGTGTAGCCAAGTTTCATGTACAATAATTATTCGGCTTCAAAACTAGATTTTATATGTGACAAATACGTTTTTTTCGACTTCTTAACCTGTTTTTTCTCCCTGACTTTAATTCGGCGGTCGTCCAGCTAATTTGGTGAGCTTTGGCGTAGTTATTGTCGGCAGTTCAGTTTTGGACATCCCGAACGTTCGTTGTCTCCCAAGCTTTTACGGCAACATTTAAATTAAGTTGGCTAAAATTTCACTGTAACAAATGATGGCGCCGACACACAAAATCCAACTCACCTTTCATTTGCATAGGCGTATTGATTTCAGAAACAAATATATAATGACAGTTCGATACTCGATTTTGTCAATTATTGATTTGATAAGACAATAGACAAGGAGTCAATTCATAATCAAAATATCGCTCAATTTCATCTTAGATTACTGCAATCATACAGGGTCAACTGGCATTTTTTCACTTTATTTCATTATCACCAACAACAATCGCAAAAGATACAATTTTGTTTACCTCTAGAAAAAGATCATGCGTTGATATATTTAAGAAATTTTATATATGTAAGTTACAGTACGAGATATTTTCACTTGTAATACAACTTCAGTGATGTTTACACGTGGCTTGCTTATACATATAATGAGGACATTGTTGTACGCTAAGCGTCTTCTCAACAGGAGAAGACGATCTGGGCCTCAGTATCGATAGTAATTCGGACAGGCTAACATAAATGAACACAATACTTCTGCTGTAAAGCTTTTATTCAAGGAAATTCGCACGGCGCAAAGGCCAAAGGTTACAAATTTGTTTGGATACAGGATGGGAATATTTCAGATAGGAAAGATGACACAAGTAAAATACTACGTATTGCATCTGAATCTGAAATAGACAATTTATAAAAACCACTTCTCATTCTCTCCGATATTTGTTCAAACACCGTGTTTTCTATTTACCTGATATGTCCTTACATATTTACTACCAGAACGTACGAGGACTTCGTACCAAAGTAAATAACTTCAGGTTGAACTCAATGGCCGGTTTTTCTGATGTAATGTGTGTTACTGAATCATTTCTGAACGATACCTTTTTCCACAATGAATTGGTCAATACTCGTGAATATTCTGTGTTTCATCGCGACTGAGATTCATCGGTGTCTTCTAAGAATGATGGAGTTTTCATTGCCGTTCGCAACAAATTCATCCCACAACTTTTGGATGACGCAGAGGATATCTGGGTATCTCTGAACGTGAATATTTCGAAGTTATATCTTTGCTGTGTGTATTTGCCCCCTTGGGGTTTGTGTCATGTGTTCACTAGTAAATTGGAGAGCAATATAGTGAACAAAAAATGTCCATTTCTTGTGTGTGGCGACTTCAATTGTCCCTCGGTTGATTGGCTGAGTTATTTGATACCTACTAATATTGAAAATAAATATTCAGATATATTAGAAACACTTGCATTTGTCGAACTGAATCAATACAACCATGTGAAGAATAGTATTGATAAAATTCTTGACTTAGTCTTGTGTAATAAAGAAATTGTCTCGAATATGCATAAAAGTGCTCATCCGTTTGTAAACGAAGATACAGATCATCCCACAGGTTATAGTTGCTTTCATTATTCTTGGTGAATTGAAAGTTTCTGCTCAACAACAACAACTCTTAGGCAATTGATGAAAATGTGAATATTTCTTATAAGAAAATCAATTACATAATCAGTTCTGTTATTCCTAAGAAAAGAGTTACAAAGTGTTTTCCTTCATTCTTTTCGAAAGGTACTATTGTTACAATAAGAGAAAAGAAAAAATTTCATAAGAAATGGAAAATTAGTAAAAATGTCAATGATTTCAATATATTCAAACAACTTCAAGCTCATTCCAAGGAACTTATTGAACTTGATTTGAATAAATTCACCTCTAACATTGAGCGCGAACTGCCAACGAACAGCAAATCATTTTGGAAATATGTGTCTCTGGAACGCGGCGGCTCTAGACTACCTAATGAAATGAGGTATGGGAATATTTCTTGATTAGATAGAAAAGAGATATGCAATATTTTTGCCTGTTATTTCGAGAATGTATATGTTCTTGGAAGTCAACATCGTAGTCGTGGTGTAACTGTTAAAAGCTGCAATAATGATGTACTGTCAAATATGCACATAGAAGAGAAAGAGGTCCGAGTGGTTCTCTTATCCCTTCACGTGGCGAAAGGTTCAGGTCCAGACAGCATTCCACCAATTTTTCTAAAATTTAGCTCTCACAAATTAAGTAAACCTCTGCATATTTTGTTCAATCAGTCTCTGATTAATGGTGTATTTCCAAAGAAGTGGAAGGAGGCCGCCGTTGTCCCAATTTTCAAAAGTGGAGATAAAAATGATATTTCTAATTATAGACCTATCAACAAACTTTCGATCATTGCTAAGGTATTTGAACGCATAGTTTATAAGAATCTCTTATCTCATGTGAAAAATTTCATTATCCCACAACAGCACGGATTTTTTAAGGGTAGTACTCTGGAATTTAATTTGATCGTTTATATGGAGTACCTGCAGAGTGCAATGCAGACTGATGCTACTTAAACCGATTTTTCTAAAGCCTTCGACAAAATAAGTTTAGATATTCTCATTTTTAAACTAGCCGAAGCAGGTGTGAAAATGGTGGTTTGCTAGAGTGGATCCAATCGTAACTTCTGAATAGGTCGTTAGTTTAAATGGTTTTAAATCTGAATATTTCTTTATTACTTCTGGGGTACCGCAGGGAACTCATCTCGGTTCGCTCCTTTTCTTAAATTATATAAATGACATAGATAAATATTTTCAGCATTCCAGATTCTTGCTCTATGCAGATGATCTGAAAGTTTTTAGATCTATCAGATGCTTGAGAGATGCCTTGATCGTCAACTAGATTTGAATAACTTGGTTGAGTACTGTATAGAAAACCAATTATTTTGGTATTGAAATAAATGTTTCACGATAACTTTCACCATAAACCATTCACCTATCACTTTTGAGTACTCAATTAGGAATTCATTGTGCGACGTGTGTCCACGGCTTTTGTTCTGGGTGTCACTTTCGATTCGAAGTTGCTCTTCGATGCAGACATAGATCGCATAGCAAATAGTTCAAGTCGAATGATAAATTATATTCCCAGGAGAAGTAAGAAATTTGAATATGTAAAATCATTTATTACTTTGTATTATGCTTACATCTACAGTAAATTTAATTTTGCCTCATATATTTGGAACCCTCGTTATGATTGTTATTTCAACCGACTTGAACGCATTCAGAATAGCTTCATACGGTTCATATGCTCCAAAACTAACTTTATTATCCTGAATCACTACTACGCTCCTGCTTGTAGATATTTCAATTAATTGTTACTCGTTGAATTATATCTGATATTTTGTTTCTGTTTAAAATATTGATCTTGCACATGGTTACTTTTAATGTTCCTATGAAATCTTTCAGGCACCAGGACCTCTTCTCTTTAACTTTTAGAAAAACTGATAGTGCACAGAACTCCCCTATCGATAGGATGCTACGCGTCTGCAACACGCATAGGAGTATCAATTTATTTAGGGCCACATTGGCCTCTTTGAAGAGAAGCCTACGCTTGCTCTTTCGTTGACTAAGATCAAATTAATACAATCGTTCGTTTTGTAATATTCATTTTGTATTTCTTCTTTCATTTTTTCTGTGAATACAATTCACTATTAATGTCTTATATATTACTTTTTTCAGAGTACTAGATTCTATGTAACTAATATTCATCTAGTGAATATCATTTTGGCTTCTGCTGTGGACATTCCTCATACTGTACTCAAATAAATAAATAAATTAATGAATAAATTAATGAAGACGAATACAACTCTTCCAACTTTCGAATCGCTATATCTCAGCAACGGTGGCTATAAGGAATAGAGTGGTTATTTTATAGATAATTATCTGATCGAAAATATTTGTCTTTGTACGTCAGATTATTATTAGTTCGGCATGCAATATAAAGAGCTATTGAGGCAACCTTTCAACTTTCAAAAACCTCAATACAAAATATTTCGCATGAAGAATTGCATGTGAAGAATTTAGTTTCCTGTTGAAAGAAGAACATAAAGCTGCAGGGTGAATTGTTGTCGAGAAACTTTGTCTTAACTTTGAAAAGTCTGAAAGCGCTCATGAGATGGCAGTGACGATGAACCTAGAATTTATTTTTATGAGTCAGACAATAAACGCCCGTCTTCTGTTTGAGTGTTCTTAGAGAAAGAAAAATCAACAAAATTCATCCAATGCCAAAGTGTCTCTAAAACAATGTTAGTTTCAAAAACGAGTGATTTTTCAGCAATTCTTTTATTAGGTCAAAGAACAGTTGCCTCTGATTGGTACACAACCATTTGTTTACTGCAAGTTATTAGTAAGCTTCGAGAAATCAACCCTGAACGGCGAATCATCCATCAACAAAACAAGTTCGCACACATCCTGGAAAAGAATTGAATATTTAAGACCCGCAAACATCGAATTGGCATATTATCCTGTCGACAATCCCAACGACATTTCTACTTTTCCCAAGAACAAGAACGGAATGCGGGCTCAAAGGTTTCAGTCATCAGAAGAAGCTGTTGATGCCTTCCAGAAGGCCATTTTGAATGTAGCAGCAAATTATTGGTACAACTGCTTTCAGAATTAGTCGAAGCGAATGCAGAGGTATATCAATCTCTGCGGAAAAACCTTCGGAACAATAAAGTCTCAAAAGGCTTTCAATTGTTTCATTCTAGCTCTATATGCAAAACTCAAAAGACATCCCCAGTATCGCAGAAGTATAGACAAAAATAGGTGCAATAAAGAAAGAATTTCAATTTCGTAGCTCTGAATTTTTATATGTTCTCATCTATATGATTCATGATATAAAATCTTAGTAATCTGTTGTATGTCTTTCAGAATCATTTTAATATGGATTTTTAAATAAATTGGAGAACTCGTCATATCGCAAATATATCGAGGTCGTTCCCTATTAGGAGAATAGTCGAATTATTTTATACTCGTACACACCGTTTTGCTTAAAAGCGCGAGAACGGAATTTGTGTAACCTTTTACTCCGAGTGAATTTTTTTATGCCGAACGTTATTTTAGAAGAGAACGCTTTAGAAGTGTTTGCTGGCAAACCTTCTACCAGAAATCACAGCTTTTCAACTCAATTCAGTTCATGAAAGGCTATGGTTTGAGCGTTTTCCCTCCAATAACACACAACTCAAGTGGTCATTTTTCGAATTGGTTCTTGAAGCAACTAAAGCACAATGCTACTACCATAAGGTCAATCCTCTATTGTGAAGTGTAGTTTTTCAGAGTGATAGCGTTTAAAATTCCGATTATTCACATCTTTGGTCGGATGAATAGCATCATGCATCAGACACCATTAACAGTCTTGAGTCTAGACCGCATATGTAGTCAAAAAAATTTTGGCCATTTGGATTTCAAATATGTAGTCGAATTAAGTTTGGCTATTTGGAATTCCAAAGTTTTGAGTGAAAAGTATTCGGAATTTCTTCTTGATAATTTGCAAGAACTTTTGGAGTAGTTCCACCGGCTCTTTGGTGGAACATGGTTTACGTAAGATGATGTTCCACCACCTTTTTTTAGGTTGAAGATTAGAAAATATCTAAAGATAACTGACTCTACTCATTGGCGTGCAGCCGTACTGAACGGAAATAGTAGAGAGGAATCTTATTCGGGATTATTTTATATATTTATGATTAGGAATAAGTTTGAGACCATATCTGCATTTCACTTTCGAAGGGTTAAAATTTTCAAAATAATCTAGGCACTCTAGAAACTGCTGAGTTGACTATACGTCACTATGATTATAATGATATAATGCATTGAACTGATATTTTTCTCGCAAATAATGATGAATAATTAAAGAAGTTACCAAATATCAAAATTCCAAAATTATGATAAAATGAAATATTATTATGAAATAGTTGCTAATAAATTCTTGAAACTTTTTTCATTACCGAACTATGTCATGTCACCCTTCGAAAAAAAGACAAATACAAAAATATGAGATATCATTTTTGAAAATAAAGCAAAAGTTTTATGGTATCTGAATGTATGCTGTAAATTTCAATTTCTTGCTTATTGGATGAGGGCATAATTCCAACCCCCAAAAACTGAACAAAAAAATCAAAAACCTGGGACATCATTTTCAAAAAATTAAAAAAAAAATTCTTTGGCAGATTGAATGTATTCTGAAAAATTTCGAATTCCTTCATGGCATTAATCCATGAAAATTGAAAAAATTAAGAAAGTTGAGATATCATTATCAATTGTCTAGCAAAAATTATCAATGTTAGACTGAATGAATGAATGAGAGTATTAAATACTTGCCGAGGGGATGACATGATCAAATTATACCCTGAAAATTGTAACAAATGAAAAATAGAAACAGATGTTTACTTGATTAGTTGTTCGTATGACTTATTAATTAAAACACTGTTTGTTTGAGATATCTTGTACAATGTTGTACGACTTCTTTGCATGAGTTACAAATTGAATACCTAAGATGTTGCAGTGTTCATGTGCTTTGAAGTTATGACTCGTAGATAGTCCACGTTTCAGGTACCCTTGTAAAAGGGGCTGAAGCAGGTTATTCCAATGCTAATGAAATTAGGAAAATCCTATTTTCTCTAATTGTTTGGAAGTTTTCCTGTGATTCAAATGATTGAGAATATAACAATGCAATGGTTTCTTCATTCTACCCTCTTTAAACTGAAAGTTTCGGTGATGATTGTACATCATGACACAATAATATGTGTTTGATTACGGCGAAGGTATGGATGGTGTATGCGTCTTTGAATTTGACAGAGCCACCTATAGAGGGCATAAACTTCCTGGACCATATAACTGGCGATCCTTGTGGCGGCAGTTATCATTGCACGTTCTAGGAGAGTGGATCGGAACCCACTATAACCTGTAGGTCCACCTGTGTAGATGGGCTAAGTTCCCGAGCACATCGTTAACAGACGATTTGATTTCATTTGATTTGAACAATATGTATGTATATGTTAAAGATTTGCACTGAATCTAACTGATGAAATGAAATTAAACGTGTCTCTTTCACTCCGATATAGGCAAAAGGCACAACTTATTCACGGGTCTTATACATGTGCCGTTTGATACGACGACACGATCAATATTGTCTGCTCCATGAATAATTTCAACCACACGTCGAAGGCGCCACTTGAGAGTTGCTAAATCGTAATTACGATTTAAAACTAACGAATACAGCTATAATGTTCTTCTTCCATTTTGTTCGGATTTAAAGTTCTCGTAAATATTCTTTGCTCCATTTGGTCAAAAGTGCTGAGGGAGTATCAACGACGTGAATTCAATACTGCCTGGGTTTCTGTTAAAATTGTACTCAATTGTTCAAAGTCAAATGACTGTTTTCAATAACTCGCTTCAAATGATGTTTTGATGATCTTATACCAGCTTCCCACAGTCCGCCGAAATACTGAACTCGAGGGAGTGAAAATGCCATTGAATGCAGTCTTGGTCATGACTATCGATTTTTTGGTTTTGGCGTTGTTCTTATTAGAGAATATCTGACAATGATTCCAGTTCGGAATGGGCTCCTAGGAAGTTGGTACTATTATTAGAAGGCTTACCATTGCGTGCTATAAACTGCCGAAGTGTAGCTAAGAATGATATATTGTCAAAGCGCTAACTAACTCCGAATGAACGGCTTTAGTTGCGAAAAAGATAAAAATACGCATGATATAATTAAGTTTAATTTGCGATTATTGGATTTTTTTTCCAGTATAGGGCCCGCGTAATAAATTCTGCCATTTTGCAATAGAAATGATTGCTCTATTCTTTATGGTGGTAAGGTGACGCGTTCTGAAATAGCGAATGCACAAATATACCACTTTTTCGTTGCGTTCTTACCTGAAATAATCCAGTACCTTTCTCGAAAAGCCGCTAAAAATGTTTGAGGACCGCAATGTAGCAGTTTGATATTTTATTGTCGAACAATTAAATTTATCAGGTTGTGCTCTGGTCGTAATATGACTGGATGTTTCTTCGCGAATTCATAATGGCATTGCGACAACCGTCCATCCACACAAATTACGCCGATACTGTCTACGAAGGCATGCAAATTCAAAATTTGACTCCTTCTATGTAGTGTTCGTTACTTTGAAAGATTATCAATTTTTTGAGAAAAACTGCCTCATGATTGGGTGTTATAATATATTTAAATCTCAAAATATTTGATGCAACTGTAGAGACTTTACTTAGTGGCGAATATTGATTCAAGTTCAGGAAGGAATCAATTTCATAGCAGGGTAGAGGTACTTGCCTTCATTTCTGACGAATTTGAGCAGTCGCCATTATGACTACTTAACCAATTCATCTCGTCCTGATCGAGCAATAACGGATGTTGCCACCTAATGGTTTACTACTTAAGTTTTCCAGAATCTACTTCGCGTGATATCAGATCTGCTGGATCATCTTTTGACTAGACATGCTTTCAGTTGTCTGCTAGGGTTAACGATGGTATTTCTGTAACCCTGTTTGCTGCAAAACTTTTTCATCGATGTGGAGTCACTTCAATCTAACTGAGAGTGGTTGTGAAAACACTCCAAAAAAAATATTTTCGAAATTGTATATTTAAGTTTTTGCATTCTCTATTGAATGGATTACTTAAGAGAACCGCTTCACATAGTTCAAGTCTCGAAGGGTATCGATTCGTCCCAGGTTAATTTAAGTTGCTATAATTTTTGTACTTTGAGTTTTGTTTGGCTAGTAACAGGCCCTAGGAACCCAGAGGATCGAATATTTGTACTATAAGGGACAAAATCATGAGCTTCAAAATCTTTCTTGGAATGGTTGATTCATTTAGTCTAAAAGTGAACATGAGAGAAATATTTTTCCAGATCATTTTTGAAGTTTCTGTTTCAATTGCATCTTTCTATGTAGGTTTCAACGTTTTAATGCCATTTTTCTGGATTCTCCTAGATCAAAAACATTATTTTTCAAAGGTATTTCCACCACGAAATGTTTACCTGCCGTTCTGGTGGAGTGTTTAGAAAATAACTTTCATAATCAAATTCCTCTCCAGAATAATTGTTTTCTGCAGAGTTGTTATATTCCTTTAAGCTGATGAATTTGCTTGAATTTCTTTAACTTTGCCATTGTTTAAACCCGAAATGAGCTTTATGTGAAATCGGTGCATTGTTTTTCCCTAGTTGAATTTGGCCTATGCAGAATAAATTCCTAAACACTCTAGCTCCCAATATTAAATCTACGTCTTCTGATTTAAAAAATAATGGATCTGCTAAAATGATGCTTTTAGTAGTTTTGAATGAGAATGGTCAAAACTTATTGCTGGAATGTTGATTGTGACATGCTAAATTCGTGGTGAAGCAGTTTTACATTGACTAAATTCTGACATCAGATATAAAATGCGAGAATGTGTGTGATTTTGTTTACTTCACATTTTTTTTTGATATACAGTTTGGTTGAGACCCATTATCCAAAAGAATTCTGCAAATATGTTGTGGACCATCGGTGTCGTAATGAATGCCCTTAGAGTCGCTAATAAAACGGTTGATGGATTTGTGTTGGCAAAATGTGTCGTTGGAGTTCGAGATGTAGTAGGATAATATTCTTTATTCTCACTGTGATAATTATTTTGAATGGTCGCGATATTTAAACTTGAATGCGGCCAACTTCTTCAAAAGGGTCCAATTTAATTTCTCAAAGAGGATTAATTCCTGTACTCAGCAAAATGGTGAAATTTTTGAACATATTCTATAGTTGAATGAAATTTTGGGTTTAAACTAATAAATCGTTATTCTGAAGTGACTTGTTTTTTCTTATTCACTTTCCCACTGGCCAAACTGTTTTCATATTTCTAAATAATCATTGTGAAAAACTTAATAAATTTTTTCGTCAAATTTTTAGATTTTGTACTACTGATCGTTGAATTTCCTATAATCTTGATCCGATTTAGCAACCTAAAAAACATCATTTTGTCAAGAAGAGGTTGTCAAGCATAAACGAAATGACAATCTGCCAGATTACTGAAACAAATCCGAAGCCAATATGGTCGATATGTGATAATTTTGACTTGCTAGGTGGTTGAAGAAATGAAATCATGAAATTGAAAACCTGTTTTCTGTGATTGAACCGCTTATCATATTAAAGTTTTTCAAGAAACAAGAAAGTTTCATAATTAGCCTAGCTACTCAATCTCTAAAACAGTTTTGCTAAAACGCAGACAGTTGAAAAAAGCATATGGTTGAGAGTGCAGGCATAATAGCGTTCAAGCTGAACCGTTATACAGAGAGCTCTATCCAAAAACAGTTCATCGGAATAGAACCTATTTCGCTAAAATTGAACGAAAATTTCGAGGGGTGCAGTCTGCTCAAGAGGAGGATATCGTTTTCAACGAAGATACCGAAATAGACTTATTAACATTTAATGATTTTACTGTGAAGAGTACCCCAGGAAGAAGGAGGGTGATGCATAATACCCCACAAAGATTTTATTCAGTGATGAATCACGTGTCACGATCAATGGGATGTTTAATAGGCAAAATACCAGGTGCTGGTCCAAACAAAATGAGCACAGATATCAAGATGCAAACTTTCAAGAACATTTTGGGTTCAATGTCTACATGGGGATGATGGGGGGATATTTAATAGGGCCTATTTTTCTTGAGGGTTCATTGACAGGTAAGAACCGTTTGAGACAGGCTATTTCAGGCATTAAAGCCCAACAGATAAATAATGTTGTGAGGGGAACCATCAATCGTGTGCGATGTTGTGTTCGTGAGATGGGTGGTATTTTTCAAAATTCATTATAATTATTTCGTTCTAGCTGTTCGTTCTTTTGTTATTAACTTTGATACCCTGTAAAAATTAGAAACAGTCTTGTATTTTCGTGATAGGAGATGTTGATCGAAGCCAATTGTCACTGTTTATGGCCTTCTAAAACGAAATATGAAAATTAAATTGTATTTTGTTTATCTTTAAAAAATATGTCAAAAAGTCTTAGGACGAGATAAACAGTTAGAATAGGCCTACAAGGAGTCCCATTAAATTATCGAAAGTTGATATCATTCTCGGCATAACCAGAATCGAAATGTAATACATATTAAAATAATTTAATTCAAAATGTTGTTTCCTATCCGATTCCCAAATTTCATCAAAATATTCTAAACACAAAAAAAGTTACAGGGGTGCCCTAGTTTCAGTTACACCCATCATATAAATAATCCATAATAGGATATTTCTCAACTGTTTCTGCTCTGTACGCCTATACGCCTTTGAGTGATCATGTCTTGCATTTCCTCCAGTCTACCTATCATCCTTGACCAACTAACACATCGCCAGTATCGATGGGTAGGACAATCAGACACTATCGCATTGCAATATAAATCTCCAGAACACAATTCTCTGGATATTGATTTTTGGGGACACTAATGGTCGTTGTTTAATCCGTTAGCATAAAAATGGAGAGAGGTGTGTCTTGAGGGAATAATCCCAATGAAATAAAGAAATGAAACAAAATTCATTTCAAACTTCGAAAGATCGTTCAAGAGTTCAAAAATTCATCACTTTGAATAGTTCAAAAATATAAATAATGTTCTCTTATAAAAACTTTCATTATTATTATATTATAGAATAACTCTAATAAAATTATTCATTTGAAGATTGTAAAAATAAGAGTCAGGTTAAAGAAAATTTTCATTGATTAAATAATTTCTGATTTCAGAACACCATCATTAGTTTTCTTCAATTTTGAAGTGAATGTCTAAGCAAGGTTATGTGATGAGAATAAATATTGATTGAAATTGTGCCATTATTTTGACGGATTCTATCTGACAATGCATTATACTTAAGGTTTAATAAAAAATATCAACATGTAAACAGTAATTTGATCTTTTATTAATGATGATGTCACATAATCGTAACATAGCAGTAACCAAATGACAGTATCTTAACAGAAACGACAGTCATGATAATCAATGAAAATCTTTAGAAATGAAACACAAGTAACTTTATAAGAGATATCCAGTGCAATGGATATCTATCACTTTAAATCACTATAATACCAATGTTAGATAATTCCATAGTTGAAAGATATTGAAAACCCAACTAACTCGTATTATATATTTGTTATGTTCCAAAGTTCACCGAAAAAGTGTATATTTACAATATTTTCTATTACGTTTAAGTGATTAATTTTAATAATATATCAAGCTATCATATTTTTCGTTGAAATTTGAAACAATCTACACTGTTGGTATATACATATTAGTAAATAGATTGTCCTTTGGAACACTCATATCGAGAGAAAAATTCAATGTAAATTTCAATAGGTTCGTAGCACTCAACCAGTAATGTTCATTTGGCACAGGATAATATAAAATGTCGGATTAAAGTTAAGTCAGAACTAGAGCTCATTGGCAGTCACTTTGTCTTATATTCATTCAGCAGAAAGTTAGAAAACATTATTATAATTTACTGTGGATAGAAATTCGAATATTTAAATCTGATGAACTTATTATTTATTTATAATATATCAACGCCTGAAAGATAACAAGTATCTAGGCATACCATCAATATGAAAATGGAAAATTTGATGTTAAATACATTACATGAAAATATTATTAATTTTTGAAGACATACTGTTGAAGTATATGTAATAGATCTATTAAAAATAGTTACTCTATATATGTCTAGATACTTTAGGCGCTAACAGAACCTCAGTACATACATAGCAACTTCAATTTACAATACGGCCCTACCTTCATTCATAGCGAGGCTATCTTAATTCGTACCAATAAAAAGTGCTTTTTCAATTATAGGTGCCGCCCTCAAATGAAACGGTTATAAACCGCGCAACACTTATTTTTTCTCGTTCAATATTGTAAATTAGGAGGTTAACTAACTCGATATTGAATCGTTTTCCCGTCACTACTTGGTCGGTAATCATGACATAGATATTGGATTTTCTTATAGCTTACTAAAGACAATTATAAGATCTCAACACTCATGACTGCAGTTTCGAATTCACGTTCATCATCAGATAGATACATAGAGAGTACTGAGGTACATATAAGTCTTTCAACTGAAACTAATAATGGACATTCGAGGGAGAGTTATTTGAAAATATTGAATATGTGGAATCCAGATAAGTCCATCAGGTCGATGAACATGAGGAATTATCTCTACTGAGAGTTTTGAAGATATTAACATATCCTTGTTGATTGAGTTTTCGTTTTGGATAAAGGATTTTTGAATTTTCTATACTAGAAAATGAATGACCGTTTTTTCTACAAAATTTTCTGGCAAAGTGTTTTTCATATTCATTTCTCAAGAAATGACCAGAGAAATCTATATAAACCATATTGCGATCTGAACAAATTAACTCCTGATTTATAAATGTTTTTTGCCAGATCGTTGGATTTGAGTAGAATTGATGATAATTTTGGCAGCGGTAGGATTACTTTCCAAATTTAGTTTGGAATGATCATTTTCTTTTACTGTTCCAAAATATCAGATAGCATCGTTTTACTACTTTGTCGATCAAGTAAGCCATGGTCAATACCGTTGATTCGCGGAATAGTTATTACTGCTCTACATTCTGAATCTCAATATTGGGGTGCTGAACGTAGGGACAAAACTAAAAATCATAGGAAAAATATTATGTTATCTATGTTTCTTTCTCTTTTGTGGATATTATTGATATGATAGATATACGAGTAATTTGTCCTGAAGTACAGTTCGAGCAGATAAGAATATCATTTACGGAAAATAAAGTTAAATATTTTTCTTCTATATTCTACATTAGTAGTCCATTACTCATAAATATATTCATGACAAAAATGGAGAAAAACCTAACCTAACCTAACCGTTAAAATTCATGTTTTTATAAACACGTAGATATTATATCCTCATCTCTTCTAGAGGTACTCTGAGAAAATTAAATTATTTCTTCAAACTTATGAACAATATTAAAATAAAATTCACATTTGAGTAACAAATATAATAAACAAAATTTTTCTTCGATCTGTCAATTTCACATCTAGATCGTAAATTTGAATTCAAAATATACCGAAAACTATGCAATACAAAGTTATATGTATACCATGCATTTACAATTATTTAATCCATCGAGCTTTATCTTGCCTTGGTCATCCAAAGACTTTCCTAGCATAAAATGTGAAACGTTCTCAAATTAAACTACTTGGTCATATTCTGTGAAGGACGTGATTATGTCGCCAATAAACTTTGGAATTTGAATTTAAAAATTGCATACGAACCGCAGCAAAAACTATCGTCACTTTTATTCAAAGCCAAAATCATGTAAAAACATACTAAAATCAGTTCATGAGTTAATTGGTCCATATTACAAAACAGTTTATATATATATATATATATATATATATATATATATATATATATATATATATATATATATATATATATATATATATATATATATATATATATATATATATATATATATATTGAAAATAAGCAGGATTCCACTGTTGATAGCCATCGGATTTAAAATGGTCATTCATATCCCTGAACAGATCACTATCCAAATAAAACAACACTTAATCACCTTAAATCTATAGATATCCTTGATATTCTCAGTAAAGATAATCCCCTCAATTCGAACGACCAAACCCACTCATGTTGATTCCAAATTCTCGATATTTTCAAATAGTTTTTCACTAAATATGCATCAGTCTTTGTTGTTAGTAGGCCTACAAAAACCTCCGTGTTTTCTATGTATTCTTATCTGTCTTACGATGAACGTGTTTCGGAACTGTAATTACAGTCTTAAGATTTCATGATATTTGTTAGCGGAACAGAAAGTGTTTTAATGACGAATCGATTCTAAGAGAAGTGAAAATTATTCGTAAGTTGAAAGTAGCGATTAAATTTTCCAAGTTGTAAGTAAAAGAGTATTGAAGTTAGATTTCGAATGAAATATTATGCAAAATAATTGGACTTAACATGGAGTTCTCATTTCGTCGAAAACTGTACAATAGGATGTTTTTTATTTCCTCGCGGAAATCTCAAAGATCATCAGATTTAAAATATTATAATACAGAATCTACATTATATACAATAAAATATCATTCCATATATTTAAATATTTTCAAAGTGAAACTCAACTAGAAAAGATAACAAAATCCAATGATATGTTGATTCAAATTAACAAACTCTATTCTCAATAGATGGCTACATTTTTCTTCAAAACAATTTATACAAAATATAGAGAAAGGAAAATATCAAGTTTATATTGACACGAGAAAATTGAACATAATTTTTATAGTAGGCAATTCCAGTTTATTGTACCAAAATTTATTTCAATTTCTTTACAATTAGATTCTGAATATTCTTTTCTGCAATATCAGTTTGACATAAAAGCGTTTGTCAATTATTACTACCTTGTGAATGTCGAGAAAATTTCGCTTTTCTATTGAACTTCAACTTAAAATTTGAAGCATATGGTGCAGAATATTGGAGATATATTGAATATCCTGATCGTATTTCGTTCAATCTCTAATTTTCCTTGGTCATCATATTTACAAATCAGAGAACTCAACCGCAGCCTCAATTGAGAGCATTCAAAATATTATATGAATTAATTTAGTTGATTTTTGGATGAAATAAATAAAATATATTTCACGGAGAAATCTCATCTGCAACAGATGAAAAATGGTAAGAATGATGTTAAGTATGGAATTAAACTTCCAATCGTTATTTCATTAAAGAAACATATGACTGGAGGAAGAAAGTGGTGAGATAGGAAAATGAAAATAATTCCATCATCGATTGGTAAACAGTCAACCTACAACGGTAAATATGGAGTTAAACAAAAGGAAATGATACATGAAAACTTATGAGAAATTGAAAATCTTTTACCAATGTTCGGACTAAATATAAAATAGTTGATAGGTTTTCATCTTTATCTTATCTTCAGGGACTTCTACAACTGAATGTGGAAATAATGTAATAATGTTAATATTTCTAAATGGTGTTAATACAAAATAACAAGAAGAGATGTGTAAAACACTGATTGAGACTGACGAATGGAAAAATATTTATGATAATCATTAACTCTTATAATCTGATTAGATGCTATCTCCCAATCAATGAAATCATCTATTTTGAGTGACCATGAAATCGGAGAACCTAGTTGTTCTATGTACAGAAGGATAGTTGTAAACTTAGAATGTTTCAACTAAACCTAAGATTTGAAGTATGAATAAAACAATTCGAATTTCACATGTTTCTCGTAAAACATTCAGAAAATCAGACTATGTTCAAACCAAATATAAAGTTATATGGCCTTTCAATTGAGGTAATATTCTATACAAATCAAATATTCTAGAAGATACTAAGTATTATATCCAAAGTGTAAAAATATTTATATCGAGTATCCATTTAGTATATAATCGGTCTGTAACTTTGTTTTCGTTACATATATTTGAGGAGTATATGAAGAGAAAATTCAGACGCCAAATTTCTGCATGTTCTGAAATCATTTTCAGATATACAGGGTGAATCATTACAATGATCAATAACATGTTTTTTAATGGAAAATGCAATGTTTCTCATCATTTATGAAACATGAGTTTTCTCGAACATCTTCGTATCTACTAGTATTATCTAAGTAAGAAATTGTAGCTATATATGTTATCCTTCTATTTCAAATAGGATGCCCTGCAGTTAAGACATTTGCTTTATCTATTGAAATATACCTCGTTCCCCTATATCTATAATCAAAAGTTTCTGATTTCATGTCAGAATTTTCCATAATCTCACCAATTTTGGAGGTATAAACTTCGACACACAAAATCTACCCACATTATTGAGATTGCTCGGAGTAATAATATGATATGAATCTCGAATTCTCTGCATCGTATGATCAATTTCGATAATTCAAATAGACCATCTAACCTATATTTAATGACCACAAAGCAAAGACAAATTCATTTATATTTGAAATAATTTTGTTTTCCAGAACATATCTTCAACCATGGATTTACATTCGATTGTTCAGAAAAGTTGACAAAATGAACCCAAACCTTGAAATTCATTTTCATCTCAATTCAGTGTGAACAGTTTGACTGTCTGTATGATCGAGAGACATCTTTCGATTTTTCATTTGCGAAGTAATACATCGTTTATTTTGAATATTTTTCACTTCCTAGATAAAAACCGTTCATTCCGAGGAAATTTTCAATTCTTTTCTTTCCAAGGCAATTGTTGATTTTGAGTTTTTGACTTATTTTTAGGGACTTTACTTAGTTTTCGGTTTTTGTCTAGCAAATTGTTCACTGTCATCCTGATTTTATTCGGAAGATTATCCAGAAAGAGGACCTCCTCAAGTAAAGCGCTTTTAAAGTTTACGAGATTTTGATCAGAATGGTCGTGTTGTTCAAGAGGAATGAACACGAATGAAATAAGTTTCGGCAGAAGATGCAGACTTAGAACGTTGTCTATCTGTGGAAGAAAATCCAAACTGAATTCAATGGAATTTGAGGAGTGATTTCTATATAAAAAACTTCTCTGTCATGAATTGAACATTTAAGTATTTTACATTCAGCTACACCAATATATAGTTGTGCTTTATAATGGTAGAAGGATTGAGTTTCGGGAATAGATCCAAAATGAATTGACAGGGAATAAACATTTCTAGAGGTTTATTTATGTACTTAGGAATGAACACTTTCTAAAAGCGTGTTTCTCAAAAATAAAAGTTTTGTTATTTTTGTCAGGAAAATCTCCAAATTTTCAACATGAATTGTACCTCATAGTATGGTAATGGTTGTTGATACTTATGTCGTCGTTCCTTACCTTTGTTAAGCCACTGAATAGCGGAGAGTTTTTGCAATTTTTCAAGCCCGATTTAACATCATTGATTGTTTAACTTCCTAGTGCAATAAAAAAGTAAATATTGATGAAATTCCATTGAGCGCCTGAACAGTACTTCATTTTTCGAAATGAATTAAACACCATAGTTCTGGATAAGTGGTTAGGTCAGGGACGTATTGCTCAATGACCCATGATCTCCAGATTTTACGGCAGTGAATAATAATATAATAATAATAATATTAATTCATTTGAAATCATTGAAAACAATAATAACGAAGTAATTACAAGGGATAATATGATGCAAAGAATTCGAGCATTCCATAATATTACTGTGGATAGTCTCAAAAACGTGACGATGAATTTTGTAAGTGGAATTCAATGTGCTTCCGAGGAGTTTTACACTTTAAACATTTTTATAGCGAGCGTAAGTAGGCCTTTTCTCTGATATTGTTCATTGTAAGACCTTGCTTGAGGAGAGAATATTATATAAAATTTCTGTCTTAAAATACAAATCATTTTTAATGACTGTTCAAAAATAATTTTGTTGGTGAGAATAATTTGTATAAAATTTACACTCGCAGCCAATTTCAATACATACAGGAATATTCAACGAAAAATATTATTTTTTCACAAAATTTCGAATATTTCGAAAACGGCTGAGTTATGGCTTCAACATATCTGTAGAAATTTTACTCATTCTGCATTAACACTTTCAACAATGATGATGAATATAGGGTGTCCTACTTCAGAATTAAAATAAACTCTTATATGAAACTATGTTCTGGAACATCATATATAATTGGGAATGATTTCAGTGAAATCAGGAAATAGAATAGTTTTTATATATAATTTTTCAATATATATATATTCAACTGCAAGAAAATGGTGAACCGATTATGCACTAAATGCTAAACCAGTATATTCCCTGCAGACCTTTTTTCTTCATTATGGTTGGGATTTTCAGAACCCAGAGTTGAGAACGCAAACTCGCCATTGGTTTTATCGAACAAGGTGACCTGTTTCTTGTAATCTCATTTTCAAGAATGCTGAATTCATTTAATATATTACGAAAACTGAATTTTGCGAAATTGAAGAAAACATAAGAAGATGGTATGTACATGATAAGTTTGATCTTTGTCCACACAGAAATTGCAAATCAGCTTGTCCTCCTTTATATTGCAGCTTGCTCAAAAAAAATCTTCCAACTTTCGTATTTCGGAATTCATCAATATTTGAATAATTCGTTGCAAAATTAAAAGAGTCCCAAATGTTCCGAGTTCTTCACAGAGGATGGCGGAACGTTCAATTGGATTATTTGAGTAATAGAATATAGCAACGGTTCTCAGAATCATTTGAAGAATTTTTAATGGAGTGGATACCATTGTATCTGGAATTTAATTGGGAAACGCTGCATGGAATAGCGACGGATTAAATGCGAATTTAACGATGTATTCGAATTTCAGCCAATCGAGAAGAATTGAAACTGATCAATTTCGCACTAAAATAATACAGATTCTTGAACGCTAACAATTGTTTTTGAATGTCGATCTGAAGAATTCTATAGAGAAATAAAATTGCCAAAAAAGAAATTTATAGAGAAGAGAGAAGTTGAATTTAATGAACTAAAAATTTCATTCTCCAAGTTATTGTTGAAATGAGATTTCGCGATAGATGTTTCTTCATATGTTTATTTTTTTCAAGAAAACATCATCTTTTATAGTTAGAAATTCATCATTATCAGAAGAAAAATTCATATTTAAACACCACGAATCAATGAAAAATTATCAATTATTGATAACGATAAATCCATAGAATTATAAAATAGATATTTTATTTTACTCACAGGAGTGAAGATAACTAACTACAACTGAATTATCTCTGAACTTCTAGAGATTGTGCATTATTCAATTATTCACATTTTTATAAATACTAATGAAATATCCCAAATTAGGCGAACAAAATCCCTGCTACCGCAAGAATATGTTTGTATGAACAATAATGTTCCAAAACGCACATATAAATGTATATATATATATATATATATATATATATATATATATATATATATATATATATATATATATATATATATATATATATATATATATATATATATATATATATATATATATATATATATATATATATATATATATATATATATATATATGTATATATTCTGGAAACGGACCATACATAGGCCTCTACTGAAATCACTTATACATTAAAGGACGCAAAATGTTTTGAGCACAGGATATCACACCCTCATTTCACTCATGGCTGCCTGAGGTACCCTCATATTTCCTTTATTCTGTCCAAAGCTGTTGGGCAGTAAGGGTTGGTTTTCTGGTGGACTTTTGGATCTAGGTGGAGGTGGCGGCCTTGGAACATTCATAGGAATTGGTGGATTACCGTTTGGTGGTTGGACCATTCCCTGTTGAAGTTCAGCGATAACGCAAGCAGAATTGTTGATCATACTCGTATCTTTCGGAAGGGTCATACATCCTGCATTGTAAGTGTGAAAGGTATTCGAAGCATTTCTAGGCAGCGATTTGTATTGTGACTGAGCTAGTTCATTTGGACTTGGAGGCGGTGCTTTCAAGGAACAAGGAATTTGCAGGCTTGGTCTTAAATGCTGTTGAACTTTGTTCATAGCATGCATTTCTTGTTGGGCATTTTGTGCATTCAGAATCATCGCTGTTGTGTCTTGTTCTATATCTACTATAATATTCGAACTCTGTGAGTGTCCCAGATGATAATGACTATGCTTTGAAATTGTTTCGAAGCTAGTCTGGTTGCGTTGTTGTTGTTGCTGTAAAGATTTCACTTCTAACCTAGTTTTATCTCTTTGATAATATACGCCCGCGAAAATTAGCACATTGAGAACAAGAAGGGAGCAACCAATGGCAATGGTTACACTTAACGCTGTACTATACGCCGAATAACCAGCAGCTTCAAGACTCGCTAAGGGATCTGTAGCGTTTGTATTTGAGTTCTGAAGTGACTGGTGGTTAAAATTACTTGCCGAAACAACATTCACACATGTGGTGACTATAGTATCCATTGTTGTAGGAACATCCATACTAGTGAGTGTTGAATTTGGTCGTCTTCTTATAAGTTCCATTGTTGGATCATAATAGCTGACTCTGGATAGAGGATCTGGACGTACAGGGCCATCGTATAGATCCGCGTTGTTGTGGTTTCTGAAGAGATTGTGACGAGCAACAACATCTTCCATACCGGCTCGGTGAAGCTCTGGAATGAGGCGAAGCCAAACGCTTAACTGGTGAGCACGGAAATGATTCTTCATTCTGGGTTTCATTCCTGAAATAAAAAGAATTGTTTATTACAAGAAATAATCTATATGGAAGAGTCCAATATTGTGGTTCTAGGTAATTCATATAAGTAGTAGCTAGAATTCCATATAATTTATAAGAATTATGTTGAATAAATCAAACATATACAATATTTGATCCGTTGCTCTATTCGAAATGTCATTACTTCTTGGTGGCCAAATATATTATTTTATCATTGAATGAATGAGTTTCAAATGTCGTCTTATTTTTAAATTTATTTCTTTTAATAATCTTTCTGAATTTATGAAAACAGAGATGAAAATCTCTATTCGATATAAATCTCAAACAAATTATTATAATTTCATACTCATATGATTTTCAACTGATTATTCATTCATACAAATGGTTATACAACTTTTCGTGAAAAAATATATTATATACTAAATTAATTTGTTCATAAAATTAGTAACTACTAACTGAAATGTCGACCTACTTATATATATATATATATATATATATATATATATATATATATATATATATATATATATATATATATATATATATATATATATATATATATATATATATATATATATATATATATATATATATATATATATATATATATATATATATATATATATATATATATATATATATATATATATATATATATATATATATATATATATATATATATATATATATATATATATATATATATATATATATATATATATATATATATATATATATATATATATATATATATATATATATATATATATAAATATATATATATATATATGTGTATAGATTAATATTGAAAGCTTCTTGATGTAACAGAAGTCGTATGCTTCATTTTCATATTCAGTTTTTCATAATCATTCTTCCAACAGAGAGTAAGGTTGAAAACAAACTCGAAAATGCTTTATAGAAGAAGGCACTTCTGATCATCAAATTATTCTCTTTATAAAAGATAAAGTACACATCCTCAGGACAAAAGTCGATGACTCATGTCATGCTCTCTTTCAGAGGATGTTCTCTGAAAACATGCCAGATTCCTTGGTCAGACGAAATGACATTGCAGATATCATGGATTTCAATTCAGTATAAGAGTGTAACGTCATTTCTTCAATTCTTTCATGAAAATGATCAGTACCAAGTTTATTTGGATAGAACCATTTTTTGTAATGAAGCAGACCCTCAATGGACAAGGCATTATGCTTATTTATGTAATAGAAATGGTGACATCAAGAAGAGGTGAAAAATGAAAACAATTATTGATTATTTCTGATAATATTCCACAGAAAATATCGATACACTCAATTTTGTGGGTTATTTTCATTATTTATTGATTATCAGAAATGATGTTCATCAAATACACTTCGCAGGTTTCTTTCAAAAAAAAAAATGAGGTAAAGCCCATAACTTCTCTTCAACAGGGTACTCAATCAAACTTAATTTTAATCTTTGTGAATGCACAATATATAATTTTCGGTTTATTATTAATTCTTTATCCCTGGCAAAATTTGATTCAATTATCTAGCACTAAATATCAAAAAGAAACAGTTATGATATGACATTCATTTATGGCCGTACAATATTCCGGAGAGAAAGCCACTGACACTACCCGTTGGCACTTTGCTATCAGTGGTTGATTATGTTCTTATATTATATGATAGATTGAAGTAGCAACTAACCAGGAGGTTGAAAAACAAAATAGCAGACAAAAGTTTTGTTCTCACTAAGAAGTGATTATTTTCTTAAACCGCTATTCGACATAATAACCTATTACGCCCAAACATATTCCTCACATCGTTTAAGGACGAAGATCGGAGAACCTGCGGCTGATCCTCAAGACAACATAGTGTCAATAGGAGAAAGTTAATAATACGTGAGCCACATATATAGCCATAATTATTTATAGTGATAAAATAATAGTAAGGAAAATCTAAGTTTTTCCTGATTGATAATACTTTCTTGTAGAAGAGAAAATAATATATAATTCTATTATTTTATATGTTTTATGATATAATCATTGCCAAGCAGTTTAAATTCGGTAATGTTTACATTAACATCAAACTGTGTGAAAACAAAGCTATAGAAAAGACAAAGTCAATTTTAGAATAACGAAAGGCTAGAAAGATACTCAAATCTTCCCTGCAAATGTGTATTCGAATTGCAGAATTGCGCCGATTTTCATTAGAATACATATCGTTCGTGAAATTATGTATTTTGAATGGATATATGCACCTCATATAGGTATTGTTATGCACCTCAAATTCAGCGAAGTCATATTCGATTTCTCTGTTCATATGGGAACTGAACTAGTAACAATATTGTATCTCAATGGATTCATCCAATGAGCACTGGAGTGTATCAAATCCGGCTTCAAATTTCAGCAATACGCATACACCTCCAAACTAAATGAACTGCCAGACGAAAATCGATAACTAATTGGCTGCGTTCTGTATAACGAGTTTCATCTGTACTTATTTCCCAAACCATCAAATTCATTGTACCAGATAATCGGAAGCAGAACAAACACTCACAGTTATATTGGATTCCATATAATCTGATAAACACTGTCAAGTATAAAGCTACATTATTTACAAAAGTGGGTAAGCATGGGTAGAATGATGAAAGTTTTGTTTTTTATTAACATCAACGGCAATGGTATTACTCCTATGTATTCAAATATTGAAAAAAGATTAGGAATGAACTAAACGAGCACTAATTCTCACTGACCAGTAAAGACGATCGAACTAAACGATATATTTAGGTCAAACTTCTTGATGTTCTATACAAGCTGTAACTCCACTTATGTATGCTTCAATTATGTATTATGCTAAACTACGACATCAGGCCGATTATACTATACTGGTCTTTCTGGAACAATTGAATTGACCCAGTATAAACTGTAATTTTCGACTTTTTTAAGAGTTGCAGATACTGTTCGTTTTCACCATACAGCTGATATGATGTGGAGCTCTATAATGTAGACACCTCATATTTTGCCAAGTAGAAATCTCCTCAAGATATTCTTATTAATCATTTTGAAGAAATAATTTTCGAGATGGTTACACAACGACGAATAAACTGTTCTGGTGTTGAGTTTGAATGATGGTTTCAAGTTTTCACAGTCAAAAAGTGTTAAATATGCAAAATTTGTAGCGTGATCTCTGCAACAGTCTGCTTTATTGAAGTGAACGACTGACCCACACACAGTCTTCTAGCACATAAGTGATATCCTGATTTTACTGTCTTCCATGATGTAAGACTTTCTTTGAACGAAAGAATACCGAATTACACAATTGAATCATAAATGTTTAACAGGAGTGTATATTGATTTTCAAGTTTTCTTTAGTTTTCAAAAAAAGATATGGATAAAAGTATAAAATATAAGCATTGTCAAAAATTTTAATGAATTCCTACTGCTTTCCTACATACACTGTATCAGTGTCTAAGCAGACTGTTAAATAAAGTTTATGTCCCACTTCTGGTCACTGGTAAATTTTCTCAACATCCGAAAAGAATATCTATTTAGCGTCAGAAATCAAGAAATTCGAAAATCCAGATTTTAGGTAATGTCTAAGCCTTAGAAATTAAAATGTATCAAGTGTTTGGCGAAGTTCATCCCTTAGCGTATGGACAGCACCTCAGGAACAAAAAGTGGTGTGGAACTAATTTTGTTAAAAGATTTAATTAAAATCTATTGAACAAAACAGATATTATCGTGTAAAAAAAATAATACGAGGCAAAACCAAAAGTGTTTTTTTTGTCAAAAATTCGTAACACCCTGCGGAATTTCGTGGTCCGAGTTGAAACGTACAATATCATGGTCTGTCAAGACACATCTTCCTACAGTAACGCCCTTATTGTTTCATGCGTTATCTATTTGCGCAAAATATATTTAATTTCAAGTGGAAAATCACCATTTTGGAGAAATTCCATTGAATCAAGAAATTGTCATTAAAATTCGTCTATCAATTTGGAATTTTCTTATTATCACTCAGGCGTGTCGAAATTGTCGTTTGCGATTTTTATGTTCGAATTGCATTAGTTATTGATGACAATTTGGTTAATTTGGTGAAAATTAGGAATTCATAGGAGGTAGGTTTTAAGATACACAACCGAATTCTGGGACCATTGATAAAACTTTTCATTTACACATGTGCACACCTTTTTCTATCAAATATGAAATACAACACACGTTTTTTTGTATATGACCACATTTGCACTTGTTTAAAGAATGAGAGTTTTCCATTGCGCTGTTTTGTGATTCTTTTACTGTTTACAATTCGAAACGGTATTTTTCATTCAGAATGAGAGATTTACCACCAACCTCAGTAGCAAGGGCAGTTACATTGATCGAGGAAGGGCGCACCTACCGCTCAGTCGGTACCATGTTGGGTGTCTCGACGTCGGTTATCCATCGAATCTACCGACGTTAGAGGGAAACTGGATTGTACTTGAGGAGGCGAGGACAAGGAAGAAATCGGGCAACCCGCGCTATATATGACCGTTTCATCGTCAATCAAACCATAAGAAATCCTCGTCTTACTGCTGTTCAGGCACGTAACCTTTTACAAGCAGTGGATAACATTAACGTCAGTGTGAGTACAGTCAGAAGACGATTAAATGAAGTTGGTCTGAGATCATACGAGCAAGCAAGAGCACCAAGAATCGATAGAGCCTATCGGGTAGCAAGATTGGCGTTTGCTAGAGAGCGTGTAGCATGGACAATCAATCAGTGGAGACGAGTTTTATTTAGTGATAAGAGCCGATATTGTGGGATTTTCGTGGATGGTAGAGATAGAATATGGAGGCATCGAGGGGAACGGTACAATCAAGCGAACTTCGCAGGAACTGAGCAATACGGTGGATGGTCAGTTATGATATGGGGTGGCATATGCTTGGGAGTACGAACAGAACTGGAGATTATGGGCAATGGATCACTTAATGCCCATCGGTATATAACAGAAATCTTGGAGCCCCATGTTGTGCCTTTTGCTTCTTACATAGGGGAAAATTTCCTTTTTATGCACGATAACGTGCGCCCTTATACTGCGCGCATAGTGATAGAATATCTCAATGAAGCTGAGATCACACGAATGGACTGGCCGTCGCGGTCACCGAATTTAAACCCGATCGAACACGTTTGAGACATTCTTGGAAGAAGGGTTCGACAACGGCATCCAGGCAACGTTGAAGAGCTGACATTGGCTTTGGTGGAAGAGTGGGAAAACATACCTCAACAGATGATAGACAACATCATTGGGAGTATGCGAAATCGTATGCGCGCTGTAATAAGAGCTCGGGGGGGTCATACTCGCTACTAAAATCAAATGTTTTTTTTTGTGGGTCATCATGAACATTTTTCTCAACATGTTCATTTCACTTCACGAGTGTATCACCAGGATACACACCTGCTCTCAATTTTGAACAGGAATGATAATTATTATAGAGTGTCACACAAGAATAAATGTGCAAAATCAACGATTTTTCCAGTGTACTTCGAGTTCTCCCAGAGCGTGAATTTGGCCAGTGAATTTCAAAAATTTTCATTTCGTTAGATTTCCGCTTCTCTACTTTTAATTCTATTTTTTGGCTAACCTCCGATGTTATGCACCTACGCAAGATTAAAAATAAATTCTTGAAATTTGTGACTTTTCACTTCAAATTGGATATCTCTTGTAAAAATAGAGATAAATGCATAAAACAAGAAGGACGTTACTGAAGGAAGATGCGTCTTGACAGACCATGATATTGTACGTTTCAACTCGGACCACGAAATTCCACAGGGTGTTACGAATTTTTGACAAAAAAAACACTTTTAATTTTGCCCTCGTATAAAATTTGTTTTAATTTTTTTTTGTTTTCTCTTATAATATCTACGAAGCAGAAGAGTTGATTTATAACCAGCCAAAAAAATCATCTAAATCGGTTGAGAATTAGGAAAAATATCGGACTTCGAATTTGGTTAAATTTTCGAGTGTTCCGCTAATTTTGCCTCCGAGTGTATCAGCACGGGCGGCTCATAAAAAAAAAGTATATGATATGGTTGCTACCTTATTTTGGACACCTCGAATGAAAAGAAAATAGCGGACATGTAGTTAGTATTTCGAAGGTTCATCGGAAAAACCGACTTAGTGATTGTACTCTCCTAACATGCAGATATGGCGATATCTGCAGTGCTAATCACTGATAATTATAGGTATTATGAAACAGCAAACAGGTCCGTTGAATAAACAATCATTATTACTTATTTACTCAGCGGATCTGATTGTTGTTTCATGCTATTTATAATAATCAGTAAAATACAGGTCATTAAACAATCATTATCACTTATTGAATGACCTGTATTTCATTTTTATACTCATCTGCATCCCGAATAGAGGAATGTACATTATATTTCTAATAATATAATATATAATCCAATACAATCTTCAAATAGGTACATATATACAGGGTTTTCCAACGAAAATAAATTTGACCCTCCCCTCTAACTCAGAAAAATGAACTGTTTGTGAAAATCTCTGCACATGTCAAATCCAACACCTATCTCCACCATCACCTTATGCATCAGGTGGCACATCGTTAGAACTAAACGATTATTTATATGTATCGATAATATTTCTGGGTTGAATTTTCCATACAGGATGTTCCAACTACAGAAAGTTGTTATCATATAATAAAACTTTTACAACTCTTTTTCCGATGTATTTGTAATAAATAGTGAAACATATTGATATCAATATTGAAGAAGGTATTTTAATCGTAGCATGTTAGTTTGAAAGTTTGAAGAAATAAACCCGCCACATGCACCCCCCCCCTCGTTTTGTCATACTCAAACTCGAGATTTTCGATCGGTCAAAATAGAGTGTTCGAACACAATTCGTTTTGTGCATCATATTGTCTTGGATGCAAAACTAACGTGCAAAAGGTGTAATTAACAGAAGAGAAGGAAAAATATATAACTGATCATTTTCAAAATAATCGTTGTGTTAGAAGAACGGCAGGAATAGTATCAGGATAATGGGTTTACAAATTGTGAAACTTCTGCGTGTAGTAGGATTGAAGTGATTGGGGCAAAAATATTAAAGAAACTGTTCTTCTCACCTTTATACAATATTATAAACGTGAACGGTTTCCAAATTTCCTTCGCTCGTTCTTAAAGACGTTAAGTGTTAATAGTCGCCATTCTGTCACAGCTGTTCTCAGCAGTACAGCACATATTTTGTAGTTTGAATGACACAAAGAAATCAAATCTGGTGACCTTCCTGTCCTTTTAATAGGTTACCTTCAACCGATTAATTTCTTTGGAAAATGATTATCTCAATATTCTCGTACTCGAATATCAAAATACTGGGAGCACCATCTTTTTGGGCATGCAATTGATCTTCCGAGAGAGAAGGATTATTTTCAAAAATTTCGATAGTTATGAGATAAATCGTTTCTTTTAGCAGTTGAAGAAGTACCTTCATCAAGATTTTCCCCAATAAGAAACGGTTTATCATGATGGTTCCGTACAATCCCGCTCAAACTTTGAGTTTTTGTTGGGTTTGTGTATGCATTTCCTTGTACGAGTAGGGATTCTTGATATCCCCGTATCGGTACCTGTACCCGTTCCTTTTGTCATTGAGTATAACGGTACTCTGGTCAGAAAAACAGATAAAGAAAAGTTGGGATAATATTTCAAATTTTCGCTCAAAGTTTTGCAAAATTTCAGGTAACGAATAAACTCATCTCCATTCGGTTTATGGAGCAATCATATTTTGTAGAGATAAAATTTGTGATGCTTCATTATTTTAAATAAAGTTATACTCAATACGCTGGTTTGATGGATAATTTCCAAAAGGACTGAGTGTTGTCCATTTATAGGTGACTTAGTACCACATCTTCAACAGCTTCATTTCTCACAGTGCTACTTCATGCTTCAGATTCGACACAACCATTTGCCAGAGATTTTTGTATCTCAGATTTAACATATTGGTGACTCATTTTTTCTGTGGATAATTTCTGCTGAATATTCCTGCTGTTCTTTTTGCGTAACTGTTATTTTGTGAATGAAATGAGGCGATTTCTACTATTTAGTCATTTGGGTCATTTTCCAGTTTCTCTCGTAGGCATTGAGTAACAGTGTTACAGTTCTGAATGAAGAAACAAATGAATCAATTTTCGATGAGAATGATGCAAATCTTACTTCAGCATAAAAATTCTAGAGCATATCTAAGAAATTGATGCAGTGATTGCATTGATTCTTATATTTTTTTTTAAATAGCAAGTGGATCTTCTTCGAATTTAATTCGTTCAGTACTGTCTGTCGAAATTTTCTGGTTTCAACCAACTGTAGAATATCGAACCTGAAACAATTGACTCGACGTACCTTACTTCCTAACGGAATGAATACCTAGATTGAAACACCGAATATACACGAAGGTCGTTCGGTGCATCATGTATATATATATATATATATATATATATATATATATATATATATATATATATATATATATATATATATATATATATATATATATATATATAAATAATGTTTCTTTCTTCCCTTTGCATAGGTGAGGATATATATATATATATATATATATATATATATATATATATATATATATATATATATATATATATATATATATATAGGAGTTTTACCCCGACGAGTTTTACGAGTTGTCCATATATCTGTTCATGCAATCAAACTGATTTCATGAAAAATATAAATCCACCACCCGGTAATTAATATCATTGCCAGGCAATGACTATAATCAAAACATATCCTGGAGTAATTATATATTAGGATAACGTTAAATGTTATGAGAATATATCAATCTACCAGAATATACATACTATAGCATCATTAGACAATGATATCAATGTACCAACGAGTAGTGTCAGAGGCTTTCTCCCCGGAAAAATTCAAAGTACGGACCTTAGTCAAGTAACACTGAATGTTACTCATTAATAGTTTCCTTTGTGTGAAGTGGTGAACGATCGAATAGAATACTGCTCTGAATATAAATATGACAAAATTGTCAGTTAATTATATTACATTTATAGAAACAAATAAATAAAATATGAAATGAGATTCTGAGCAGTATAAACTAAAGAGAAAACCTATGACTCTACCTCATTATTATTTTCGGAAAGAAACCTACGAAGAATATTACAAGATATGATGACTGTTATCTTTTGTAACTGTTCAAACAAATTTTTCTTCAGACCCAAAATCTCAATACTTTTGTGAAGATTTCTAGGAATAACGCCTGTTGTAGAAATAGTAATCGGTAGAATAAATATTTTCTTCATTTTCCACATTTTTTAATCTCGTCGCCAAGCATCATATATTTAGAAATTTTTCATTGTATTTATTTTGTATATTATGTGTGTCGGGTATAGCAATATCAATTATATATGTTATTTGATTCTGTTTATCATTAAGAACGATATCTGGTCTATTGTGTTTTACAGCTCTGTTGCAAAGAATTGTTTTATCAAAATAAAGTTTATATTTGTCATTTTCACAAATAATCTCTGGTTCATATTTGTGAAATTTTTTTCTTTGGGAATTAGGTCATGTTTAATTCCTAGATTAAAGTGAATAATATTAGCGACGGCATTATGTCTTTCTAAATAATCTGTTGGAGCAAGGACTGAGCAAGATGATAATATATGAAAACTGTTTCTGAAGAACAGAAACATCTACGGCAAGAATCATCTATATTTTGTTTGATGATGTGTTTTCTATAATTCCTCGTGAAAACAACCTGATCCTGGATCGCAATTGCTAAGCCTTCTGTTTCAGCAAACAATTCTCCAGATACTAACCATTTATTCGATGCAATTTCATTAATATAATCATTTTCAATTCTTTAGGTGCTTTCCGTGTAATTCCTTCTGCATCCAACTTTCTCTTTTAGAATTATCATCAAATATATCAAAATCTACCTTTTGCATTGTCAAGTTATTTTTTTTAAATATATAATATATATATATATATATATATATATATATATATATATATATATATATATATATATATATATATATATATATATATATATATATATATATATATATATATATATATATATATATATATATATATATATATATATATATATATATCTCTCACCTATGCAAAGGGAAGAAAGAAACATTATTTCCTAGAAAATTCTTCAAATAGAACAAGATTAACTATCGTTGTTTGTAAATAATTACTCAAATTAAGCAACTTAAACCAATATTATAAAATTCATCTATGTATCTACTCATTCACTGCGGCAATGATAGTAAAAATTATTCACAATATCTCGATTCTAAATTTCGAGCTTCTGTGGATAGCTGAAAAGAATTTGTTGGTGATCAATACGCCAATCCAAATCGACTTATGCGTAACTGCGTAATGTATTCAGGGACCGATAAGGGTTCTTTCTCTAATAGAGAGCTTTCTTGGAGGAAAACAGAAACCCTCTTTAAAATGGTTCGTACTTCTTCTGATTCCATAATCCGGGAAAGAGGTTTACCTAATACAGTAGTATTACCTAGTATTGACTTTTGTGTCAAGACGTAGTAGACTTGGAAAATGTGATACATCAACCTTATTCATGGCTAGATCGGTGCAATTCAATGAGAAACTTCCTTTTGGTTGATTTTGAAATCTTTTCGTAATCATCTCAGGTCACGTTTTCTCGATGTTATTGGGCCGTTGGAATATCAATTTCTAAGAGCTATGTTATGATAGCCCGAAATAGATTTTCAGTATCATGCGGCTTTGTTCATGTGATTATTCATGTTAATAGAGCATTATATGGTAAACTTCGTGAGAATTTTCGAATATAGCAAATCACATGTAAATTTTCTGAATACAGGAAAGAAATATCGAGGAACTTTTAAATTCATTATTCTTTGAATGGTGTCTAAAGAATTTCTATTTCAATATTATTACAAATCAATGAAGTTATAGTTGCAGCTACTATCGAAAAATATGGAGAGGAAGACAGACAATAAAAAATAAACGAACAAATATTATTCAGTAATATACGGAAAAAAGCATAATCAATAAAAATGGAGTTATATCATTTGTGAAATATGCTAATTGTCCCAATATATACAAAATTATCCTTAAATCAAATACTCAAAGTTTCTAATGTTGCTTTTGCCGTCGGATGTTGAATTTTGTTCGACATAAGGGTGAGTAAATGTTATTGACATTGGTATATATCTTTATCAAGGTTGAACTACAAATAGGATATATGATATATCTGCAATCGAGAAAGTAATCGACAAGAATGTATTTCTAAACAAATGCGAATACTACGAACGAAACATAGGTTAGATTACATCTTATTCGGATATTACCCCATTTTACTACGAAATATGTGTTACATAACACCATATCAAACTTAATCTATAAAATTTATTTTATGAGAACATTTTTGACGACATTGTAATAGCACGTAATAAAGAGGAAGTTGAGTATATCCATGATCCAAAATAAAATTAAAAGTAAAGAAGAAAATGACTAGGATCCCAACTTGGATTTCTTTAGAGTCTTGAGAGCTAATAAACTAGATTTTTCAATTCTCAATGTTTCACTTCAACAACTGATTATATATCGAAAAGTACTCGGAGAGATCTGAGGTTAATGAAATAACATGTATACTCATACAGACTCATCAACAGTATTATCTACTTATTAAAAAATCCATATACATCGATGGAAGAGTTCAGAATAGACTCCTGGAGTAGACTATTGAAACTCTTCAGTTCTGGTCTATAGTAGGTGCAGTCAGCAACTACTGTTGCAAGTCATCCTTCCCATCTTTGAGTAAAGATGACTATACTTTCACATCATCGCCGTAAGCAAAGGCAGATCTCCTTGCATAAATATTTTCTTATCAAATGTAGTACCACCAAGCATGTCACATGTTCAATCGAATAGGTCTGTGGTAAAGTTTAGTAGAGTGCGTATGGTAAGGAGCGCTCTTCAACAGCTGAACTGTAAGAAAGTATAGGGTCTTGATGTAATACCTCAAACTATTTTCAAGAAATGTACTCCAGAGTTAGCACCCGTTTTTAGTCGTCTGTTTCAGATTTCCTATGAGAGCCAGACGTATATGGAGTGTTGGAAAAATGTGGGAGTACAACCGATTTCAAAGAAAAGGAGGAAATGCCAATTCCAATCACATTGTTTCCCATTATGTCAAAGGTCATGGTAAGGATAGTGAACGATAAGCTCATGAAATATCTTGAGTTGCAGGGTATTGTCAATGATCGACAATACGGTTTCCGAAGAAAACGATGAACTGGTATTCTCCTTGCATATGTGATGCCTATCTGTACATCAACAATCGAAAAGCATGGCGAATCTAACCTAAACAGACTAATCGCATATGGACCTCTCGAAAAATTAAGTGGGTGGACTAGTAGCTTTTTCTTGAGTAGATCGATTCAGGTGGTGGTTGATAGTATAACGAGTTAGTCACTATAGTTTAATGCCGAAGATCCCAGGACCTCACAATATCACCAACTTCTTTTTATTTGCAGACTTATCATCTTCGGTCGACCGTACCTTATTATCCTCATTTTATAGTCAAAGTCCTTCAACTGCTGAGGAGACACACCCACAAAGATCATTTAATATATACTTGCCGACTATATTAGAGAAGGGCTGATTGAACTCGCTCTATTTCAATGAAACGCATTCAAAAGCGATCTTCACAAAAGTCAAACTGGAGAACCTCCTCTAATCATATATGGACATCGAATTTCCTCAGACACGAGCACCTACTCGGCATTGCAGTCAATATTGGATTTTGCTGTCATGACCATGTGTCAGCTAATGCTGAAACTGCTTCTGCTAAGCTCAGTTTTCTTGTCAAGACTAAACTGTACTTCAAGCCATAACAGCTGATGCTTCTGTACAAGGCACATGCTCGACCTGGTCTGGAATACTGTTCTCATGCGTAGGGTTCCACTTCAAAACATTCATTCCATCTAATATATAGTGTACAGAAGAGAACAGTGGGCCTCTTTAACCACCAAGATGTCACGCGTGATCTTCAGTCTCTCTATCTAAGGCAGCAGGTTGCTGATTTTTCTCTTTTTTACAGATATAATGGTGAATGATATGAAGAACTGAATGGGTTATTTCCGAAAAGAATCCAATTCTAAAGAGAAAGTAGGCTTGCGGAAAAATCTCATCATCGGACGGTCGAACTAGCATTTTTACGTACCTGTCTCTATAAGATTCTTTTGTATAAAGGGGAAGTGAGCTATGGAACTCGCTTCCATTGAACAATTCTACAATAACTTACAATAAGATCCCCTTCAGGAAGCGAGAGAACACACACATTAAATCATCTTGGTTCAAAGCACATAAGAACGAATAGAGTACTATTAATTATCCAAATGAAATACAGAGCGAAGCAATAATTCATGGCTGATAACCCGATGATTGGGTTGGTTAATTTGATATAACAACTGAAAAAATGGTTATAAAAAGATTTACTCCTTATATTCTTAGGATTGGCAAAAAATTGACACAAGTGTATGACATATTTGAAAACCTTATTTGATATATCATAGTCCATATAACGAATGAGACAAAATACACATATATTTAAAACCTATAAAAACGTATATCAGGACACAAAAGTGTCAAGACGAACGATCTGAAGTAATGAAAAAGAATGAAAATTAAGTTCTGAATAAGTGCAGCTATCGACTCGAGTCGAACATTTCTGGAAGTTAGAGTTTGATAACATGAATCGAGAGTGAAGGCCCAGAAAAGAAACCCTTATGGAAAAAATGCAAACAAGACCTCTAGATATTAAGCGAATGAAGATGAACGAATGGAAAAATACTTAGTTTTTAATGGAATTTAAATTTGCTGAGATATTTATATAAACGACTGATATCGATGAAATAAGAAAAAATCAGCTTATATCATTGAACAAATTGTTGTTGATATTTTTGGATATTCTCAAGTAGCTTTCATATTGTAACTATAATTAATGAGGTTTATATCCATCTTAGAAGTCCCCACAAACAATAATTTACAGCGGAAAAATTGACCTTCAAGCATGATATGAACTTAAATTTTGTTAGACCTAATAGTTCGAAACAAATAATTAGACTATGAAATCAACAACCACATAGCGATAATAACAAGATAAGAGAGAATATCTGAATAAAGTTTATGGAGGAAATAATATATTTTGTCTATGTTATGCAAATGGTGAATTTGAGTTTAGTTTGACTTCCAAAGCTATTTGAAAATTAAAGTCATTCTTTCTCGAATATGAATTTAAGGTTGCGAAATTATTAAGGAAAAGAGTTTGATCTAGTTTTTTTGATTGTAGAGGTCCTCACTCTGAGGACAGTCATAAAATCGTAGGAATTATTCTCTTTAAGTAGGAAAGACAATAACATAAGAGTTTTGGAATTCGTTCCAGTTTATTCATTTAGTACATCGAATTCAATGCCACCAGTTATAGGTGACGCCCATTTTCCCGAAAAGAATACAATTTTCTGTCAAAAAGTGAAGGAAAACCAAAATCGAATTCGGACAATCTTAAAAAATCAAGCAATATTTCAACCTACTAGAATTATGATGAGACCATCGCTTTTCCAAATATTTATGCTCATGTGAAGCTTGAATCCAACCTCTTAATGCAAAGTGATGCTTGAACCCGATCACCTAAAGCAAGGTGAGGCTAAAATCTAACCACATAAATTAAGGTGCAGCGCTAACCCGATCAGATAATCAAAATGACGAGATTGGGAAATTAGAATGAAATGTTCTTTAGTCGTTTGATTTGTGATTTAGTTATATAAATAGACTGCAGAAAGCATTGTCGATGGCACTCTTATAGTTTCTTGGGAATACAACTAATACGTCGTTGAATTAACTTCAATTTATCACGATTCTCATTGAAATAGAATGTCATAGCGCTGGTAGAACATTGTCTTAATTCTCCCAGAATCTAAAGCATGACTTTTAACTCTATCGTTAGATTAAAGTATTGTGTCGTTGAAAAAAATTATATCATACAAAAAGTTTTGATATTCATTATTCTGTCACTTCATAATTTTGCAAAATTCTGTAGAGCGATCCTTCTCGCTTCTTTCAATTCTTGATGAAGATGAATTACTCGATGATGAAATTTTAATATTTGCAATATTTTCAAAACGATGAATATATCATATCAAACTGTCCAGCAGATTTTTAGACTAACAATCTGGCATTCTTACTATGGTCAACGCTGATCAATATCAGTTATTGATTCCCAATTGTGGACTATATAGAGCGATTATTGATGGACAATCAATTTCAGAGAAATTCATTAGTAATGATCAAGTGAACTTAGTATTATTATCAATATTCAACCACAATTAACAATGATTATTGTTCAATTAAAACTAAATCACTGTCACTACTACTTATTTTTGCTCAATTGAGGGTGCTTTTGATCAATTTTAAAGTTTTGAATTTATGAGTAAGAGATTTCTAAGAGAATATACTAATACCGTTCTCAGTTTTCTTTGTGATTGAATGTAAGGAATATGTTCAAGTTTAATTCTTGGTTATGGTAAAATTTCTGACCCTTCATGACATTGTCTCTCGTACCCGAGAAGCATCGTTTCCTTAATGAATATGTGATTAACCCCAAAGTGTTGTGTTGTTGTAGTTTTTCTAGGGACCGACATTTCATAGTGGACTCCGATTCACTCACCTAGACCGTGCTTTGATAATATGATAATATATATATATATATATATATATATATATATATATATATATATATATATATATATATATATATATATATATATATATATATATATATATATATATATATATATATATATATATATATATATATATATATATATATATATATATATATATATATATATATATATATATATATATATATATTATACATGCAGTTAAAATTTCACAGATTCTTGGAAGACAGGTAATGAGTCTATCCTTTTCAGGTACTCGTGGTGTCGTCAAGACATAATAGGATTTGCTTCCTTACGCCTGTAACTTTCAGATAAAAAAAAATTTCGAGACGGATCAATGGTATCATTACTTTTCGTTTTCAAATAAGTAGTTCTTTGAGTGAAAATCGAATAGTAACTGAGGAGTTGTAGGTCATGAATGAAATACATTATGCCAATTTTACTTCATTCCCATAAATAACATCATTTGAACTAGAAATAAGTTTGTAAAATATTCTTCAATATTTTATTTTGTCTAAATTGATGTTATATACACGAAGTCAAAAAGATTGTACTCTTTCATGTGTCAATCATTCAACTAATTGTTCACTATTTATCTCATTTAGTTTCTGAGTTTTAGTTCTGAAGAATATTTTTCATAATGTGTAATAAGTTTTTTGATCGATTACCATTGGTATATTGTATCAATCTTCCTAAATCATAACGGTTACCAGAAATTATGCATTTTGATCTTTTCGGGCATATCAGTTTTCTTCAACCATTATATTTACATCTGAAATTCAGTAATTTAAACCTACCTGGTTATTGAAATAGCTTCACAGTATACAGTCAGGTAAAGATCAAAATACTACTAGGAAAATCTGATGAAGGTCAACTTGAAATTCAAATGGCATAGCTACATATATTTATCAGTTTTCTGAATTTATTCAAATATTTTCCAGTCGAAAACTTACGAAATTCTTTCATTACTCACCAGGGTGCAATTCCGGAAATCTGTGTTGACTTGAAAGTTTATGACGCATGTATCCTCGAACAGAAATCTCATAACTTCGAAACAACATCTTAACAACCATTGTTGTATTCTTTACAGTGCAAACAATATATTTTCTATAGAAAATGCAAATTCACGCGAATGCTATGTAAATCTACAGATATGCACTTTGAAAGTCTACTTATTTTTATCACCTAAATGAATCATTCGGATGTTATACAGATTGCGCCAATTCTGCGAAAAATGTGACCCGGTGAACACTAACTCAATCTGGATGTGTGAACTGAATTTTCTGAACTTCAGTATCAGAAGCTATGTAAAACTTCGTTTTCTATTCATCATGTAAACTCTTAAATGCATTGTAAGAACCTGTGATTCTTTTTCTACCAAATTACTTCTGAAAATAATGACAATGTAGGTTATTTTTTCCATTCAATTCTTCCAGAAGCCAGATTTTATCGCTGTAAAATTAATTCTCAATATAATCACTCACAACGTATATCAAGTCCGTAGCATTTTTTCTCTTATATCGAATGAGATAGCATTTAGCAACTGCAATTAATCAGGAACATCAAGATACTTCAAAATGATTTCTAATCATCATAACAGTTGAATATCGTAGGCAATTTCACGCATCCTGAAGACTCCGCAATTGTGCGAAAACTGGTAAAAGTGAAAATTTACCGTAAACAGACGAGGTGGTTGCAGTTTTCGTTGTGGAAGCATTTATAAGGGGTGGGGTAAGAAAATCGATTATTTTTTCTTAAATTGCTTTCTCAAAATGACGATGGTGAAATGGCTTTTTGAAATTGGAAGTCGTTAAACTTATAGTCAATTATAATTTGTATAAGTTTGAAAGTTAATGTCAATAGTTATTTAATATTTTGTCGAACTTGTTTCAATCTTAGTTTAGCTTCAAAGGGCACAACAGCTATATTATTTATTTTTGTAAGGAGAAAAGTTGGCCGTAATAAAAAGTGAGAGTTTAGTGGAATCCTTTTTTCATCCAATAAGCAAAGTAAAAGCAAGATACTGCTGATTCGGGCACGGTTGACCTCGTCAGTGTGGTACATCTTTTCACAACATCAAGCCACACTGCTACGTACTCATCTCAATCCGTTGAGCGTGTCGATATATATATATATATATATATATATATATATATATATATATATATATATATATATATATATATATATATATATATATATATATATATATATATATATATATATATATATATATATATATATATATATATATAATTCGATATTGAGTTTGTTTTTTTGGGGTTCAAGGTTTAAAAGAATATTTAAACACAATCTAAAATAGACGTTACGGGAATTTTTCTTCCTTCTTCTGTATTTAATCTATAATATTACAGAAATTTATATTACGATTCATATTAAATTATTCTCGAAATGTATCTTACCCACTTATCTTTGGATGATTGTTTTATTTTCATTTGTAAGCATTGTGGAAACTTTACGTTTTAGTGGTGTCACTTTTCGGAGGTTATGTGTGTTGAAGTTTTCTATGGTGCTGTACTCTTTGTGGACTTTTCAGGTGTTTGTGGGATCTGTTTGTATCGTGTTCTCTGTATCTACTGTGATTGTTTACCTTCTCGAAACGTGGTTCTTTTGTGCCCTGTTTTGTAGAAGATCTATGTATATGGAGCTTAGTGTCTTTATGTCTTTTCGAACGTTTACTGAATTGTCTATGTTTTTTTGTATGTGTATCATCTCAAGTATTTCTCTTTTTTTTCTGTTGTGTTCTTTGTCAACAATTTTTGTCTTTTCATATTCAAATTTGTGTTTTTTTTGTGTTTGTTCAATGCAGTGCTGTCGTTTTTTGCGTATTTATGGGGTTCGAGACGTTCTTTTAGGTGTTGTTCTGTAGACCTTTCCGCATTTCTTGCAGGGTATGGCGTACACTATGTGGGTTTTCTCCATGTGCGGTATTTTGGATTTTAGTTTGGTATGTAAGTGTCTTATTTGATTCATGGCTGAGTAGTCCATCTTGAAGTTATAAGGTTTGAGAATGTTGTTTCTGTTAGTTGAGGTATGTAAGGGATAGTTATGTATCGTGTGGTGTTAGTAATGTCGTTTTTCTTTTTTTGTTCAGTGCTGAACAGTATATGTGTTCGGTCTTTGATGATTTTGTTTGTTACGTTTTCTGGGTAGTCATTCATTCTTAGTAGGTCTTTTGTTTCCTTCAGTACGTCTTTTCTAAATTGTGGTGAGGTGAGTTTCAGTGCTCTGTCAATATATCCTTATATAATGCATTTTTTCTGGGATGGGTGATGGTTTGAATGGTAGTTTCAGATGTTACCGTCGTTTTTTTTTTTCGGTACCATCTCGTTAGTAATTTATTGTCTTTTCGTGTTATTGTTATTTCAAGGAAGTTGATACTGTTATTTTTCTCAGTTCCTAAAGTAAACTGCAATCTTTTGTGAAAATCATGGAAGGTTTCAAGAATTTGGTCTACTTCGTTTTTGTTCATTATTAGTAAACAGTCGTCTACATATCTTTTGAATAATGTGATGTCTAAATGTGTTTCATTCAAAATTGATTCTTCCAAATATTCCATGACCATTTGCGCTATTCAACTAGATATGGGACTTCCCATTCGAATTCCATCTATTTGTTGAAAAAAAGGTTATCAAATTGAAAATAGTTTGTACCTAATATATATTGTACTACTTCAATAAATTCTTCTTTTGGGAAGGAGGTGTGGGTTTTGATTTCAGTCCATTTAATATCAATTATTGTTGGTACTATGGTTATTGGGATGTTAGTAAATAGGAAATAGCATCTAGGGAATATATTTTGTGGTTGGATGGTACATTTATAAGGTCGAGATTCAGATCTGTAGAGTCTTTTGTATAGTATTTGTTCTTGTTTATACTGTTGTTTAGTATACTTGACATATATTTCGATAGATTGTACAAAGGGGACTGTACGTATGATACAATGGGACGCAATGGCATGTTTTCCTTATGAGTTTTTGGTAGACTATATATTCTTGGAGGGAGACTATTGTGTGTTGTCAATTGTTTGGCAAGATCTTCCGAAATATATTGTTTTTCTTTCCATGTTTTAATGAGACGGTTGTTATCTTTTTGCACTGTATTCGTTAAGTCTTTTTTTTTGGTTTGTAAATTTTTTTGTCATTTAGTAGGTTCATAATCATACGTTTGTATAGCTCTGTTTCCAAAATGGCAGTTTTTTTGCCTTTGTCTGCTTTTACTTTTGTTAATTGTTTGTTTTCACCAAGGAACATTTTTGTCTTCTTTAGGTCAGTGATTTTGGCATTGTTGGATTGTGACGTCACGTCGCTTTTAGTTTATTGTTATATGACATCAATGACTGTGTTACTTCGAGTCCTATTTTATTTTGGTCTACTGTAGATAATTTTTCAATATTGTCTTCTATTTCTTGTTTGTGATAATCTTGTTTATTATATATTTATATATATATATATATATATATATATATATATATATATATATATATATATATATATATATATATATATATATATATATATATATATATATATATATATATATATATATATATATATATATATATATATATATATATATATATATATATATATATATATATATATATATATATATATATATATTCTGAATACTTATAATGACTCAAAACATGCCATCAGATTAGATAAGGTACAACAAATACCAACAAACAAGATTATCACAGAAACAGAAGACAATATTGAAAAATTATCTACAGTAGACCAAAATAAAATAAGACTCAAAGTAACACAGTCATTGATGTCATATAACAATAAACTAAAAGCGACGTGACGTCACAATCCAACAATGCCGAAATCACTGACCTAAAGAAGACAAAATGTTCCTTGAAACATGGTAATATATATATATATATATATATATATATATATATATATATATATATATATATATATATATATATATATATATATATATATATATATATATATATATATATATATATATATATATATATATATATATATATATATATATATATATATATATATATATATATATATATATATATATATAGTACGTTTTGAACAGTTACAAAAGATAACAGTCATCAAATCTTGTAATATTCTTCGTAGGTTTCTTTTCGAAAATAATAATGAGGTAGAGTCATAGGTTTTCTCTTTAGTTCATACTGCTCAGAATCCCATTCCATATTTTATTTATTTGTTTATATAAATGTAATATAATTAACTGAAAATTTCGTCATATTTATATTCAGAGCAGTATTCTATTCGATCGTTCACCACTTCACACAAAGGAAACTATTAATGAGTAACATTCAGTGTTACTTGACTAAGGTCCGTACACTGGATTTTTCCGGGGAGAAAGCCTCTGACACTACTTCTATTGATTTTGTTTTTTCGAGAATCATTTTCAAGAAAACTGACACGTGAAAAGCATCGTCTCGTTGTTGAATTCCTTTGTTTTCTGTAAGTCTATTACTTCTCGAGCTATTTAGTGTTGTAAATTTTCTGTGTTCGTAAATATGTTTGATGTGGTGAAAATCATTTTATGTTTTGTCGAGTTAACAGTTTAGAAGTACCATAATCATTTTCCGTATCACAGTTATCTGATGTTCGTTTATTCTATCAGAAATGGGGCGAATTTATTTTTCTAACTTGAAGCTAATCGCACCATTTGCATGGAATGTTGTAAATGCCATAATGTTCTGAGAATGGAGGAGTTGAAAATTTTGAAATCGCCATATTTCCGGAAAATATTTACCATACACCTGAGACATGTGATTACATAATCGTGTGCTAGTGATAATTGCTATTTTTCAATATTTGCGCAAGGTGTTTCAACTATTTGTCTTTTTTAGTAGCATAAAGATATATTTTTACCATATATGGTGTAGTTTATATTGTTATCTTGTTGTTTCTCCCAGAAAATGTGAGGTGTTATGAAATTCTGTTTCCATTATGAACTATATTTTTTTTTTGCATGCAGTTTAGCTATAATAGGAAGTTGTTCAACTTTACTTTATTTCGCCATGGAAACATAATATAAATATATTATCTCCGTATCCGAACAACCCTATGGCTTCTTTAGGTGCTTCATTTGAGTTATAGTTTTATCATGAATAGGTTGACAACAACATTGGGTTTACATTGATCAGGAACGACGCATGACGACACAGTTCTTCCCAGAAGCTCATAAACTTTGACTAGTCAAGGGTTTGCGATCATGACGTGGAAACCAAAGCTCAATGAACCCAAAAGAAGATGCAGCATGAGCAAAGACCCAAAAATGTGTACCAAGTTCAGACAAATGTGAAGATTTTGCTCATAGTTTTTTTTTAGTTGCAGGTACGTGGTGCATTGTGAGTTAATGTCAGGAATAGGATTGCCAACAAGGAGTAATGCCGGCAAGTTATCGGTAATTTACGAAGGAAGTAGCCTGCTGAAAGTTCTACCAATATAAATTTCATTACAATCCCCGCAAGACAGTTTATAAACACCGGATTTATTACTTTCATCAATTTTAGATTTGCAGTTTTTGATATGTCGGCCTAAAGAATTATCAGCTCGGAATGCTATATTGAAATTATAATGCGAGAGGAATGATTTTAATTTTAGACTAGGATTACCAATATAAGTTAAGCTGTTGTATTTTGTGTTAGAAATTTTATACTTGGAAATACTTCCTGGATTGCTTTTTGAAATTTTCTGCCTGAAATCATGTTCTCAATCATATTTGGACTGTAACCGTTATTGACTGCTATTTATTTAATCGTATTAAGCTCTTTTATGAAATTATTTTGTGACATTGGGATATTAATGAGTCTAGTTTTTCAATGTTATCCATGGATATTATTGAAAAAACAATCCAAGATCATCCTTCATTCAAACACTTTATTTATTGGTTTAGATATGTCGACGATATCATTTGTTGTTTCACTGGCACAAACATACATTCAGAGTCATTCATAACATTCATTAACGAAATTCACGATAATATTAAATTCACGTTAGAGATAGAAACAGAAAACTCCATTAACTTTCTAGATTTAACTATTACTAAAATTAACGGAAAACATGATTTTTCTATTTTCATAAGCCATCGCATACAGATATTACTATTCACAGCTCATCTACATCCTTATCCACATAAATTAGCAGCTTACAATAGTATGGTACATAGACTCATTTATATCCCAATGTCACAAAATAATTTCATAAAAGAGTTAAATATAATTAAACAAATAGCAGTCAATAACGGTTACAGTCCAACTATGACTGAGAACAAGATTTCACGCAGAAAATTTCAAAAATCAATCCAGGAAGTATTTACAAGTATGAAAAGTTCTAACACAAAATACAACAGCTTAACTTATATTGGTAATCCTAGTCTAATATTAAAATCATTCCTCTCGCATTATAATTTCAATATAGCATTCCGAACTGATAATTCTTTAGGCCGACATATCAAAACTTGCAAATCTAAAATTGATAAAAGTAATAAATCCGGTGTTTATATACTGTCTTGCGGGGATTGTAATAAAATTTTTATTGGTAGAACTTTCAGAAATTTCAAGGTTAGATTATCCGAGCACAAACGTATTTTTAATTATAATAACTTAGATTCCCATTATTCTAATCACTTACTCGAAGAAAACCATAAGTTTTATGATAATTCATAATCAAAATTTTACACAATGAAAATAACAGACAAAAACTCAATCTATTGGAAATTTTAGAGATCAACAAAGAAAAGAATTCAAGTAGGTTACTTAATAGTCAATTAGATCTAAATCCTTCTCCTTTACTCAATCTTTTCAACTCATAAAATAAGCAACTTCGATGGGTTTTCCAACATACCTCTTGTACCTATTGTAATATTAAGTAGGAAATAAGACTAATATATAAGAAATAACTCTGTTCATTAGTTTGTATCTATCTGATGAAGCCTCAGTGTGGTGAAACCGGTCATAGTTTTGTTAATATAGTGAAAACCTAAATACTTTAGTTTTATTTCATTGAAAATATCAAAATAAATAGTTATAAATAAATGAATACCTTTTCGAAAAATCGCAAAACTTGCGATATTTCTTGAACAGACCTTGTATTTAAGAATTAAATTCAGGAATTGTTTAGAAATTTCTGGAATTAGGAAAGGATTGAAACATTCGAGACATAATAAATGGTCGCAAACTAGCATAGTACGATTCTGAAAGGAGAGCAATTTTGCGAATAATAACAAAATTGTTATATTCACAAGTATTTGCCTACTAGAGAACTCGCGTAAAAATACAAGTGATTTCGACGACGAGAAATATTACTAGAACACCCTGCATTACGTTATTGATATTCTTCGTTATAGGATTCGACAAATGAGATCCTGTTATACGCTCACTGCATAAAAGTACGCAGAACATTCGAAGAAGTTCAAGAGTCTGATTTCTCCATTGTGCATTCCAGACCATGTGAAATCCTCAAATCGATGACGCCCCGGAACAAACTGCTGGGGAAATTGGCCCTTTCGTTCCACGTTGTTACAAGTTTGACCTGAAGTTTAGGCGTTAGCTTACCTGCCGAATTTGTCGGCTATACACGTGCTTTAATTGCAAAATGATTTCCAGGGAGGTGTAACTGTCGATTGGGCTGAAAACTTTGTTTCAATTACATTAGTACACCTTTGCGAATAGATAAGTTTCTGTAGATGTTGGTTCAATTATCGCTTGTTTGAAGTGACTATGGTATTATCATATCTCACTCTAATTAGTGGGTGGGTGCATTCAGCAAAAAATTGAACGATGAGATACAGGAAATTACTAAAGTAAGGTACTAGCTCGAGTAAACTTGTTATGGAATTCGTCATGTGACACAGAAAAATAAATTATTTAGTTCGACGTTTGTAATCAATCGTTTTCCAAGGATAACGTGTTGATAAGAATTTATGATCAAGGATAGTATGGCCAATGGAATAATTAATATCGCTGTCCTTTTGAGATGTCACCCAAATTGCAAAGAGAGCAAATAAATGTGCTTTAAAGAGAGCAATAACTTCCCATATCAGAGTGTATGTGCCTGGAAGAAGCGGAACGAGTGCGATAGCCACATTGACTAAGGGAGATGGCACGTGGCAGATTCTCTTAGAGGCAGCAAATTTATAGCTCTCGCGCCATCATCCCCTTTCGTATATATCTGGGATATCCCAAGACATTTGCAGAAGTCACGTCAAGGAGACCAGTAATTACCTGCCCAAGACGGCAATAACGCTTGCCTTGATAGATCATGTCTATAAAGATTACGACTGTATCTTAGGTTTGCAGAGAATCATTCATTTTTCGCTTGTAGAATTTATCGAGAGAAAGGAGAATATATTTGCTACAATTTTTATCTCAAACTTATACCTGAACTGAATACATCATTTTCTACAAGTTCTCCATAGTTTTATGATTATATAATATGTAGCGTACCAACAAATACCCTAAGGAAAATATTTTAATAATAAAAGATTATCTATTTGAGAATTATTTTGTCTTTAGGTTTTAAGGTACGAATTTTTTTAAAATGAACATTTTGAGACTTCTGATTCTTTCATACTTATGTCTTGCTTATTTTTTTATCTCGGGTGTCATGCGGGACACATAGCCGCTGTTTAAAACACCTCATAAAAGTCAAGGGAATACTTCTGAATATCGATATATCGTATCCAGAACGATCAATATGGATGATTTCTTTTAAGAAATGAACACCTGCATCAATTTCTCACCAAATTATGTAGAGTGCCGCAACATATTTCAGTTTTTTTCATAAAAAATGCGGCAGATGCGACGCTGCTTTATAATCATTTCATGTATTCAGTGTTTGAAATCGGTTAGTTGGCACTTTGTTTCTGTTGTAAGCACAAATAAAAGATTCAAGTTTTGTGATTCGACCATGGAAAGACGTCATTTGACTAGATAAGAGATGTTGGCATGGTCCAAGCTGGGAGCTCACAACGGGAAGTATCCAGGGTTCTGGGAAGTAGCCCAAGTGTCGTAAACCGTTTATGGTCGCGTTTCAATGGAACAGGTAGCGTAGAAGAACGCAATACAGGTTTTTTCAGGATAACTACAGTCGCCCAAGACCGGTTTTTGGTTTTACAAGCCAGAAGAGATCAACTACCACAGCATCTCAATTAGCTCAAGAGCTATCACGAGTTCATAATGTACAAATTTCCGATCAAACTGTGAAAAATCGACTGCACGAAGGTCAACTCCACTCCAGACGTCCTTTAAGAGTTCCACAACTGACCCCATGGAAATCGCGCTGCTCGTTTAACTTGGTGCCAAGAACACGTAAACTGGGATCAAGAGAGGTGGGCCACAGTTCTCTTCAGTGATGAATCTAGATTTAGCTATTATCCTGATTAGGGAATATTTCGAATATGGAGGGAACCTGGAAAGCAAAACCGTCTCCAGCATGCCCGAGAAGTTGTTAGACAGGGAAGCGGATCAGTGATGTTTTAGGGAGGTAAACGCCTTGGTGAAAGAACTGACCTCGTTTTCATACAGAACAACCACACGGGAAATTCTTACGCAAATGAGATAGTTTCAGCTGTAGTGGTACAGTATCTCCAAACAATGGGCCAAAATCCACTCTTCCAACAAGATAATGCCCCTCCTCATCGAGCAAGATATGTCTTGAACGTTCTTGAAGAGAATGATATCGATCTTCTACCGTGACCATCCTGCTCCCCAGATCTGAATCCCATCGAGCATGTGCGTTTATCAACGCGTGGTAAAACGAATCTAGTGGATACACTATTTTCATAGATGGTGAAACGGATTCTGTAGATTTCCTCTTCCTTAACCGGAAATGATTTTTTATAGAACGTGAAGATACTCCGGAAGTAAGTATGATAATTTTTTACTTGGTGAGACAAATGAGGTGGAAAATCATATTTATAGGTAGAGGAATAATTTACTACTTTTACGCATTGGAGAAATAGCTTCGATCTAATGGGTACTCGAAATGATCCGAAAATATTGTTTTCGGTACAAAATTTTATTTTTATGTGGAATAAAGAAATAAAATTCTGGATAATCCGGGAGGTTCGTTAGATGGACGACTTTATATTATTTTAATCAATTTTTGAAAAAATTCCAGGCTGTGTTGAATTAGAACAGAATTTTGTTTCCTCAATAAATCATTACGGAAATTTGGATCAACAGAACTACTAGCTGGATGAACACGTCGAATGAAAACTTGAAGAAATAGTTATCAATATTTCGGAATCGTATTGGCCATCTGTGTGACTAAGTTTCGGGATCTGGCGGATGGTCCGGTTTCCAGGGTGGGAGAGATTGGCAACGAAGTATGTAAACTCTTCTGGAACAAAATCAGCTAGAGTTAAAATAGTCACCCATTCGGCTCTTCAGGGGGATTGCCTAGAGGGGTTCATGTCGCGGGTAAGTCGACCACTCCTCTGACGAATTCACTAATTCATTCACGTTCTAGAAAAGAAAGCAACCTCTTGATGGAGTTCTGCAATATCAGAGGACTGGGGCACAACAACGTGAATGTCGATGCAGTGAATGTGTTTTCGCCAGATCGGATGTTGCATGACAGAATAAGGACACGATGGAGGTCGACGTTTTTGACTTCGTGTGGATTAAAATCAGTTTGCAGGACAAAACACTGTTCTTATGCTGTCTATATCGCTCGCCAAACGACATTAATTTCTCTAGACTGTTTCAGTATCTAGGTGATAAAGTCGATAGGATTCAGACACATCATCCGGCAGATGAGGTCATCGTACTATGTGACTTCATCACCAACTGGCTCCGGCACTCCAATAGAACAGATGAGCGGGAAGACAGGCTGAAACTTTCACAATCAGCAATAATTTAACGCAGCTAGTCGAAGAACAGGAAAAAATACCTGATCACCCAACTGACTTCCCAAACACCTTCGATCTCATTTTGATTTCAGATCCAGATGAATTTGGAGTGGACGTCTCAGCACCGCTAGGTAACTCAGACCCCAACCTTATATCTGCTACTGGAAACATTGTGCTGCCGCTAAACCAAGAACCCAAACCACCCAGACACATTTGGCTTTATAACGGTGCTAATTCCCATTCAGTGATGTCTGTCTTTTAGATCCTGTCATCAGTGTGAGCACTGAATCTGTTTCAGAAATCATTCGTACAGGAATGGATCCCTACAGACCTCATTCCATGAAGAGAACATTTGCACAAAAACCATGGTTAAACAAAGACTGCGAAAGAGCCTCTGCAGCCAAGAGCAGAGCTTACAAGTCATGGAAGATAAATCCAACAAAGAAAACAAGAACAACCTTCGTACGAATACGGAACGTATATAACCTGACGACTGCAAGAGCAGAGGCCAATATCAATTTCTCTTGTTAGAGAAGACGAAAGTATAGCATCATCTCCGAAAGAGAAAGCCGATCTCTTTGCTCTCTTCTTCTCAAAGAATTCTATGCTAGATTCATCTGACGAATACAACCGAACATTCCATCCACAAACACCTTCATGGCAGAAATCAAGTTCAGAGTCCACACTGTGAGACGGGTTCTCGAGCAGCTGAATTGCAAGAAGGCAGTTGGTCTAGACAAAAACCGCCAATTGTCGTGAGAAAGTGTGCTCCCGAACGGGCACCCATTCTTAACCGCCAGTTTCAGATTTCTTATGAAAGCCAGACTTTCCAAGCAGCTGGAAAGTAGCGAGAATTCTACCGATCCCAGAGAAAGGAAAGAAGTCCTTACGAAGTGATGGGGAGAGATAATAAATGAACTCATCAAATATTTTGAGTTTCAGGGAATTATTAATGAGCGTCAGTATGGTTTTCGCAGGTAAAGATTGACAGGAGATCTGCTCGCCTACGTCACTCATGCTTTTACATCAACGATGGAAAAGCTTGGGGAATCTAGAGCAACAGCCCTCGACATCTCTACAGCCTTCTATAAGGTTTGTTTGTTGAATAAACTTGCATATGGGCTTCCCGAAAAATTGCGGTGTTGGATGAGTAGCTTTCTTTCAAATATCTCAATACAAGTTGTGGTCACGGTTTAACAGATAAACGATCTTCTGTCATCTACGGAGAAAAAGATCTTCTTTTTTGTAGATTGTATTCTGCTTCCGTCTTTCAGTAGTCTGCGGCCGATTACGGTTGCGGAATCTAAACGTCAGAGATGTCAACAAATTAATAACTTCAACTCCAACTTACAGAGGATATCTGAGTGGGGTCAGTTGAACCCGGTGAGCTTCAACACAAGCAAGACGCAAGCAACTACGTTTTCTAGAAAGGAGAACCTCCTCTGATGATGCAAGTCTAACAAATTGCATCCAAAAATTCGATGCACCTTTTCGGAATAACGGTCAACTCCGGGTTTTGCTGACATGAACATATATCAGCAATAGCTAAGTCGGCATCAGCTAAACTTGGTTTTCTTTTCAGAGCCAAGCGATAAGATCTGTTTTGGAATACTGTTCCCATGTATGCGGATCTGCACCCAAACATTCGTTGTGGTTGTAGGATAGTGTAAAAAAACGAGCTGTGCGCCTCATCGACCATTCGAAAATTGCCAGTGATCTACAACCGCTAGCTGTCAGAAGATAGGCTGCTGACTTCTCTCGACTCCAAAGAGCCGAAAGACCTTGTTCTGGGAAAACTCATATTTTGCCGCAACACTAAGCTGGTAAGGAGTTCTCATTATATGGCGGTAAATTTAATGACCTCTTGAACCTGTCTCTATAAGAATTCCTTTGTTTACAGGGCCGGTGAGCTGTGGAACTAGCTTCCGTCCATCATATTCATATCATCCTACAATCTGGTCCACTTCAGGAAGCGAGTAAACAGACACCTCAGTTCTTCCTAGTCGCCCATTCATGTGATATAACAGGTTTGCCTATTCCTGGGAAGCGCGCATAAAAAACAAAAACAAAATTTTAATCCTATTTCTCGATATTGATGTACTCTTACTCTTTCATTTTTTTTTTGAATCTTGAATCGTAGAGTTGAAGCTACTAGGTAGGTATCAGATTCATAAAGACTTGATGAATTAGATTTGAATGAGTATCATAGGTTTTTATTAGAATAACCAGATTTTTTTCACAAAATAATTCGATAATTTTTCTTATGACTAGAATATTATACCCAACCACTGATTTTAAATTGGTACTCAATGGTTTAAGTCCATAGCTAATTAATATAAATCTATAGGATATCCATAAAAAGTATGAATTAAAGTTAAACTTTTCTAGTCTGCGAAAGACTCCATCACAAATATTCAATTTATCTTCTACCACAATTTGTTATCACTGAGACACACGAACAGAATGGGTAGTGCAAGAAGTTTCAGAACGGCATGTAGATGAAATATCATAGTAGAAGGAAAATAACCCCACCCCCACATCTCACGATCTCTTATTCAAGAATTTGATATTATTGAAATAATATTTCGGAAATCTCTGCATTCACGAGCTATTCAAAAATTCTCGAAATTTAGGAGCATTGTCAATCGCACGTATCTGAGTTATTATTGAAGTTACATAAAAATGGGTTCGACATGCTGTAGGCATTATTTGAGTAAAATTCAGTGGCGTGCAAAAAGAATTCGACAGAGTGGTTTTTGAGTTTTTTCGAATTGACGCCATAGGTGATTTAACATTTGTTGAATACAGAATTTGGTTCTTGTCAAATCATATATCACATGTGGTCATTTTTGGCATTAATTATCCCCTTCTCAAAAAATCTGAATTGCTTTCAATTTCATTCATTTGGTGCACATCCATCAAAAATTTAAGTTGATATATGATTGAAAATTATAAATCTCTTAGGTCCTGTCCATGGACGGATTATCTATGTTCTTAAAGTGCAACAAATACTCAAGATTTAGCTTTTGAAGTATATTAATTTTTTTGTATGTGCAAAGTTATTTAATTTGAAAATTTGGTCGAGTGCATGTATAGCTTTTTTGAGATGCAGAGTGGCAATCAGCACTACAAAAATATTCAGAAATTTGATACAATAGAACGTTGTCTTCAAAGTGGGTATGACTCAGCTGAAATGTCACAAACATATTTAAATCTGATTCCTGAAAAGCAACAGCTTATAAGTAGGTTCTTCAAAGATGAAAAAAATCGTACCAATAGTGGATTGTTGAAAGTACCACGTTAGGGTGGGCAGTTCACATTCCGTGAGTTATGAAGTGGGCACAGGAGTTCGTCAGGGGTCTGTACTGGAGCCACTTATTTTCTATTGTTCGACAACGAGTTACCCGAGATGAGCCATAGTGATGTTATTGTTATTTTTGCTGATGATACCTCAGTGGCTCTAGCAGCGTAGACTCCTGAGGAGCTCGTTGCTAAAGTCGAGAGTGTGGAGGGGCGGTTCTTCAAATGGTGTCGATCAAACGGAGTGGTGGTGCAAAACTGTTGTGATGAGGTTTTTCCCCAGATCAGGTCAAGGAGGAATTTTTCATTTGAATGGTAGTCATATTCAATCTAGTCCTCAAAATAGATTTTTGGGGCTATACATCGACGAAAACCTATGTTGGGATGTTCATATAGATTCAGAGTGCAAAAGGATCAATTCTGCTCTCTTTGCCTTTCTGAGATTGATGAATGTACTGGATCACATGACTTTGTTATCAATTTATTATTCTTTAGCGTACTGTCATCTGTATTTTTATGTATTTCTATGGGGGGAATTGGCAGGACGCGACTGGGTGTTCAGGTGTCAGAAGAAGCTCATGCGGGTGATTTTTGGATTACAGCCCACAGATAGTTGTAGACCATATTCTCCGCAAAATTCAGTTCTCACTTTTCCCTGTGTTAACATGTTTGCTGTCTTCTCGTTAACTAAGAAATATCTGAAAGAGTTGCAGACAAACTCGGCAAGCCATGGTTATGGTACTCGATCTGGAAATATGCTTAGAACGAAGCTTCATCACACTAGCAGATTCGAAAAGTCACCACTTTATGTGGGATCAAAACTCTTCAACAAATTGCCAGTTACGTATAGAGTTCTTGCGTATGAGCCATTTAGGAGACACGTAAAAAAGCTATTGTTTTCAGAGAGTGTTTCGTCTTCAATTTTATGTTTAAGATTTCTTAATTTTTTATTTATTTTTTTTTTCACATTCAACTTTGATATTGCGTACAAACTAACTCATTTTTCAATGTACATTTTTTCGTTGTGTTTGCTTTCATGAGACTGGAAGTTATGCGAGAGAACTTTTTCTTCCGATTTCGCGGCATTCAAAATTCGTTTCATTAAATTAAAATTCAAATACATATTGTCTTGGCGCTCTTTATCGGTTTTCAATTTCCCGCACATCTGTGAATGGAAATCGTGCCTCAGGGTAGCGCGCCAACCAGTCTGCTACAGAGAGTACTATCGACCGTATAGTGCCGCTCGAAATATAAGATTCGCTTATATGAATTGCAGTTGCGCCAAAAAACCTCGTTTTCACTTCCATGTGGAATCAAGTTTGTCTATTGTGACATAAAAGACTATTGAAATACATTTACCTCATAAATCATTAAAACCCAAACTAAGACATTTTCCAGGCCTGGACTACAGTGAAACTACAGTGCATAAAACGTAGTGCCCTATAGTGATTGTGAACTGAGTTTGAATGCATAGCTGTTCGCATCCTGGGTCTCCTCTATAAGTAAGTCAAGACAATAATTGAACAATCTCGTTACATTCGTTTCTTTCAATCTTTCGTAAATTTTATATATATTTTTCGTTCAGCACTCATAACTGAATGATACAATTTAGCGTATCAGTTTCTCCTATGAGTTTTTATATACAGTCCATAGAAATTAACAATATTCTCGCTTATAACACTCCATTTTTTGATCTATTCGAGCCGTATCTTGATTTCATAATTTGAATTTTCATATTCATTTAGGAAGGTCAAGTGAAGTTGTGTGTGTTGAACGAAGACAACAAATTGGAACATCTAGTTTTCCTTGTCTTTATCTCTCCGGTTAATTTGTAAGCAAACACAATTATACTTTTTCGCATTGAACATCTGTTCTTAGGCAAGTTGATTTGATAAATTTCAAATCCATAAATTTCATTCGAACATTATCTCTGATCATTTGCAAATTATTTTGTTTTTTTTTGTTTCTTCCATGAAACAAGCGGAAATTTAATATTTCTTCGACATATGAAAACGATACTTTGTTATCACGTACGATAATTTCTTTCGTTTCATTTGTGAATAAATTTGTGGGTTGACGATAATAATTAATTCAATTTATCAGCATGACAGATGCTTCAAAATTACTCGTAATAAGGCTGCGAGACAAGTTAATCTGGATAATGTGTTACAATTGAATTTATTTGCAGCGGAGACCAGAGATATACCTGAAAGCTTTTTACAGTTCAAATTCAGGTGTAAAATTTAGATAAATGGGAAAATGAGTTTGAGAGAATTCATTCAAATATAGTTTCTTTAGTGTCCACGCAGGAGGGTGCACCAGAACTACTGATTGCAGAACAAAAAATCAATAATAGATTTTTACAGGAATTGAGTGAAATTCAAGCGCGATACCATGAGATGTTCGAGATTCATGAATATGATGCACAGGGCGCTCAACCGATTAATGTTAATCTGCCTAAAATAAATTTAACTTGTTTTGATGGAGATGTTCGCCAATTTCCAACATTTTTTGAGATATTCGATGCACTAATCAATAAGAATGATTCATTAGTAAATATTCAAAATTTCATTACTTATTATCGGTTCTCAAAGGCGAACCGTTAGCTTTAGTAAAGTGCACCCCTTGTTAGGAGAAAACTATCCCATAGCGCTTAAAGCTCTGACTGATCGTTACCAAAATAAACGCTTGTTAAGTACATCTTATTGGAGAGAAATAGAGGTAGTCCTGTTCTCTTTTCGGAAAGCGCTCCGTTATTACGAAATTTATTAGATACTTTTCATCAAAACTTGCAAGCACTAGATACTCTTGGTTTTTCTACTGCAGAATGGGACTTCATTCTCATGCATATGCTTTTGGATCGACTTGATCCAACTACTCTAAAGGCTTTTGAATTGAGCCATGCTTCTACTGAGATTCCGACGTACCTCGACGTTAGGAATTTTGTTATGAAACAATGTACAGCCTTAGAATCGTTAGGTGTTAGCTCGAAGAAATCGAACAAGTTTTCTTCGTCTCCTAAAGTTGCTGATTCGCGAACATGGGTGAAAACGAAAAATCATTTTTGCTAGCACAGATCAGTCTCGTAGGAATGTAGCTACGAGTGGGTTTTGAATTCTACCCTTCCAGAGACTCAAATGAACAATTTGCTCCTTTATCAACAGATGTGAATAATTGTCAGACAGTGGCGTCTCCTCCACGGGAAGGCTCCACCAAGCATTCGGATGCAGGAATGAATCAAGATTCTCGACAACCAGGTTGTTTTTGTGTCGGGAAAACCATATTATTTGTCATTGCCCTGCATTTAATTCAAAATCAGCTAAAGAGAGATATAGCGTAGTTAAAAGTCACAAAGCCTGTATAAATTGTCTTTCTACGTCACATATTTGCATAAATTGTCCATCGTCTAATAGATGCAAGAAATGCCAGCAAAACACCATTCGATGTTACATTTTGAATTTATTGAGGTTCCCAAACCTCTAGCCAGTACTTCTTCTGACACATTCGCAGGACTTGCGTCACGTAATGGAAATGTGTTGCTGGCCACGGTGTTGTTGAATATTTGGGATTTTTCGGAAACTCCCATCAGATAAGAGGATAATTGATTCAGGATCACAGGCTACATTTTTGCGACGCGATTTGGCCACCAAACTAAATCTTAAGAAATTCAATGATTCGCTAACGGTGCAAGGATTGGGAAATATGAGCACTTCCGCCCATTCAAGTGTGCATTGTCAGATTTCTTCTCTGCGTCAAAATGAATATCGTCAAGATATTGAAGCTGTTCTCATGGATGAAATTTGCAGTGATATGCCTTCTGTGTCATTTATGCCTGGTAAGTGGTCGCATATTTCCAACCTACCGCTGGCTGATCCTGCCTATTTCAAGTCGAGCCAAGTAGACATATTACTTGGAGCAGACGTTTTTCCACTCGTCTTGAAGGATGGACTCATAGTGGGAAATGTAGGGGAACCTATAGCCGTTAATACTAGTTTTGGTTGGGCTCTTATGGGCAAAATTTCATTTTCGGTCTCTCAGTCCATCAAAACCTTCCACACTTCCACTTCAGATTCGTCGGTATCATCATTGAGTGAAACTCTTAAGCTCTTCTGGGAAGTAGAAGAAGTGCCGTCTGTGCATATTTCTTCTCCAGAAGATGCTTGTTGTGAAAATATTTTTTTGGAAACCACTTCTCGCAGTGAAGATGGTCGATTTATCGTATCTCTCCCTTTCAAATTGTCGGCACCTGATTTCGGTGATTCGCGAGCATTGGCGGAGCGTAGGTTTTATTCTCTTGAACGCAAATTGTTAGCGAATACCAATTTATATTCTTCATATTCACAAATAATTAAAGAATATCTCAACGATAAACACATGGAAATTATTCCTCACACTTCTCGGTTGGACTTGTCAGATAGCAATGTCTTTTATTTGCCTCATTCATGCGTTCAGAAACCTGACTCTTCTAGTACGCCTGTACGTATAGTTTTTGACGCCAGTAGTAGAGCTTACCATAAAATCTCTCTCATCGACGCTCTTTTTACAGGGCCTAAACTGCAAACCAATCTGGTTGAAATTTTGATAAATTTTAGAATACACAAATACGTGTTCACTACCGACATTCGGCAAATGTATCGTATGATTTGGGTGGCAAAAGAACATCGAGATTTCTTACGATTATTATGGCGTTTTTCACCGAACGAAACTCTTTCGGAGTTTCGCTTGACAACTTTACCGTTCGGTCTAGTAAGCAGTCCTTACTTGGCCATTCGTACTCTCCAAAATTGGCGACTGATCAGAGCACTGAATTTCCTTTAGCCTCATCTATCGTGCTAAAAATACGTACATTGATGACATAGTTTGTGGACATGATTCTTTCTCCATTGCCAATAGTATGAAACTTGAGTTAATCGAAATGTTGGGAAGAGCAGGTTTCGAATTGCGTAAGTGGTCGAGTAATGACTCAAAACTACTTAGCGACTTACCTGATTCGCACATTCAATCAACCTCATTATCTCTGGATTGGGATGAAATTTCAACGCTCAAAGTATTGGGTTTACGGTGGAATCCAAGATCCGATGCGTTCATGTATTCTTTATATAATTCCAGTCTTCCTTGCAGTAAACGTACCATATTATCTGAAGTCGCTCGGATCTACGATCCTCTAGGTTTTCTTGCTCCCTTTGTGAATTCGTTAAAAATTCTTGTTCAGCGATTATGGACTTTGGGTTTAGATTGGGACGATACTCCTCCGGAGGATATCTCAAGTTCGGACGATTGAAATCAGAGATGCATTTTCTATCTGGTTTACAAATACCTCGTCATGTTGACGTTTCGAACGCTCATGTTTGTCATCTGATAGGGTTTTGCGATGCCAGTATGGCCGCCTATTGTGGTGTGATATACCTCAGAGTGGAACAAAAGGACGGTAGTGTGAGTATATTTTTCATTTACGCTAAAACCAAGGTTTCTCCCCTAAAAACTGTTTCCCTTCCTCGTCTGGAATTATGTGCGGCAGTACTTCTAGCACGTATGCTGAAATACATAAAAGGTGTACTTGAGCCTAACGTTGCATTGGATCAAGTTTTGGCTTGGACAGACTCGTCTGTAGTTTTGTCTTGGTTAAGGTCGTCTCCACTTCGCTGGAAGACCTTCGTAAGCAATCGTGTATCGTATATTCAGAGTAACATGGATTGTGAACATTGGCGTCACATTCCATCTGATCTTAACCCAGCAGACGTCGGTTCTCGGGGACTATTTCCTTCGGAATTGGTTTCACATCCTCATTGGTTTGACGGTCCCGAGTTTCTACGGAAACCCATGGACTCTTGGAATTTTCCTCAACTTCTTGATCAGACATTCGATAGAGAGCATATTGAATCCAAAGTTGAAGAAAGAAAGATTGTTTTATTGGCGGAGCTATCGATAGATAGATTCAATTTATGGATTGATGGGTTACTCGAACGATTTTCGTCGTTGCAAAAAATTCTTAATGTAATGTCTTACGTTGTAGGCTTCTTGCATAATCTGAAACATAGCGACGATAAATGGACACGACCGTTCTCTGCAACTGTGCTTCATAAATCATTGCTCATTATTTCACGTAGGGTACAGGCTGTACATTTTGACAAAGAGAAAAAATCAGTCACTAGAAACCTTCCTATATCGAAATACTACCAAAAATTGAGTCCTTTCATCGACAAATTTGGTTTGTTGAGAGTAGGTGGTCGATTGACATATGCGGAGTTACAATACGACAAAAATTCCCCATTCTTTTACCAAAAACAGTGTCTTCACTAATTTATTGATCATATACATCCATCAACTTTATCTTCATGCTGGTGTCAACACTACATACTATCTTGTATCGCAAATGTTTTGGATCCCTCTGCTAAAAAGCTCATCCGCTCAGTGATTTCTAAATGTAGAAACTGTTGGAAAACCCATCCTACTACTTATCAACCTCCTATGGGGAATTTGCCTTCCTTGCGAATTTCCCAGATAAAACCATTTTCAATTGTAGGAGTAGACTTAGGTGGCCCTTTTCGATTACCATGAATAGGTTACGCGGTGCAAAGGTTCTCAAAGCTTACCTCTGTCTTTTCGTATGTTGTGCTACCAAAGCTCTTCATCTGGAGCTTTTGTCCGATCTCTCACGTGATTCTTTCTTAGCAGGGTTCAGACGTTTCGTTGCTCGGCGTGGTAGATGCTCGAAGGTTCTCTCAGATTGCGGCACTAATTTTGTGGCAAGCGCCAAATATTTAAAATATCTTGCAGAGCATGTACAGGAATCGGAAAAGGTGGAATGGCAATTTAATCCGCCTTCAGCTGCGCACATGGGTGGCTTGTGGGAAAGCGGAATAAAGTCGGTTAAATCCCATCTAGTTAGAGTTATAGGGCAGCAAGTTCTCACCTACGAGGAACTCTACACTGTATTGACACAGGTGGAGGCAGTGCTCAATTCAAGACCCTTTGTCCTGTAAGTTCAGACCCAAATGACCTGCGAGCTCTTACTCAAGGCCACTTTTGACATTAGAACCTCTAGTCGCCATAGGAGATCCAGAAGTTAATAACGAAGTTGCTTTGAATAGACTTAACAGATGGCAACTTCTGCAACGTCTACACCATGATCTGTGGTCTAGATGGGCGCGTGAATATTTGCAGACGCTTCAACAGCGAGCAAAGTGGCATGGGCCCGCGGCTCCTGTAGAAGATGGAACCATGGTTCTCATAAAAAATGAACTTGAGTATCCACTGAACTGGCCTTTGGGTCGAATTGTTACTGTCCATCCAGGAGGTGATGGCATTGCAAGAGTTGCCACAGTCAAAACGTCCAAAGGTCTTTTCAAACGAACTCTGGTCAAACTATGTCCTCTCCCAATGAATTGAATTTCTTAAAATACCTCGGGTATTTTCAGGGGGGCGGGTATGTTTCGTCTTCAATTTTATGTTTAAGATTTCTTAATTTTTTATTTTTTTTTTTTCACATTCAACTTTGATATTGCGTACAAACTAACTCATTTTTCAATGTACATTTTTTCGTTGTGTTTGCTTTCATGAGACTGGAAGTTATGCGAGAGAACTTTTTCTTCCGATTTCGCGGCATTCAAAATTCGTTTCATTAAATTAAAATTCAAATACATATTGTCTTGGCGCTCTTTATCGGTTTTCAATTTCCGCACATCTGTGAATGGAAATCGTGCCTCAGGGTAGCGCGCCAACCAGTCTGCTACAGAGAGTACTATCGACCGTATAGTGCCGCTCGAAATATAAGATTCGCTTATATGAATTGCAGTTGCGCCAAAAAACCTCGTTTTCACTTCCATGTGGAATCAAGTTTGTCTATTGTGACATAAAAGACTATTGAAATACATTTACCTCATAAATCATTAAAACCCAAACTAAGACATTTTCCAGGCCTGGACTACAGTGAAACTACAGTGCATAAAACGTAGTGCCCTATAGTGATTGTGAACTGAGTTTGAATGCATAGCTGTTCGCATCCTGGGTCTCCTCTATAAGTAAGTCAAGACAATAATTGAACAATCTCGTTACATTCGTTTCTTTCAATCTTTCGTAAATTTTATATATATTTTTCGTTCAGCACTCATAACTGAATGATACAATTTAGCGTATCAGTTTCTCCTATGAGTTTTTATATACAGTCGACAGAAATTAACAATATTCTCGCTTATAACACTCCAGAGAGTTATTACACTGTAGCAGAATTTCTGGAATACAGTTTGATTTAATGATCTTCTTTTTGATTCTATTACTCGTATTTCCGTAGGTTATTGTTTCGTTTATTTGTTATTCATTACTTGACGTGTACATCCACATTTTTTTGGCCTTACGTACTGAAACAATCAAATCAAATTAAATATGAAGAGTGTGAAATATCAAGTAGGAGCAGTTGAAATTATAGAAGCTCTAACGGTGAAACCTTCCATGACGAGTAGGGAAATAGAAGATGAAACTGACATTTCAAGACGCCGTACGTTCCGTTTTCTGGATGAAGTGAATTCATGTCCTACATAATGCAAGTATAAAAATTTCTGCAGCCAGAAGATCTCCCAGCGACTACTAGTGTAATGAGACCTGGGTAAGCTGTTCGAGTCTCACATGTTAACGATTGCAGCGGCTGACCTCAACTGCAAGCATTCATCCTGGAACAGCAGAGGGAACAACATGAATCAAAACATTCGGAGAAAATACGCTGATGGAGAAGACCTGGTGGTAGATGGACAAGCAGAATCAACTCATTATAACAACGGAGAAATTGGTGAAATATCAGACATCGCGGTTATGAAAAACGTATCGCTTTCATATGATCTAACTACAGTTAACGATCTAACATTAGATCATAGCCCTGTTTTCCTCTTTTTAGGTAACCTATCGAAAGAGAGCATTTCGCAGAAGACTAAGACAACATGTTGGAAGGTTGACCGGACAAACTTCCTGATGACATTCGTTAGTTGATAATAGAGAGGAACAGGACCAGACGAAGGTTCCGGAGAACCTGGGATACACAGCATCGACTAGAATACGAAAATAGCTTTAGAGGACCACTGCAATGCGTGCTCAGCTGCCAATATCAAGTTTTTGGAAAAATATGACCATTTACTGTAGCTCAGACAGCTCTGAGCACCAGTTTAGGGTGAACTATGCAGAAGCTGTCGTCTACCATTTGGAGAGAATTGAAGTAGAAGTCCGGAGACGTCTAACCGAAAACAACGAGAAGATCATCCAACCCACCACCGAGGAAGAGCTGGAAAGCGGAATTTCTCGGACAAAAATGAGAAAAGCACCTGGACCAGATAAGATCCGCAACAAAGCACTGAAGAACCTCCCTCTGCGAGCTCCTGGACCGCTGGCATCAATCAGAGATATGAGTTTGCAGCTCCAACACTTTCCTGAGGAATGAAAAGCACCAGATTCGATTGTCATCAGAAAACCAGGTAAGTCTGCTTCCTTTCCACAACAATATAGCCCCATCAGTCTCCTGTAAGCCATCGGCAAGACCGTAGAGAGAATTATTTTGCGAAGCCTGTAACACTACGTGAAGGCCCACGAAATAATCTCACAAGCAATTCGGCTTTAGGAAAGCCACTCTACCTAACAGTAACTTCTCCGAGTGGTTGAATTCATCAATCATGATTTCACCATTCAGTCATAATTCACCAGTGAAGTGACATGGGACTGTTCGACAGTCCAAAACCGTCCGTTCAATAGGGCCTAGCATGGAGGTTTCCTCTCCAGTATGTTGAAGACGAACTTCTTTCCTACCCTGGTCGCTTTGTCTAGTCATACCTAAGAAACAAACCTTTAGCTGTGGAGATATCCACTCTTCCACCAGGAGGATGGAAGCAAAATTACCACAAGGACCACTACTGGCGTCGTCACTACTGCCATCGTTGCTATTCAACATCTACACCTTGGACGTCCCAATGCGAGCTTAGCCCCTTCACGCAGGGGACACGGCTTTAATGGTCAGATCAACCACCCCCCCTGATAACCAGAAGACTCTAAAAGGCCGTAGACCTATTGGAAGAATGGTTTACCTAGTGGCTGATCACCATCAACCCGGAGAAGAGATCTGCAGTTCATCTGTCCCCAAGACAAACGAAGCCCCCGAGGAACAGATCACGACGAACGGCCAGCCCATCCCATGAGTCAACAAGATCAAATACCTGGGAGCCACACTCGACGGACGGTTGACATGGTGTCAACATGTGGAAGACTGCACCAGTAATGCGAAGGCAGCTGAAGCATTCTTCCACCCCATGATGAACAGGCGATGCAACCTGAGTATTATGAATAGGTTGAAGCTCTACAAGATCGTCATCAGGCCCAAGATAACATTTGCGTCATCAGTCTAGGGATAGGTAGCCGCATATCATATCCGGAAACTCCAAGTTGTGCAGATCAAAGCACTGAGGATGGCATTGGACGCCCCAAAGTACGTTCGAAACTCCCAATTACATCGGGATCTGGAGACGCCAAGCATAGTAGACTCCATTCGGAGATTGGCGGTAAAAGTATTCCAGATTATCGATAACCTCTAGTGAATACAATAGAAGACTACGATGAGGTCGATCCAAGAAAATACAAGAGGCCCAGAATGGTACTCCGAGAATACCAGGAGTAATTATAAGTTCCTCCTAAAACCACATATTTCAGACCGTCGATATTGTTTGTTTGTTTGTTATTCCTTTAACGTGCTCTATTTCCGCCTTTCGGCCAAGGACACGCCGGGGAATTCTGTCACCTCACTAACCCGGAAATTTTGCCGAACCCCTCTCGTGTCGAGGAAAGGGGTGTTTAATGACCAACACATCTCAGTTAGACAAGACCGACGGCTTTACATCTCCTCTGAAAGATGGACACTCAAGCGATTCCCAGAATCCGAAAAATCGCACCGACTTTGTGGGGATTGAACCCAGACAACTCTGCGCAGGAGACGAGCATCATATCCCATACGCCACCGAGCCGGCAGGCCATCGATAATAAAACGAAAAAAGTAAAATGTACCTATTATTTTTTCGAGTGTCATTCAGATCCTTCAGATTAAGGCTCAGATGCCAATATTGTAGTATATCAATATTTTATAGGATGTCGAAATGAAAGTTTGTTAACTGGTGCTTGAAATAAAGATTATGTCAATGTCATAAGCCATATAAAGTTATGCAGTTAGTATTTAGAACGAATCCATGAACGCCCAGATTTATTTTGAGAAGTCTTGTTGACCGATGAAGTCTGCATCAGAAGTCATGAGGTATTTCATCCTCATAAGGAGCATTTTTAATCTGATATCAGTCATACTAAAGTCTCGCATCAACAAAGATATGGCTTTAATGTTTTGGTTGCCCTAAAAGATGGCCGCTTTTCAGATTTCAAAATTTGTGATGAAATTATTAAGTCGTCATTATCATCATCAGTAATATTATGGAAGGCTTTTCCAATGAAGTGTTCCTAGCACAAACATCGGATAATTCCTTCGCCCCTATTTAACAACTAAGAGCCATTACTGACCTGTTGAATTTTTATTTTTGGTTTATGTTAAAAATTTTCTCTACTAAAGAAACAGTAAAAATTGAGAAGAGCTGAATCAAAGTTTCAGTAAATACCCTGCTTCTGATATCATTATTTGTATTTTTAATACTGGCTTCAGTATTTCACATCGATTTGATTTATGCATTCAAATCATGGCCCTTCTGTTGTATATTTTCCATAGAATCATTTTTTCTCAGCTGATACCAGTAGAGGTCTTTCTTTTTCTTGTAGAAAATTTTCTTATGGCAGCTTGTTTTCGTTTGAGGATTTTGTTCGATCTTACTTTTTGTATTATATTCTTCCTTCATAACCTAAAGAAGGGAAATTTCGACCTTCGAATTTTTTCTGGAAATGCATTCTGAAGTACGTCTCATATTTCCATGAAGAACAAAATTGATTGTTACCTCTAAAAACATAAAATTTCTACGGTCTGAATCATATAAAACCATAGAAACAACTATGGTATTGGACAGGTACTGAAACATCTGTGGTTGCCAGTCGTAGAATTTGTATCATTGACAGACATGCATCAAATGAATGAAATTGAAACAATTTCAGGGTTACCTGAAGAAAGTTAGTAAATGTGAAAGTTATCTACATATGTTATACATTCTTGAAAAGGAATAAAAAATTCATTAAACTAACACAAAATCACTTATGGTCCGTATCAGAAAAGCATGTTTGCTCTGTAACTTAAGAAACGCTGAGCAGAAAATTTTTTCTCTATAGCACTGAACTTTATTCAAACTCATTTCATGTAACTTTGATGCTAACCGAGATATCCGCGAATGATGATTCTTTCCAAATTTTAATAAATTTAGACTAACCCGAAATCGGAGGAGAATATGAAAAAAATTGTTGCACCATTGAACTAATTCCTGAAATAGTCATCGAGTGACTGGGAGCCACTTTTATCTAACTGGAATATTTCACATAGCAGTCGTACTACAAATTCAATCATATTACTTTGAAACTAAAAATCATTCTTCTTCTTTTTGGTGCCTTATCCGGTATGGACGTTGGCGATTAACATAGCTATTCGTATCTTGTTAGCTACACTACTGAAGAGCTGTATGGTAGTGAGCCCCTACCACTGACGCAAATTATGCAGCCAGGAATGTCTTCCTCTACCAGGGCCTCTCTTGCTGTCCGTTTTACCCTGCATGATAAGCTGGAGGAGGCGATATTTTTCGTGACGCATTATGTGTCCAAAGTACTCCATTTTACGTTTTCTCACGGTAAATAATATTTCTTTCTGTTCATCAAGCCTACGGAGGACCTCTTCGTTGGTAATGTGGTCCGTCCATGATATGCGTAGAATGCGGCGGTAGACCCTCAGCTCAAATGCCTCCAGTTTTTTCATTAGTATTTCCGTCATCGTCCATGCTTCCACACCATACAATAGAATTGAGAATATGTAGCATTTTGCCAGTCTGTATTTTAAATTGATAGATAGATCTCTACAGGTGAATAACGGTTTCATGTTGTTGACTGCTGTTCTTACTTTCACATTAAAATTGAAAAAAAAGAATGACATTTAATGAAGATAATGAAAATGTCTGGCAATTATAAGTTGATGAATCAATTACTCCAGAAAGTTGAGTAAGAAAAACAATAATTTTCTCAAATTTAATTGAAGAATTAACGTTTGGTTTTAGGAACGGAATCAGCATTCGCCTAAACAACACTGATACATTCAAACAAAATTTTGAAATAGGAAGGTTATTCTGTAACCTACAGTTTCCTTATCGTTATGAAATCATCAGTCTTGTACAGCACGTTACTGAATTGATGAAATCAGTACCACGTCCGAAAACTGTCGCTCCTTTTATTTGGAATTTTCTGCAGCTCTATTGAATTTGGATATCTCAATTCTGTACAAATGGTATACAAATAATATACCATCCGGTCAGTTTTGTTAAGCTTAAGGATATATCAAAAGTGATACTGCAATGAATCTCCTGATAGGGTCTTCATCATTTAGGATGTTGAATATCGATCTTGAATATTATCTCGAGCACCAACTTACGATGAAGGTATAAATTGCCCCTTCTTTCTACTCTTCGAATTGCAAACGTCATAAACTTCAAAGTGTTAGATATGAATTAATTTCGTTAATATCAATGTTATGCAGAATTTATAAGTTCAATGTTATATCTAATATACTGCATAAAGATATTAACCGCCTATAAATTAAAGGGGGCAATATATTGAAGCAATATGTTGGGTCAATATTGATACCTATTATTCAGCGTGGTAAATATTTAATCGTATTTGGCAGATATTTTGTGTTATTGCTTCAGCGGTCTGCAATGCTATGCCGTGAACGCGAAACTGTCATCAATGTTTCGTCAATAAATACTGTCTTATCTTATCGATATTTTATTGGGCAACCAATTAAGAATAAATTTTAAGTGAAGGAAAAATGACTAATTCTTGTGCTTCATCCGTAAAACTTTAGTTATGTCAAAATGTGCCATGTACACCTAGTTAAGAGGTATATTGCATGTGAATTGTAAAAACAACCCTTTCCAAGGAAAAGTATTGAAATCACTGATTACATTTCTGAATGAATTATTACGTATCCCATACTCTTTGGTGTCTACTTGAAAAGAAGCTATTGAAACTAGAAACTACATAAATGATTAGCTTATATGATTGCATTTTATTGCTTTATCAAGATGTATATAGATTTCAAGTGGTCCTATATTCATTTCTTATATTTTTCGTGATATGATTATTTTCATTTCGATATCATTCTTGAATAGGTTTCGTTTATTTTAGCTTTTACTTAGATAACTGGTTTGATATATTAGATTCCAAATCACACGATTAATCATCATTGTGAATTATAAAATGAGACGCACATCGGCTGTTGATAAAAAGATCGAAGGGAAAGTCGGTTAGGTAAACGGTAGATTGGTTAATTCGTTTTGAACCGAGGAACCACGTTTCAATTCTTATAATAATAAGGATCAGCGTATAATATCAGAAGTGGTATATACTTCGATCATCATCTGAGCAACTGAATATTTTATTTGACTACTCAGAAAGTCCTATTTACCAATATTTCTCCACCACCCTTCAATTATGGGAGCGCAGGATCGGATTATAAATACGTGGTATGTGGAAGCCGATTTGAGCTTTCCAGTAAATTTGTTAGCGAAGCGTTGAGCGGATTATAATATGTCTAGCTAGTCTATGTGGAAAATCCTTATATGAAAATTATGATAAATTTTGGTATCGCGCTTCTAATCTACATCGTTGCTATGGGCAAGTGGAACAGTATATGTTTACCATAATAATACCCCATAAAGAGACAGTGTATGATAACAATGGACGGGTCGAATATAGGAATGATTCCAGCTCATTAGTATTGATGGTGCAACGCCTATAAATCAGATCTAGTTGAATCATTCAAAACTAATTCTGGAGCAATCCCGCAATATTGAATTTTTAGACAGGAAGTGTCTAAAAACTCATTCTGTTTGTACAGGGAGTGGAGCATTGAACAAATGAGAAACACTGAGATTATGTACAATTTGTCATTGTTTATTTTGTATTGATTAATACTGACGAGTGTATTCGTCGTAGAAGATAGAACTACTAATTTCATGGACGATTTAAAGTCATAGCAATCAATCAATAGCCAGCAAGACATTCATTAGAGTGATGAAAAATCAGCAGAGCCAGAAGATTGATAGCTAACGATATTTATGCCAAATTCATTGACTGGGCAAAATATATAACGAGGTCAGGTGTAATTGTCGAAAGCATCTTTGCATTCAACCCATCTGAAGAAGAGATCGAAAGCGCTTTGCTCTCAATTTTTTCGTTTCGATGCAAACGTTGAAAGCTCAAAGCGCCTATGCATCTCAATACTTTAGTATTATGTAATCGGAAGCTTAAGTGAATCAAGGTTTTACTTGTATTGACGTAAATATAAATAAGCTAGTGTGTATTGCATTTCATTGGTTTCTTATGATGAAAACAGAGAGGGCTCAAAGCGCTTTGCATGTTACTTATGTATTAATGACAGATTCTTAGAATGATTGCATCAACACAAGTTTGGTTTGTTCAGAGTGACGAGAATCATATCCAGAAAACCAGGTGCAACAAGTCTAGAAGTGTTCAGTGGTTGGCCGAAATGGCTATTTTGGATTTAAACCTGGAATTCATTGCTGAATTGATAAACATTTCCATTTTGTTTTTATTCTTGACTAAATTGTTTCTATTGTGGGTACTAGATTACTATTTTGATGTACTAAACGATGAATGTATGAATCGTCTGCTGTCGTACAAACAATAATAAGGAGCAGAAAATACTTGTCTTCGCCATTAGGCAACATGTTGATAATAAGTCTCAAAACGAAAATACTTAAATGTGACTGGAAAAGCTGACTCAGAAAAGGTTTTTTTTCATCCTTTTACGTGCTCTATTTCTGAATTTCAGCTCATTAGCCATTTGAGGTGACAGAACACGGAAATTTTGCCGAACCCTTTCGTGTCGAGAGAAAGGATCTTTAATGTCCAACCCATCTCTGTTACAGAAAATGTTGCTGCGATGCTCTAATGAGATCTTTATAAATTAGCATTCTTTATATAAAGAACTTCCAGTCCAACAATATTCTCATATGCTTTCATGAAAACAAAACCATTCCATGGACAAATATGAATCTTCTAATGAATTAAAATTTACTCAATTTAACTTGGAATGGTCATAAATTAGGATTACTCGGAAAAAATCAAGATACTGAAATCAATTTATGCCATTTGTCATATTTTTCGAACGACTGTCAAAATTTTTTCGCAAATTTTTCTTTATATCAAACGAATTGCACGAAGAAATAATATATGGGCGATGTCAACCCAGATTATTGGGTCCATAATGATTCTAAACCATCTATAGATCCTAATCGGCATCACTTCGAAGACTGACCCTGGCCATCGGGGCTCTCTCGGTCAAACAGAGATGGAATTTGAGGAAATATCGCAGGTTCTTTTTATTATCTCCTTAGTCCTTTTCATGACCTTGCTTCCTATGAAAATCTTTTCTTAGATTCGTTTAGACATATAAAAAGCATGATTGTTGAAATATGTTTCTGCTGGTTTTCTTCTTCCATTGTTTCAGATTCCTATCCCAAACCCCCTTCCTTTCACCCTTGTCTTCGTTTGGAAATCATGGAATGCAAAAGAGAATGAAGCGGCTAAGCAGAAAAATCTTTAGTACTCTTTATGTACACACTACACTAACACATAACAGACAAGCTATTGCTAGTGCAATAGCGACAGAGAAACGAGTTTTTTCCTCAAGTTTTTTCACTCGTTTATTGAATCATATGCAAGATAGTATGGTTCCCCTGTTACATTTCCTGAGCTCTTACTTGTGTTTTTCTGACACACACCAAAATTATAGATACAAGCATTTATTGTTAATACAATTTTGTTACGAAGTGCTAGATTAATAAATCGATCACTGCAACAGATTTGCATAATGAATTTTTATATATGTTGAAAACCACGAAATAAAATAATAATAACGGTAACAATCAATAAATATTCTTTTTTATTTCACTCCGAACCACTCACCTAGACCGTTCAATGATAACTGCCACCATTCTGGATTACAAGTTACCTAGCCTTCGATGGTATATGGGTTTAGCCAGTAGACATGTGCCCAACTCAATCTATGTCTTTGTCAAATTCACTTCTTTGTTCAAATACAACATCCATAATTTGAATCAGGATTCGAACCAGGCACCTCGGCATAACAGTTCCAATATGCTTGCGCACTAAACGTGCAGCTACCGAGGCTATTCGCCTTGTCGATCTTGATACAATTTCATTCTGTCTGTCTCTTGCGCTGCTACATTACAAATGGTTTGTTTCCAGTGTTTTCCGCTTGTAAGTATTAAAAATAATTGAACATAACGGAGTTCCCAGGTTTCTTTCAGCGTCGGAGAGTAACATTAGGATATCCAAGAATAAATTATTGAAGAGATTAAACCGATTGAAGGGGAACTTACTCAAGAAACATAATTACAAGTTAAGTTCCCCATAATCCATCTTCATTTCGGACGGTTTTGGACGATGCTCATGATCGATAACGATCCCGATCGAGGCATCGCCAGGCGCAAAGAAAAAGGTCAGACGATCAGTTCCAAAGAGGATGTCGTCAAGTCAGGAAAATCACGTTGGTTCTCATGAATCAGATATTGAATATTAAGACCAGCTCCAGGAGTGAGTCGGCTTCAACTATTACTAATATAACGTTGAATGATCTCGATAATTACCAAATGTTTACTCAAAAGGGACGGAATAGTTCATCAGTATTAGTTTCTGAAAATGACGTGATACTAGATGATGACATTCTTCAAATTTTAGAGAAAGATCCGAATAAAAATATAGAAAAATTATTTAAAATACATAAACCAATTTGCCAAGATGGCAGAATCCACTGTTTAGTAGTGGGTTATCTGATACAGGGAGGAGCACATTATTAGGAAAATACGTATTTCCTAGCAACCCCAATTTATCTTCACCAGAGATGAACTAAAATTGGCTCAAATATTTATTCTAACTATCAAAGAAAAGGAGGCTTGTTATGAAGCCATTCGAAATCAGTTGAATAATAGCTAATCGGCTCTGAGTCTACGAATTTCGAGTATCTTAAAAGACACTGAAAGAATCCCAGAAGAACGGAGGGAAAAGTGACTGACTTTCCTATGGGATGCAGGAAAATTGCAAACGAAAAACACTCCTGATACCAATTCTCAACAAATCCATAAGAAAAGTAGCTAAGAATAGTTCACCAGATAAATCGTTATTTGGAGAATCGTAAGGGAAAAAATAAAAGAAGCAAAATAGTTGGAGAAAACTGGGAAAAAACTTCTTCCACAACGTAATAGTTTTTACTTCAGAGTAGCCACTTTGAGAAAAGAGTGAAGATGAAAAATATGGAGAGAAATGCCCCCAGTGAAAAAAAATTATAATTTGGGATACCGATATTGGCCGGCAACTTAAAGAGGGGCACGAAGTCATACAAAGGGTGACCTTCAAAGAACTCTTGTCTAAGAAAATTCCATGAAAGTCAGAAGTGAATACTGGAAGGTTAAGATATTGTTTGTGTGTAACACAAAATCTCATAATACTTTCGTGGACTCAGGTTTACACCATTTTCTCAGAAACCAGGGCAGATATATGTTCACTACATAAGGTTAATTTATCTTCGATTCATCATCTTCAGTATTACATTCCATATATAGTCTAATACAAATATGAGCTATACGAAAATGCAATCCCCATTCGGAGCAATACATTTCAAGAATTTTTCTACCTGATAAACCGAATGATAAAAAGCGATTCATCTTGAATCTTAAATTTTGAATCAATTCAATAAAAGAGAACATTTCAAATTTGAAGATCATAGATCAGTTATAGGTGTTATTCAGGAAAACATGTTTGTGGATACAAAAGATGTATTTCATTCGGATTATCAGTAGCTCCTTTTACGTTCACTAAATTCATGAAGCTAATTATTAGATGGTTCCGAGAACAGGGCATTTTTTGTGTTAACTATCTCGATGATTTTATTTTAATGAGCAACTCACATTCGGAATGTTTGAAACATACCTCTTATGCAGTTTCTCAGGTTTATAATGAACACTGAAAAGAGTTCATTGTGGCCATCTAAGAGAAAGAAATTCTAGGGTTTCATATTTGATTCTGCAAAATCGACAATTGAGATAATAGCTCGATAGAAAAATGTCATCAAACTCACCGCTGATAGAATTTTTCTCAAAAATTTGTCCAAAAAATAAGATCTAGCAAGAATCATTAGCCTTTGGATTTCTTTTGTACTTCTGTTTTCAATGGGTAGCTTTACACAACGAAATCATTGGAAACTGAAAAATTTTAGTCTCTCAACATTAACAACGGGAATTACAATCGGCCAATGACTCTGTCAACAAATATACATCCGGATTCAAAGTGGTGGAGCAACACAATATAACTATACCAAAGAGTTTTCAGAAGAAAGTCATATAGGCTAGAAATCTTTACTGGTGCTTCTTCATCAAGTTGTGGAGTTTTCTGTTGGTTGGTGGGATGAGAAGGATCAACATGAATACATAAATATCTAAGAACTTAAAGCCATATATAATGGTTTGAATAAGTTCGTCAGAAATATTCGCATATGCAAAATTCTTATCCACACTGATAAAACTACGGCATTATCTTATTTCAATAAAATGGGTAGCGATCAGTATCTATATTTACAGAAAATTGTGAGAACAATTTGGCAATTGTGTGAATATATGAAGTTGGAAATAGTAGCTTCCTAGATGAATTTGAAATACAATACGAAGACAGATAGAGAATCACAATGTCATTCGACAGAAACGGAATGGTGTTTAGAGAAGGAAGCGTTCTCGACAATTGTCAGACGGTTTGGAGAACCTGTGATCGATTCATTTGCATCCATTATAAACCACAAATGCAAAAGATACATTTGATGGTTCTCAGATCCAAAGGTTATAGCAGTGGACGCTTTTACGATAAATTGGTATAATCTTTCATATTATGCTTTTCCTCCATTCTCAATTATTATGAGGGTTTTGCAGGAAATTATGACAGATGGGACTGAGGGGTTTCTAGTTGTACCATAGTGGCTTTTTCAGCCTTGGTTTTAACTATTCGAGAAATTACGAAATTATCACCCACTGCTATTGGGGCCAGAAAATAAACTTCTTTCTTCTCCTTTCAGCCACACGAAACTACTTGCCAAGAACCTCATCCTGGTAGCAGAAACATTATCAGGACAGCATCTGAAGAAAGATGTAGCCCCCAGGGAGCCTCGATGCAATGGAATGTTTGTCAAAATCTTGGTTATTCGGTTTACGAAGGTATTGAGCAAAGTGATCTGGAATGTTACCATAAGGTAATGTCTTCCTCGGACAACAAGTATGACACGTTTAATAGCCAAAGGTTGACATTATCGTTGATCCTGCCAGGTAACATAGGATAGAAACCCCCCATAAAGAGGTATCTCAGAGAAATTTCTTATTTGAGACCCACCGCTCCAAGATACGATATTACTGAATCCTGAAACTGTGCTGAATTTGTTGAAAAATTGGTATCCAAACAAAATAATCTCGTTCAATCACTTATCTTTGAAGTTATTGATGATTCTCCTCCTCACAACAGGGCAGAGACCTCAAACAATGTCTTTGATTAGGACAGATAACAAAGAAAAGATAGACCTCAGAGTTTTATTATTATTTTCATCACGGACAAAATAAAAACTTCGGGAATAATGAAACATCAACCATTTTTAAAAGTACCTTTTTTCATTACTTAACTGCTCTTTGTGTAGGAAGTATAATAGGAAAATATTGGAGGCAAACCGGAAACATGAGAACAGATGGATCCTTTTCATTATTAACTGCGAAAAGCCCTCGATAAAGAGCATCAAGACAGACTCTCAGTAGATGTGAGAAAAACACGTTAATGCTCGCGGGTATTTCTGTAGAAGTATTCAAGCCGCATTCTACGCGTGACGCTTCAACATCAGCAGCATACAGCCGAGGAGTATCGATAAACTTAATATTTCAATCGGTAGGTTGGTCAGAGAAATCTTCTAGCTCTCTTCTAGCAAAATTCTACTGTAGACCAAAAATGAGTGAGGCAAATTATGCTCGAGCAATAATTAGCAATCTTTAATGAATATTTGGAGTGGTTTGATTTTGTTACATTGAACCTCCATTTGATATTTTCCTTTTTTGAAACAAGTTTTTGTTTATGTAACTACCACAATAAATTACAAGAACTACTCACTTCAAACATATGGAAGCGAATATTGCAATCTGCATCTTCCAACGATACTTAAAATATCTACCAGGTAAAGGATATCGAAGGACTGAAGTGGAGTAAAATAAAACGATCAACCAAACTTAATTTGAGTGAAGTTCGATCGTAATTTTATATAACTGCAGTCCGAGATATCACTTCCCACCCTGGCCTATGGTACCCGATTTCGAATGCTGATCATTGTGATACTTCGGAAAATGAAATTGTATGTAGACCTACAAGATGGGTATGGCCAGAGTGGCGAGGGGAAAAATCTTGTAGGCTTTGAATAATAGGTTGAGTATCAGGCGCCAGAAGCGTACTACCAGGTAAGTGATATCTCGGACTGAAGTTATATGAAATTATGATCGAACTTCACAGGGTAAGTTCTTTTGATAGTTTAATAATAGTTATCAACAGAAGAACTAGGTAACTGAACATTCAGATCTAGAGAATGTTCCTTGCTTATAGCTGGTCAGGTAATTATTCTTCTTTATACAATGAAAGTAATTATTCCTTAATGGATTTTACAATGATCAGACTTTAACAAATCGATTATTTGGCAGTTGCTGTAATAGTTCAAATAGTGAAAGCGAAGTGATAAAAACCCTTTTCTGAAACACAACATAGCTAATGGATAAATAGATCAAGCATGAAATGAAGTCTTTCTCTCCCGAATTCACTTAATCGAACTTTTCCGAGCGCTTAACTTCCTCCATCTGAAATCACTCTCTTCAATCCTGAATATTTCGAATCAGAACAGTTGCCTCAGAATGAATTTATTTAAAGGGAGATCGAGGATTTACATCAGTAAAGAAGATTAAATGGAGGAAAAAATTAATCAAACTGAATTAATGTAAAATTGAATTAATACGTTCCGTCACTTGGGTTTGTTGATGCGTAAAGTATGTGAGATTTTCACTTCAGAAGTATATCTTAAATTTATAAATTTTTCCATGAATGATTTTGAATCACATTTGAATTAAATTGTTAATAAATCTGAAGAAATGACGTGAAATAAGGAATTTTAACATTTTTATATTATCTGTATTCTGAGTGTTTTAGCAGGGTTATTCAAAACAATAAACTCCTCAAAAAGAAGAAGACGATTTTTTTAAATATTTTCTAATCATTTGTTCTTAAAAGTATGAATTCTTTCATGAATTTATTAAAGATCACCTCCATATATACTTTGCGAATATTACTCTCGAAATGATTCGAAGATATGAAGTTTCAGTTATACAGAGGCAATTTGCAATCATTTTCAGTTCGTTTTTGAGGAATAAGCAATTTCATAGCCCTCTGTAGTTGCTATAAGACATTATTAGTGGTCATCATAAGGGTCTTTTGTGGGATGGTGTTTCCACCAGCATGAAATTTTGACATTTTGACACTATCAAAGAGCCCTTCTATTCTGGTATGTTTCTCTTTTTCTTCTAATAAATGAACAATAATTTCATACAATCATTCTTGGTACGAATGAAATTTGTAAATTGTTCAGGTTTCGAAATCTTTATTCAGTATTGAGTTTCATCCTATAAGTTTGCAGGTTGTGAGTGCTCCATTGTAGTTTTAAAATGATCCATAAGAAGAAATCTTACTACTGACTACAGGCAATGAAAATGTTGTCTTATTCTGAACCGTTCCAGTCGAAAGAAAATTTGTAACGTATCTCCTGAATTTTTCAACTGAAATAGGCAGAATATTTAGATGAAATTCGTTGAATCTCCTACAAGTTCTACTAACATTTCGTATCTCATCTTCATGAATAAAAAATAAATAAAATGGGTCACTATACCATCTCTTCGAGACTCACAAGGAAAACTGTACGACGAACATAAAGAATCCGCTGAGGTATTCGCTAGTGCTTTTGCTTCATCCTTAAGCGTTGAACCAGACGGACCGCTGCCACGTATAACTCCTCCTAGATCCCCTGTAGAACTGAGCACAATTTCGTTTTCTGGTGACGACATCGAGAAGCACTTGCTTGATTCAAAAACTTCCTCGGCTTCTGGTCCAGACGGACTCACGGCCCTTCGTCTTGAGGAATTGCGCCTCGTCTCTATCGTCACCTTTAAGTTAGATATTCAACGAGTCTTTCAGATCGAGCTTGCTACCGACACAGTGGTTGCGTGCCTCAGTTAACCCTATATATAAGAAAGGCACTAGAACTTCTACTCTCAACTACAGAGCCATAATTTTAGTATCGATTGTCTGGAAAGTTTGTGAGAGAATGAATAGGTCTGAGATACTTGAATTAACAATCGATAAAAATATCATACCCAAAAACCAGCATGGATTCCTACCAGGTCGGTATGTGATCACTAATCTACTCATATGTCTTCATGACTGGACCACTGCGCTCGATTCAGGGACTTCCATTGACGTAATCTATTAAGATTTCGCCGAAGCGTTCGATAGAGTCACACGTAGACATCTTCTCGCGAAACTGGAACACTTTGGTATTCGCGTTGGCGTCCTCTCCTGGATTGCCTCGTTTCTCACTGACCGTGAGTTTTGTGTGCGCTTTGGTAATTCTCTTTCTGCTCCAAAACCAGTTTCAAGCGGAGTCCCGCAAGGATCCGTGTTAGGAACTTTGCTATTCTTGATTTATATGGCTGATTTACCTAGTCTACTCATCTCTACATCTTCTAAGTACGCAGATGACACAAAGATTTACGCTGATCTACTATAAAACCATCATTCTCTACAACAGGATATTACAATTGTTCAGGGTTAGTGTAAGGCATGGTTGATACCTCTTAATCCCGAGAAATGTGTCATCCTACATATTGGTAAGAAAAATCCCTGACTTCGCTACATCAACGGAATGACCATCGCATCATGCAAAATCCATATCGACTTAGGAGTTACAATATCAGAGGATCTTAGTTGGTCTAACCACATCAATTCCGTATGCACCAGAGCTGTCAGAACGTCGTATTTTATGGAGAAGGTATTTGGAAAATGCAGCATCAATACTTGTCGCGTCCTTTTCACCACCTACATTAGACCAATTTTGGAATTCGCCGGACCTGTCTGGGATTCTCATCTGCTTGGCAATATAAACTCGCTGGAATCTATTCAGCGGAGAGTTTCGAGAATGCTCTTCAGAGTCACTGTTGTAGATTGACGACTTCGTGGTGACCTCATAGTCACAAATAGGGCACTCAACAATCTGTTTGGAGTAGACCTTTCAACTATGTTTCGCTTGAATAACAGCACACGTCTTAGAGGTCATGACTTCAAATTATACAGAGAAAACTTTCGATGCACCGCCTGAGAGCACTTCTTATCGAACTGAATATTTCACTCATGGAATAAGCCGCCCGCTGAAGTAGTCAACAGTTTAAGTGTTAATATGTTCAAGAATCCCTTCGATCATACATATACTTTCTAGTAGTTAACTCTGGTTGAATTTAATTATTCTTTTCTTTCTCATCCCTCCCTCACTGATGTATTACAATCAATTATATTCTTGTAGTTTGAGCCATATAGGTTTACCTTGGCTTTTGTTAATGTTCAATAATAATAATAATAATAATTTGCTCATTTGTGTAGCTAGCCATTCTGTTCGAATCAATTTGACAGACAGTTAAAACAATAATAGTTTATTGTCTATGCTGTTAATACTCTGGGATATGTTTATGAACGTGCAAGAATATAAGCCGCCTTTGCCAACTTTAGGTGGATACGAAAAATTCGTTTTTTCACCATAACTTGAAATCTTGAAAGCTCAGGTACGTAATACGTATGGAGAACTTCACTTATTCTTTTACGGTGACTCTAATGAATTGAAGAAAAATATGGGTTACAATATGAAAAAACGCAGTTTTCGATGTTTCTACGTTTCCTCGTGTGAGGCGGAAAAAGAGCACTCTGCATACTGACAGATTCAGTCCAACATGGGTCATGTCCCGCCTGGTTTCTTGTTCGCAAAATATTTTTCATTATTTTGGTAGCTTACACCGTTCTCGAGATACAGTAAAACCTGGTTAAGGGAGACCTCGAGGGACCAGCAATGTCGTTTCACTTATAGAGGTATTCCACTTACCCAGTGTCTCAGATATCCAGGTATAAATAAATATATGTCTTGTTTACAGATGGTTCCATTATTAGAGGTCAGAATACAGGTCAGAAACATTAGTTTGTATCTATATGATGAAGCCACAGTGTGGTGAAATCGGTCATAGTTTTGTTAATATCGTGAAAATCTAAATAATTTAGTTTTGTTTCATTGAAAATATGTATATCGATTTTCATCAAGTAACGGCCTGCTCAATCAAATTCATTAATTTTGTCAAGGTGAATCTAATGAATTGAAAAAAATTATGGGCTACAATTTAAAAAAACGTAGTTTTCGAGGCGGAAAAAAGAGCACTCTGTATACCGACTGAGATTCAGTCATATATGGGTCATTGTTTTTTGGAAGTATCAGCCAAAAGATGTCTTTTGATGTTATAAATTTTATCAAATATGCTTTGGTCTAACTTCGCTAATTAATGTCATTACAGAATAACTGCTCAAAGTTTCTAGCGCGTTCACTGCTTCGCGTTCAGAAATTTTTACTAAACTCACTTCCACGCAAATTTCATTGTCATCTTCTTCATTTTCCAATAGAGAAGCCGAGAAGGTATGAACAATTTCGCTTTCGTTTCTCGTTCTCGTGAAACTATGAAATCGTCGTCGACGTTAATAAAATCTCGTTGGCTGTTGATTATTGTAGTTGCTGATGGCTTGGTTCCAATCTTTAGGATCAGTTTCTAAATTTTCGTCCTCCTCTTGAGATCTTTCAGATACAGTTACTTCAGAATTAAATCCACATTTTTTAAAGCAGTTTGCTATAGTTTTAGTTTAGTTTTAGTCACAGCAAACCTCATCGCCTGAGGAACATCGATTTGTGGGCACTGATTGTTCTTTACTGATTCGATAACATGTTGAACAACTTCTTTTCTGTAATTAATTTTGAAATTGTTGATGATGCTTGGGCATATTATTGTGAGCAGTATATATATATATATATATATATATATATATATATATATATATATATATATATATATATATATATATATATATATATAAATATAGATAGAGTTTTAGAGTGTAAGAAAGCTACTGCGGGCCAAGTTGAATTCGAAAGCTTTGTTCCTCTCCATAAACACTTGGGCAATACCATGTTTGTCTTACTCGTTTGGCATCTTGAAATGGTCACCGACTGAATTGCAAGGCTTGGACATGAAATTGAGAACGATGTTGACAAAATATGGAGTCCGTCACCCGCACGCCTCTGTCAACAGGCTATACCTCCCAAGGTACGAAGAAGGGAGAGGAATAGTCAGCCTCCAAGCAGTGCACGGGGGTCAAGTCGAGAATCTCCGAAAGTACTTTCTCGGTAAAAATACAACCTTCCACCGAGTCCTCCATGCAGCAGATGAGGACAACTCAGCGCTGCGTCTTAACGAGGAACAGTATACGCTGACTACACCAACAGCAGCCCACTTGATCGGAGAGTGGAAGGAAAAACAGTTATGCAACTGTTGCATGGCAGATACCCGAATCACCCTGAAAGTGACGATATAGACAAAGTTGAGTCACTTGCGTACCTGCGAGCGGGGTACCTCTTTCCGGAAACTGAGGATAGAATGCTATCCATACAGGACCAGGTGGTCTGCACAAGAGCTTTCCAGAAGTCCATTTTATCGGGAAGAACATTCCATCAGATAGACGTAGGATATATATATATATATATATATATATATATATATATATATATATATATATATATATATATATATATATATATATATATATATATATATATATATATATATATATATATATATATATATATATATATATATATATATATATATATATATATATATTTGAACAGTTACAAAGGATAACAGTCATCAAATCTTGTAATATTCTTCGTAAGTTTCTTTCCGAAAAAATAATGAGGTAGAGTCATAGGTTTTCTCTTTAGTTTATACTGCTCAGAATCTCATTACATATTTTATTTATTTGTTTATATGAATGTAATATAATTAACTGACAATTTTGTCATATTTATATTCAGAGCAGTATTCTATTCGATCATTCACCACTTCACACAAAGGAAACTATAAATGAGTAACATTCAGTGTTACTTGACTAAGGTCCGTACACTGGATTTTTCCGGGGAGAAAGCCTCTGACACTACTCGTAAGTACATTGATATCATTGTTTGATGATGCTATAGTATGTATATATTCTGGTAGATTGATATATTCTCATAAGATTTAACGTTATCCTAATATATAATTATTCCAGGATATGTTTTGATTATAATCATTGCCTGGCAATGGTATTAATTACCGGGGTGGTGGATTTATATTTTTCCATGAGATCAGTTTGATTGCATGAACAGATATATGGGCAGCTCGTCGTTGTAAAACCCCTATATATATATATATATATATATATATATATATATATATATATATATATATATATATATATATATATATATATATATATATATATATATATATATATATATATATATATATATATATATAAATCTGAGACAAGACGAATTATTCAAAATCCGTAGATCTATGCATAATCCTCCTGACAAGAGCTAGTTTCCAAATCTGCCCGCCATGCACGCAGTTCCCAAGCGCTACAATAGTGCAACCAAGCAGGATGCCGAGATACGAAGCGGAAGACTGCAGTTTCGCCCTTATTAGGAGCTCATCAGTGTCGCATATCGCATCCTACCACGCTACATCGGGCTACCCTATCAATTCCAGAAAGGACGCACCTCGTACATACGTACGAGAGTCGCCCTCTATGGACCGACACGGCGAACCCGCTACCGGACTTCGAGAAAGATACGAATAGTAACAAACAGATGTGGAAACGTTAAAAATTCCAAACATTTGGGAGACATCTTTCGCCGTTCCGTGTAGCTTTGTAGGATGCTGAGAAGCGAAATGCGACACTGATAAGCTCCTAATAAGGGCGAAACTGCAGTCTGCCGCTTCGTTTCTCGGCATCCTGCTTGGTTGCACTATTGTGGCCCTTGGGGGCTGCGTGCATGGCGGGCAGATTTGGAAACTAGCTCTTGTCAGGAGGGATTATTCATTGATCTACGGATTTTGAATAATCTGTCTTGTCTCAGATTTACATACATAGACTCCACGTTGATGATGATATATATATATATATATATATATATATATATATATATATATATATATATATATATATATATATATATATATATATATATATATCATCAACAATTAATAAAGGTACGGCTTCTCTGGGAAGCAACATCGTGGCTTTTTCAAACTTTTGAATTATTCGAAAAATCAATTTCTTCTCTTATTCTTAAGTTTTTGATTTTACTCTCAGTGATCGTCGTGACATGAATGGAAAGATCCTCATATTTTGTTTAATTTCCCCTTCATCGCTTTAATATTATTGTTCCTGTTGACAGGGAGTTTAAGCATTGAGCAAAAAAGCTTGCTTCATTCAACGTACCTCAAGATTGAAGTAATATCAAGGTCGAGCAGCTACACCATCCTCTAGGAAAACATTCTAAGCAATCCTAGTATTCTTAACGTGTCGTAACACATCCTTTAAATATTTCAGTTCTTCATTCCAATACAATCTCCTGATGCTACAATATTGTAATATAAATATATTATTATTATAGGTTTCCGAAATTTTCGAAATTATCAAAATTTAAATTGTCCTGTACTAACAGTGGATACTTGAAACGTCAACAAATTCGTCAGTCGGATTTCATTTACTTCCTGATATTGCTATAACTGCTCAGCATTTTGTATCTCGTATACCCATTAAGTTTATTAATAATTGGGTTCTGAACCCCATAATTGTGTTATTTCAGACGGAGGGGCGACCGTCAAAATTCTTGCTGATAGGCTTAGAGAATTAAATGTTGTGGAAGTAATCATATCAACGGTGACGAACAGTACACGCCTTTGATGTTCTTGCTCATTCTGGCAGAAAAGACGATAATAGGTTTTCTTCAATCAAAATCTTCACAACAGCTGAGTCTATCGACTTCGTGCTTAAAATTTATGTGAGGGTAAAATTATTTTATTCCAGTTTTGAAATCAGCTCAATTTATATAAATAATTATCGACAACATAACATATTTATTGATAATATTGTAGGGCGTATATTGCCATTTATCCCTTTAACCAAGAACATGAAAAATTGATAACCATCACCCAGTAACTAATAAAATAGCCAGGCAATGATTATAGTCATGAGTTCCTGGAGTAATAACATTAGTTTCTATGGAAAATACTAACTTATTAGAACTGTCTCCTGGGTGTTTATTCTTTGTGTAAATGGCACTAATTTCTATATTGTTTGAGTTAGTTCGCATCGTTAAATTTCAATATGAACGAATAGATGTTGTTTAATCCCTTGCTGTCACTTTTGTCCTTGATTGTTGTAGGTTTCGAGGTAATGAAGTAGCACATCTCAAGAAATTTCCTATTTTTCCCTTTGTTGTTTGCATCTAAAATGCTGACGCCGTCAAAATCCATCGTATGGCTCTTCTTCATTAATGTCTGGCCAGGGCACATTTTTCTGGATGCAGGCGTGCGTCACTTCCATGTTGTTTGATACGTTTTTCCAGGTGGTGGTTTGTTAGGCCTATGTATACACCCCTACAGGATATATAATGTTGTACATTTTGTTTTTTGGTGTTGGATCTTTTAAATTAGTGAGAAGTTTTTTGTTGTTTTTCAGATTTTTGTAAGCTAATTGAATATTTTTGTAATCTCGGAAAACAAAAGCTCTTGTGTTCGTCTACTTTTCGATGAATGGGAGCGTGATAAAGAATTTTCTGGTTCTCTCACTATTTGTTGCATTATCTGGGGGGTTATTGTTTGATGGAGGTATATTATTCGCTGAATCATTAACCAAGGATTTTGAGAAGGGTGGTTCTTTTTGAGTAGAGTGGTCAGGCGTTGTAAGGCAGCTGTCCTTTTTTCTTGATGTGTTACTAACTGTATTCTGTTTTTCATTCCTGTGATAAAGTTAATTTTGCTTCTAAAATTGTGGTACGAATTATAGCTCAGAAATATTCCAGAGCTAGATGGCTTTCGATACCAGTCTGTGATAACTGCATTGTTTTCAGTTCTAATGAGGAGTAAATCGAGGAAGGGTACGCTTCTCTCAGTTTCTCGTTCTACAGTGAACTTTATAATATTTCTGAAAAAATTGTTCAATTGGTCCTGGATATGCTGAATTTTTTCAGACGGAACTGCCAAACCTAAGTCATCTACATCTCGGAAAAGTATCAGGACATCAAATTCAATGTTATGTTTGACTGTCTTTATTATCTTAATAACAACCACATTGGCTAGAATATAACAAAGCGTACTTCCCATTGGGCATCCATATTTTGTTTGAAAATTTTTCTATGTATGTGAAATAATTAGAGTTGAACCTTATCACCCTCAGGAACTCAGAGTTTGGTATATTCGTGCAATCTCTTATGGTGTCCCAGTTTTCCTCTATCACTTGTATCAATACTTCGACAGTTATGTTAGTAAAAAGTGAAACTGCATCAAGTGAAATTATTTCGTAGTCAGGTGGCAGAACAATATTCTGAATTTTTCGTACAAACGTTGTCGAATCCTTAACAGAGAGTCACAGTAATCCGAGAGTGATATTTTCAGGATATTCGCAATGTACTTGCTCATCTTGGTGGTAGGGAAATTGACTGTGGACACTCTTGGTCCACCTAGGAAAGTTTCTTTGTGAATTTGGTTAGTAAGTAAAATTTTGGTGGAATCGCTGTGTACGTGTTCATTGACTTCAAATCTACTTGACTTATAAAGTTGCTCTTTTTCAGTTCTCTCGAAATATCGTTGTTTTTCCTTATCATTTCAACAGTTGTTTGATTTCATTAAATGATATACACTACCATCGCTCAGAAGCTCATTTACTTTTTGTTCGTACTGTTCCTTCGTGAGGACAAAGTTGACGTTTCCTTTGTCCGACCTACATACCACCAACTCTGGGTTTGCCTTCACAAACATTTTGTCTTCCCGAAAATTGGAATTGAAACAAGATTTCGTAGTGTCTTCCTTGTGAAAGAAATTGGTGATAACATTTGTGAGTTTGGCCCTATTTGTGAATTGTTCTTTCTTGGGGATAGCAGGAATATAATTTTCCAATTGAGGTAAAATATGTTTGACACTCACCTCATTTTTGATAGGACAGTATGCAAATTTCGGTCCTAACGAGAGAGTCGCTGGACCTTTTCTACAATTTGCTTACCAGATATAGTTTTTAGCTATTGGGTAGGTGTTTTTTGTCAGTAGTTGCTGTCTTGCAGCTTCTCATATTTGGCTACGATTGTCTTTCGTGTGCGTTCAAATTTTTTTTTGTACGACTACCTCAGCCTGTGCTCGTACTCTTTATGACATAAGAGGGTAACATTTCTTTGGCATGGGAAGCCAAAGCCTAGTAACTGTTCCAACTAACATATGTGTTTTACTGTTAGCTCGATTTCTAGTCTGAGTACTTTTATTTGCAACTTTTTATTCAGACGTCCCTGCTACAATTTCTTGCACGGACAGTGTTGACCAACTTTTTTGTATTGTCTTCAGTGTGTCAGGGTTTGATGTCATTTCGTTTACGTTGTTGCAGAAAAATTTGTCTATTTCTATAGTGACTTAGCTTGTTGTTATGGATTGCCTATTCTTTCAAGGTCTTACTTGCTGTGAGAGTATTTCTTCCTTGAAAAATTCATTTTACGGACCTTCTTCAAGTAACACTGAATGTTACTCATTCATAATTTAATAAATATGATTAAACTATGATTAAATGACATTTATATATACAAATATATAAGATAGGAAATGAGATTCGGAGCAGTTCAAACCAAAGAGAAAACCTATGACTACCTCATTATTTTTTCGGAAAGAAACCAACGAAGAATATTACAAGATTTGATGACTGTTATCTTATGTAACTATTCAAATGAATTTTTTTCAGACCTAAAATCTCAATATTTTTGTGAGGATACCTAGGAATAACACCTGTTGTAGAAATAATAATCGGTAGAATGAATAAATTTTTCATTTTCACATTTTAATCTCGTCGGCAAGCATCATTTAGTTAGAAATTTTATATATATATATATATATATATATATATATATATATATATATATATATATATATTATGAAAACTTCATCGCTCTTTATCAGTTTTCTGTACGAATATGTTATCAAAATATCTTAAGGAATATCTAATGCGGTCCTTGTCCTATTTCTCTTATTCTCACTATAATTAATTCCTAAGAACGATCTATAGTACACATGAAAGAAACTCACTTGGAAGATTCCCAAATAATATCACTTCGTCATACGGTCTATATCTAGAAAGCAAGCCAAAATGTGAGGATAACTGCCGAGAAGTGTTCAAGAAATCTTTTTGTTGAACTAGGTTATTTGGGACCTGGAATTGCCATTTGCGTTTCCTATTTTCAATAGCCAAGCCGCTCTACACCAAGCTACTGAATCAATAATAAGCAGGGTTATGTTTTCGTCTTTGTATATCGAGAGAAATCAGAGTTGACAAAGAATTTCATGGACTACTTTCTTGTTTGATGCTTGTTTTTCTATGCAGAAGTGTGAAAGCTCCTCTTGAAGTGTTTTGAATATGGCGAATTAATTGAAGAGGAAGAAACTGATTTGCATTAACTCACCCTAGTGGTTATACCTATATAACCTAGAGATGTCTGAAATTTCTCAAGGAAGTATTAACGATATATATCCAGTTTTTAATAATATTGTTGACATGATATTTCACCACGAACTATGCGTAATTAATAATATCAAATGAATTTCGAGTAGTAAAATGCAAATTCTCGTTTTTCTGTCTTGAACAATACTTTATAAACCGTTTTTGAAAGTACACAAATAGAAGAATCTAACGAATGAAATCTGGCAAATAAACTGACCATAATTGAAATTCACTTCGACCACTTCACTGATTCGGATTTGTTTCTTTTAAATACTATCCAGTCATATATACCATATACCATTTTGTCGTTTTAACGAGTGAAGGAATATAGTCAAGTGAAAGTGAAAACTCAAAGCATGTGAGTCTTCATTGAATTTTGGTTGAAGAAAATGTGGGCAAATTAAATGATTAGCAAAAATTTCAATCCACGTGTTAGAGGACGGAGGGATGAGGGTTTGGAATCTTTTTCTATATATACAACGAGTTGGAAGTATTGTGCCAAATTTGAAGATAATTGAGTGAAACAAACGAAGATACATCCATTCAATTAGCAGCTCGAATTGCTGCGAATGCCTGAGCAGTGAGGAGTTTTATTATAAATAGCAAAAACTAGCAGAGAAATTCTGTCTGGAGTTGTTCAATCACTACGGCAGTGCCCATTTAATCGATATTACATATAATATTAAGCCAACCTATGAAGATTTAAAAATACATGCACTTCTACAACAGTATTTTGGAGTTTTCATACGAAATAATGATGAGAGTTCCAATCAACTTATTTGGAATATCTCTACAAAATTAGTGAGCGGGACTAGGGTCGTTATTTTAGTTGAAGCAAATGCATGCATTTCAGAATGAAGGATTCTTAGCTTCATTATATTCATTGAGTGAAATTGGCATCTCTGAAGGTTCAAATGTTCATCGATGGACGCGCGTCTGACGAATTACGAAAAATCAGAGCGAAAGTACGAGCCGAACGTAGACAGAAATAAGAATAAAGATGGGGATCCAATAAAGTCAAGGGCAATAAATGCACTGGATATCCTGGATTACATCATTCCACTGTATAGAGCTAGTATACATCATTTTATGTGGGTATAAATAATCAAATCCTTTTTCCTGTGTTTAGTTTGGATTTATTAGTATAAAAAAACTAAATCGTTCTTCTCATACACAAGAATTTTGAATTCCGCGAACAGCATATTTCAAAATTTTCTTCATCGATATTTTTGAAAGTTTGCATACTCTTCTCTCACATAATTCAACAGATAATCGGAAAGGTCTTTCCAACTTTTTTTCATTTAGTAACCACAAATTCATCGAAATTTCTAGGCGGAAATTCTAGTCAAAACCCTGCCGATAAAAAATAACTCCATAAAAAAAGAACTTTGCCTGATTCCTGAGATTCCTTAGGAATCATACCACCTTTCAAACTTATTTTGACTTCTTTGTTTAAGATAGTACTCTAACGAGTTAGGAGCCGTTAAATCCTTTAATCCCTCTTTAAAAGAAGATTTTTCCAGGTAGCAGCTTCAACAATAACGTATAGATCTTCTTTTGCCCATGAGTAATCTTTGAAGTATTCGCTTGCTATGTCTGGGATTGAAACATGCTTTGAAATTTCAAGATGTTTTTCGATATCTAGTTTACTAAAGAGCAAAACGATCAGAAAACAAGAAGCTTACAGTACCTGAACATATTGTAAATGATATCGACATTGGAGCTATTCTTTTGAGATGATTGTCTTCTGGTTAATATGTATCTGAAAAGCAATTTTCATAATAGTGACGTAGGGTTGCTTCTCGATTCAGTTAAGGAATCCGATTCTGGTTGGAGATGGCAATCATGTATCCTACTTTTGAAAAAAACGGATTCTCGTTGATGAAGCCTTGAAAATAAAGTAGAATGAGGAGCCACACGTTAGGAATTTACTTCAGTATATATTCTCGACACGTCTATGAAACAATTGTTAAAGAAATCATGGGCGAAATATCTTTGGTTTTCTGTATTTGAGTAATCCTTCATCTTGATGGAAATGCGCTAGAATATCTCACAATTATCGCTATTTAAAATGAAAAATCAGGTAGTGTTACTTAGCCATATGTTCGTTCCAACACTGCGTTTAATTAATTCTGAACTGGGTAGGCAGAGCATAGTTTGAAATTAGGTTTCCTGTAAATATTCGAATTGATTCCGGACTAGTGAACACCGTGTTCAAACGTTCCTACAATTTTTTTCGAGCAAATACAGAAATCAGTTCTTATTTCTAGGGTAAACTGAAAATGAGCGATTGTGAGTATGCGCATTGCGCACTGCAGATATCTTTTTTAGATTTCCTTATAAACTTGCCAGTTGAGTGATTAAATATCTCAAAGACTACTTCTAGTTTTTGAGGTATTTGGAGAGAAGTATAATATTAAGCTAGAATGAAAAACATAAGGAATTTGAAGATTTTAGTACCTGAAGATTTTAAACGAAACGTTGACAAATGAATATAGAACCGACGAACCAATCATCCTCAAATAACTCAAGAATTCAGATACTGAAATATTTAGCACTTATATATCTATAGCCTGTATTTTCAGACATATAGGTACAGATATTCATGTGAATATTATGCATCTTATTCAACTGTACAAAATGCTAGGCTGAAATGATCTCGAACTGCATGGCTGAAAAATTCGATACGCTGAGCTGATAGTACTTAAGATACGAATGATAGGTCGAAGTTCAATTCGTAAAGTATATAGTGGAGATTGTCGTCGTTTCACGGTTGATTTGTTAGCCATTAACGCTCTTCAGTGTTTCAAAAGGGGAACTCTTATCGCCCCTCATCTTCCTCTGTGAATTACTTATGTACTTATCCAGCAAAGATAATCCGCTTTTTGCTACTGAACGGATAGGGTTAATCTTCATCAGCGTCCGTTGGCACATCTAGCAGGGATTCCCTCTGAGCGTCGGATTCAATTTGTCGGTGTTAATTTGGTTAAGTTCCTACGAGCAGTCTGTGTGAAATGTGGCACATATGGGAAAATTATATATTTGAGTTTCCTTCTTAAAACATATTTCGTTTAATATAATCTCATCTTATGCCGTACGATTATATACCGATAGGAATTATTTGTCGGAATCAGTTCCGAACAGTATTTTCCTCTGTACGACATCATTTAATAAATGTTTAGTAAAAGAAATATGCTCGAGTTTTCGTTTTCAAGAACACGTGAGTATGATTGCAAGCTAACGTATTCTTAGAACAATAAGAATATTCCTAAACACTTACTTACTTTGAAATTAATTTATTTCTGTTCCAATTGCAGTTGAATACTGTATACATTCATTTGATAGCATTTGTAACAATTATTATGTTTTCGAGATAGATTCTCGATATTAAAATGGATTTTGATGCGTCTAACAGATAGTAGTTCTCATAAAATATGTATGTATATGAATGAAAATTCACTATTTCATAAGTTATAATATTATTCCGTTTGGTTAGATCCCATGTAAATCGCGACCGATACTGCAACGACCGGCTTAAATATTCTACAGTGATTTATACATTGCCAAGAGATTGAGGCAAAAAAATCAAACATTAGATATGTTGAGGAAATATTTTTCTAGTAATCCACCAGTACTAAAAAATGCATGGTAACAATCTAAGTGAAGATTGTATCCATAGAAAATTGAACAAAAATAATGAAAAATGTAAAACCTCAAGGAAAAATTATGTTTCTCAAAAAACTGTTAACACCTTTTGAAACTAATCAATGGAATTGGGGTCTAATCTTCGAGCAGGCTACTCTTTTAAAATAATAGACGTGATTTCATGATATTGAATATTATTCCTAACAATACGACCATGGTAAGGTTGTTATGTGTAAACAAATAGTTTTCACCCATGCTTACCGCAAATGGCACAACATGATCTCCAACGTATCTTTGAGTATTCTGGGTTCTATTTTTCACGATGAAAAGATGAGTGCAGCCGTTCAAGGGAATTTCTCATCGGACCATTATTGAACCCTTTTCAAAATTATAGGTTGGAAAAAATTGAACTGGAAATATCTCTTCTTCGACGTCTATACGCTCGAGAGCGTCGATTGCAATGAAAAAGTCAAACTCTCGACTGTTCTGTTAAAAAGCTCTCTCCCAATCAGCTCCTTACCAAATTATACTTTCCCTGTCAGGTTCTTAGAAATCGACATGTTCCCTGTCAAATTTCAATCAGGCTTTTCGATTTGCTGCGGTTGGGCCTCGAACTGCGACACGACGTCTCAAACAAAATTTCCTGAGGCGTTGTGGTATTGCTTCCGATCTAAATTGCATTCCACTGTTCTGTCGAGGCTGCATCTGAAAGTGCAGTAGTGAACCAGAAATAACGGTCACATATCGCCGTTTCAGCAACAACGGCGATCCATGAGCATTATTTCTGAAAATTGTCCTTGCTACCAGTTTCCCTGTATCTCTAGATCATTCTGAAACCAGTTGAATACGACACGTCAAGCTGTTGAATAAGTCCAACCAAGGGCATCTAACAGCATTGCTTCAGCACATTCTGTCGGAGTCCAATTTAATGATTTGCGTATAATTAAAGTATGTCACGAAAGTCTCGGGAAAAAGTTTTTTCATGCATAGTTCCCGCAATTCGTGGAAGATTTGATTGCCGAGATCAACAGATGTCATTCATGATTTATATTGCTTATTCCTTCTGTCAAAAGTCTGAAAAATTTCGCTTGAATGGCAAAATGGCATACAAATTACAACTTCGAAGAAGTATTTACAATTTAGTTGGGTGAGTTCCTAGGCGTGAAATCATCAACATTTTTCATGGTCAGAATATTTCTGAGACAACTATTTATCGGGTAATAAGTGAATGTGAGCAAGAAATACCATGCTTGATTTGCCAAAAAGTAGTCGACCGAAGGCTCTGAATGAAATCCGTAGAAACAGGCTCTTAAAAAGAGCATGAGACAATAGGAACATCATTACGAAAATTATCCAGAAGATTTCGTACTTCTCATGAGACAATAAGGCGAGAATTACTGAATGCGGGATGTAAATATCGTAAAAGGTCCAAAATATATCCAAAATTAATTGGAAAATATCCCCAGATGTTGCCACGCCTTAGGAAGAATTCACTTCACAAATGACAGAACCATAATTTTGGATGATGAGAAAGATTTAACATTATCCCATTCTGAAATCAACTGTAATGCTGGTTTCTATACAAATAACAAAGAAGACTGTTCAGACGAAGTAAAATTTAAAACAGAGAAAAAGTTTCAATACAAGGTTTTTGGTTTGCTGTGCTATTTCTGAAGCTGGGGTTTCAAGATCATATGTGAGGCATGTGAGAGGCGAAGCTGTTGATGCATATACTGGAAGAAGTCTCCCAAAATTGTTAGATTTCATCAATACCTGTCACGCTGATGACGAAATAATGTTCTGGCCAGACTTGGCGTATTCCCATTATGCGCGAGTTACGAGAGATTGGTTAGAGGCTAATAACATCCCATGTGTACCTCGCGGAGATAACCCCCAAACGCTCCACAAGCAAGACAAATCAAAGATTTGTGGGGTTTACTGAAAAGGAAAGTCCATGACAATGGATGGGAAGCCCAAAACGAATAAGGTTTGAGATAGATAATCTTTCAGGAGATACAAGAAATTGTATGTATGTCGTCCAAAGAGTGATGGGAGGTGTTCGGAGAAAATTGCGCGCCATTGAGCAGAACGGGCCCCTATTAATTCCTTAAACACGATTTTATAGATATTACCGAAAATCAGAATTTCGAAGGAAGATTTCTTTCATTTTATTTTCCACGAGAGGAAGAAAAAAGATCGAATTTTGTTGGCACATCTCCGGGTATATCGAAAAAAAAACACGTGTTGATAATTAGTTGCTGATCAAGAGAGAAATTTGAAATATAGAAATTATGCTTCAATATCTTGGCTCAGTATAGCTAACCATGACAATCAGCTCAGATCATTAAAACATATCCAATTATTTTACTAGCATAAAGAGATTGGAGTATATAGAAACAAGTAAAAATTTGTTCATCCGCATGTAGAAAAATGCAAATGAAGATAAAAATCATCAGTTTTCGCAAACCTTTCAGAAACCATTTAATAATATACAAATCATAAGAAGAGATTGGTAAAGTGGATAGAATTTCCGTTAATGTAAAACTTCAGAAACTTTGTCTAAATTACTTTTAATTCAAATGCAAAGTTCAATAGAACTACACAAAATGGTAATTTCCTCATTATATTGAATATCAGTTGAAGAAGTTGAAAAATTTTAATGTCATTTCTTTATCACATCAATAGTCATTTGAATAGAAATAATTTCAGACAATGGAGTCTGGGAATCCGCATATTAAATGAACAATAATTGTCAGCGTAGATTCGGTGTGAACGTCTGGTGCACTATTTATTCGATTCACTTAATAAGACCTGCTTTCAAGGAAGGGTACTTGAATCAGATAAATATTACTGAAACTCAATCCTCATCCGAAAACTAGAAGATTTCCTAGATGATTTTCCGCCCGAAGAACGAAAAAATTTTACTGTTGCAACTTACAACACATGTTTCAATGTAAACTAACTGAATAATAACTTTGTGGATCAATAAATAGAGATAAATGGTCTCATGGTCACATGGCCAGCCCTTTTTCCCTATTTGACCCTCCCTGAGCTGTAGTTCTGGAATTACCTAAATTGCATCAAAAAACTTGGACGTGGGTGAAAGAATAAAAAACTGCCAGTCTTTCTTTCAGATGCCGTTCAGAATTCAACAAGTGCTCTATTCAGTAGCTGCCAATTCAGCACTCAACAGCAATATGATAAACTTCGAGATGGTGAAGCCATATTTCTATTAGACTGTGAATAAATGTGCATTGTGTCTGTCTTACTTGATTTTCATCTTCCTCACTAATTAAGTTTTTGTGAAAAACACTCAAAACTGAACATCATAAATTGGTGAGGAGGCTCCTTATTCATTATTAGGTATGACATCCACCGTAATTCTATTAAAGTTGCTGTGTTATTCTGGTTGGTATTTTGCCACAAATGTCTCTTCGTGATTCTCAGAAATATATGTTACGTTTTGTCTCTTATTTTAACCCTAAGTACGAATTAATATGAGTTATCGGAAGTAAAATAATGACAAATAAACTTTCTGCAAGAGAAAACTTTCATCACGAACTCAAACAATGCCAATTAAATGGTTGAATTGTAAATATGGGTTTGCTTCCCAAAATTTTCTCTCGGAAAGTACAGAAAAATTAGGATATGCGATTTTCGTGACAGGATAATGAAAATATTACAGGCTATCAGAACATCATTCAAGATACCATTCGGTGTTTGTTTCGTTGAAATCTATCAATTATTGTAGGAACTATAGCTTGAGGCGTTTTCCACTGAATATCCGATATATAAAAACTAGGAAACATGTAGTATCGCAGTGAGTATTGACATGACTTTCAGGGTAGAAGGAGAGAGGAACTGTTTTCCATGATCGTTTGTCCATCCGTCTGTCGCTCAGTCTGCCTCTCGAGACACTTTTATCAGGCACACGTATAAATATACAAATGTATTTAATACCGAATACTCCACAATCTCTTACTACTGTGAAATGTGAAATATGCAATGTGAAAAAAAACAAACTTCTAAGTCAATGTAATCCAAGGACATGGCGGTTCTTGTGGCCTTTTGTAGCATATTTTTACTCAACAGAATCAAAACCCAGCAACATGAACATGGAATTCCGATAATTATAAATGTAAAGTTACATCACAAGCAAAAATATCTTTTGTTACAATGAAGTCATTCACCTTCTACTATATATATATATATATATATATATATATATATATATATATATATATATATATATATATATATATATTCTTTTGAAAAGAGAGGATTTACAAAAATTTTAATAACTATATTTACAATGAATGCTTATATCTATAATTTTGGTGTGTGTCAGAAAAAACAAAAGTGTGAGCTCAGGAAATGTAACAGGGGAACCATACTATCTTGTATATGATTTAATAAACGAGTGAAAAAACCTGAGGAAAAAACTCGTTTCCCTGTCGCTATTGCACTAGCATTAGCTTGTCTGTTTATGATGTGTTAGTGTCGTGTGTACATGAAGAGAACCAAAGATTTTTCTGCTTAGCCGCTTCATTCTGTCTTGCATTCCATGATTTCCAAAAACAAGGGTGAAAGGAAGGGGGTTTGGGACAGGAATCTGTAACAATGAAAAAAAAAACCAGCAGAAAAATATTTCAACAATCAAACTTCTTATATGTCCAAACAAATCTGAGAAAAGATTTTACATAGCAAGCAAGGTCATGAAATGGACTAAGGAGATAATAAAAAAAAATACAATTGCGGGGAAAAAAAAGAAGTGCTGAAGGTATCCAGTTAAATATATATCTGATTTGCAATCCCTTCAAACTGCAGAAAAAATAATATTTTTAGGTCTGCGCCATTAAAATATGGGCGGCATTCATTTCGCTGCGCACATTACCAATAGGATACTTTGAGTTGACATGAAATTAAGCGAGTCTCTTAGTACGGATTCAAGTAAAATTCGAAAACTGCAAAGTTTTTGTTATCTTGTAAACAAAAAACTTTTATTTTTTCATTGAACGAGGAAGCGTTCTCAGAAAAGCGTTAAAGTAGAGAATTGAAATTGATCCAGGACATTGTCAGTATTCCATCCGATCTATAAATAAACTGTTTCCTCGAAAGACGCTTGTTTATGTCGCATTCCGCTGCTCTCGGTTTCTACGAATATCAGCATTCATATAATGACAGAGGTTTGACTGTATAGCAGATATTTTTGAGGTATAGAATATCATACATCGTGACAGTGAATCAATTTTTTATTTAATATATTCAATATTGAATAATTCAACTAATAGTAACTCAACTTCAGTTAACCAATGCATCGCTAGATAATAAAAATTTTCAGAATTTACTCAACCTGCATTTTGTAATAATATCTGATAAATTGAGTTCATGATTATTTACAGGACCATCTTTATAGTAGAACGTAAATTTGAGCAAATGGGCTCTTTCGGTTTTATTATAAAATGATATTCTCGCAGGAAAATGCGATCATCGAAACATTGTTTATTCACTTCAATCATACGCTTATAAGAATACGAATGAGGGTACATCAATATATTCGCAGGTACATAATCTTCATATGCCCAAATAAAATAAATCAGCTGTGCATGCCTGATACATCGACGAATGTTTCAATCCCAATATCCGGAAAACAAGTTATTCCGTTCAAGATTCGCATTAGGGATTTATTTGATGCAGTTGAATAGAAAAGAGGCTTGGAATAGACAGAACGGCGAAAGCTGAAAAATGTTAATAAAATATGTATTCCTGAAATATTCATATCTAAGATGGAGAGACGAAGTATGTTAAGCACATTTTTATCATAAATCCGTAACAACGCAATATAGAAATAGTAAAGTGCTTTGAAGTTGAAACAAATTGAAATATACAATATTCCAATGCGTAACTGCATGGGTTCAGGTTTTTGTTGGTAAATTTTTACAGCCTACATTTTTATATAGCCCTCGTTCTCGTAACTGAAAAACGGCAAGATTCCTTTCAAGGGGACATGGACGAATTTATTTTTAAATTTAATTCAATATAATTCACGAAAAATACTTCAGACACCCCTTCAAGTTTCCTCATATGACGGATACTATAAATTCTGAATTCCGAAGTATAATAAATTTAAATCTGAGAAATCGACGTGTGAAGATGAATTGTTATGCGGCAGTTTGTTAAACGTATAGATTAGAAATTCTAAGCGAGGTTGGCCGTAATTCAAAAATTCCATTTTAGTCGGCTATACTTCCTAAAAGGCAGCGATGACGCAACTAGGAACATCAATATTCAAAGTTAGTTCTACCGACATCATTTATTATGACTTTGTCGCCATCTCTCCCTGCCGCATCCGATTAGGAACCGCATTTCACCTGCCGCATTTTATAATATAAGAATAGATTTATGAAGTGGACGTCAATTATTCATTCTCTCATTTTATCCTTGAGGAAGCATATGAATTCTTTTGATACTGAAGGGTTTCATAATCTGATGAACAAATTTTTTCTGAATATCAGATATAACCCGAAATTTATCACTGTATGTGTAAACCACTAAGGATGTTAATACATAGTGCTATTAATTGGTTCATCCGCTCTTGAGACGTTTCAGTTCAAGCAAACACATCCTCGCGTAAACATTAAAACTTCAACTCAAAAATACTGCATGGGGTTAAAACTTGAGACTCATGATTGTCATGATATTCATGATTGTCATTATGGTCATGACATATGAACCAAACTTCATTTATCCAGATGGACACTGTCGTAGTTCAAGGAAAAGCGTGCAGTATTCTTTTATTTCAAGGGCGTGGTACATCATGAGTTCACCACAAGGTCAATAAGAATATTATCATATTATCTGCAGGTTATGGACATCGTACCCTGTGCCTAAAATTTTGGCCAGAAACAACACACAAAGAATGCCGCAATCACTCTATTCTCCGACCTGGCCCCCTATGAAAATTTTCTGTATCCTGAACTAAAAAGGCTCAAGAAAGGACCACGCTACCCATGATTGGGGCTATAAAAATGGCATCCCAGAAGGAGATAAATAAAATCACAAAAAATTATTATTTTGAGTGCTTGGAGGATTGGATGGCCGACGGTAAACGTATTACGAATATATACAAATGAACCTATATGGTTCAAAAATAATAGTTCATTTCTAATCAATTATGATTTATTGTAGACTACCGAAAGTTTTTTGTAAAAGATCAATTAATATATTGATAGAAATGATAGAAAATTGCCTCGACGAATTAGTCAAAAATCATATGTTGATTTTCGTAAAGACTTATATAAATATCAGTTCATTTGAAAAAACAAAATTATTTTTATATTTATTACTTGAAGCAATTATCGATAAAAATTCAGGTAATGTCCACTAGCTTTAAGATGTAGATTTAGTTCTGTTTCGAATTTCTATGCATCAAGTTTCATTTGGTTATTCCTTGTGTAACTTAAAATTAGTGCATTCGTTCTTTTGTTCCTGAAAGCGTTTTCTTTAATTGAAAAATTTTTCATCGGATATTGGAAAACTCTTTTGTTACAATCGTTATCACATATCTCGTATGGTCTTCATCATGATTTATTCTTCAAGGTTTTCTTACAGTTCTACGTATCGGTTATTCGCTAGGGTAGCATTACTTCATCTCTCTCAAAATATTTCGTCATTCAAATTCAAAGAATATTTCAAACTATACACGAAGAACCTCTTCTCTTCCAATGACCATATTCGTGAGCGTTAGGTTCTCAATGTTATATACATATTCAACCACTAGACCTCTTTCATCCCTAAACAATTCTGATTCCTGAAATTAATATTTGGAATAAATCTAAGATATAACAAAACAATAGTTGACTTGAAAACAAATCTTATATTTGAATAAATCAGCTCAACATAGTGATTGCTATATTACCACTGAATATAGGTTCTAGGAATTTTATTCAATTTACTCAATTGATCTACTATTGTTAATGTTGAACCGATATATTTCACCAAAAGAACATATTGATTATTCAATGTTATGAATTCTGTACTCATACCATTTTTATTCAAAACACCTCAAAATCGTCCTAATAACGATCAGAAGAATAATAGATTTAATTGTATATGAAATATAAAACTTATTGTAACAAAATATAATTAATAGAGGATCGGATAACTCCTAACATTCTTTGTACTACACAAAACACATCCCAAAGTCGCCTTGGGAACTACATTTCCAAAATTTCTAGGAAAAAAAATTACTTCAAAATCACATCTTAAAGTGGCTGTGAGAACGGCATTTTCACGATTTTTAACGAAAAAAATTGATCACAACCCCATTATTTATATCAAAAGAAACTTCCTGTTCAACAAATATTATTAACAGAAAATGAAATAAATTTCGACGTTCGATCCTTCAAAATATTATTGATTCACATATATTCTTCTCCATCTACTCCATGTTTTGTGTAGTACATTCTTTGTACTACACAAAACACATCCCAAAAGTCGCCTTGAGAACGACATTACCAAAATTTCTGAGAAAAGAAATTGTTCACTATTCTCATATTTACATTAAACAAATATTATCAACAGAGAATTAAATAAATTTCAAAGTTCGATGTCTTCTCAGAAATCCTTGATTCACATATATTATTTTCCTATTCAATGTATGTATCTATAACCTCTCTGATTCCTGGAGCTACCCACGAATATGGAACTTACATATCGCAAGAGCTTTTAAGCTTGCTAATGATGCTAATTTTTTTCTACATTCTCTTTCAGATGAGTATACTTTCTAGAATTTCAGTACTGGACTTAATCAAGGTTTAATTTAACAGGTGTTATTTGTTTTCATTAAGGAAAACGTTTGTTCCGAGAAGAGAAAAGGAATGATAATTACGTTTTCCAGTACTGGTTTCCACTGGCTGATGGCCCCATTTTGTCATAATTATTTAAAACCTTGAAAAGCCGAAGCTCATTTACTTTCATATTCGAAGACACCTTATCAGAAACATTTGAAGAATTGCAATATTTCATACTATAAATTGAATGAAACAAATAATTATTTTTATCTATTGCTATTCAATCATTTGCCCTCACAATTGAAAGACATAACAAAAAAGAAAAATATTTCAGGCTGTTTTCAATTTGAAGTTAGGCTGCAAATTCTAAGTTGTCTCATTTCAATTACTTGGACATCACTGAATCAACTGCAAACAAAAAATTATATTCAAAAAAAGAGATATCAGCTATGATTATTGAAAATATTCCATTACTGGAATTGAGCCCATATATAGAGGGAATACATAAAAGAATATAAAATATGTAGAAGGAAAGAAAATTACCGCCAAAGGTCATTTTGCAATTAGTCTTTTTCTGTACAATACCCAGAATCTTGGAAACCATGGCCAATTGATTCAACCGATCACTTATTCATAGTGAATAGATTACCCTTGTAATCTCTCATTTTCATATTAGACAGAGTCGCCTGAACTTTATATCTATATATATATATATATATATATATATATATATATATATATATATATATATATATATATATATATATATGTTAACGGACGTATTTCAATGTGGTGATCCTGGGAATGACCATTCGTCGGTTGTTGTTGACGACGTTTCGACTGGATCGCACCAGCCATCTTCATGTCGGAGTATATTGGTTTACTGTATGTATATATATATATATATATATATATATATATATATATATATATATATATATATATATATATATATATATATATATATATATATATATATATATATATATATATATATATATATATAGATATAAAGTTCAGGCGACTCTGTCTAATATGAAAATGAGAGATTACAAGGGTAATCTATATATATATATATATATATATATATATATATATATATATTATAGGAGTTTAATTTACTAACCCGTCATCTATAAATATTTGATTATACTGGGAATATGGGTTAAAATTGACAGATATTATCTTCGGTTATATATAATTTGCAGAAATCTATTTTACGCGTTTCGGCACCATTGCCATCTTCAGAAAATCTGTATCTGAAATTGAAATCGAGATATTTTAACATATACCATACAAAACAAATCTTACATTTAAAAACTTAACCGACGATATCATTCTGTCGTTATCACATTAAGACTGACATGAAAGGAAACAATAAACAAATATAGGCAAACATTCTTAAAATTACTGTATCACGGGTTGTAGAATTATACACTTCACAGTTAATAGATAAGATTGCCATAGATATTCATTAAACCATCAGAGTCAACTTTTGAATTTATTATCCTAGGTTCTTTCTGGATTTTGATCATTTCTAAAATATTCCTTCTAAAATCATTATATTCCGTTGTCAGTACTTGTGCATTTGCATAGTCAAATTTGTGCAGTTTTTCTATACTATGTCTCGCTAGAGCTGTGACTACTTTGTTCGATCTAACGGAATATTCATGCTCGTAGACCCTCTTATGCAAATATTGTTTGGTATTGCCAATATAACACCCATCGCAGTCTTGGCATTCTATTTTATATATGCTATGAGTTTTGTTTTTTAATTCAATGCGAGGTTTTAGATTTGTGAAGAATTTCTTGCTATGATTATTAGGTTTATGTCCCACTTTGATGTTGTATTTTTCTAGACACTTGTTCATCTGTTGAGACAATCCGGGAGTGAAAGTGAGACCTATATGGTTGAAATCACCTTTTTCTTCTCTTTTCGGTTCTGTGTTATAAATTTGATGTATTTTTTGTCTTATCAGTGGTTCGTAAAAGTTTGGTGGATATGAATTTCTTCTCAGCACTTTCTTCAATTTCATTAGATTCTTTCTTCTATATTTGGGGTGTGGTAGTTTTATTGCTCGATCAACCAGGCCATTAACATATATATATATATATATATATATATATATATATATATATATATATATATATATATATATATATATATATATATATATATATATATATATATATATATATATATATATATATATATATATATATATATATATATATATATATATATATATAAGGGAGTTGCACGTCGAATGTTCAATGTTCAAAACAATTACAAAATGATAAAATGAATGCCAAACCTCCTAATGAATGGCTAATATCAGAATATCAGAAGCAAAGCTTGCTGTAACCCAATGTATGATAATATCACCTACTCGTCATCACCGAAAAGCGCTACAACCCTGGGTGGCTCTTGGCTAACTTCACAATACTCCTCCACCTATTGCGATCTTCCATTAGGTTGAGATTGAAGAGGATATTTAATGTAGACAGAACTGCTTTTATATTATCCTGCCAACGCGACCGTGATGGTGGTCTCTTCTGTGTGTTATCTCCTCCCAAATCAGCTTCACATGCCTTTCGTTCCCCATCCTCTGGACATGACCTGCCCACCTCAGTGGCTGTGCCTTTATTTCCTGGATGATGTAACTGTCTCTGTATAACTCTTTTAGTTCTTGCACGGTATTGATCGGTAGTGGGGTTGTGGTGGGGGGCGTAGCTTTTCGGTAGGATCTTACGCTCGAACAGTCTAAGCTTTTCCTCATTGTCTTTGATTGGTGTCCAGGTTTCATACCCGTAGGTGACAAAAGGTCTCATTATCGATTTATAAACTTTTAGCTTCGACATTCTAGATAGACCTTTAGATCTCAGAAGCTTCTCCAAAGCATACATGCATCGGTTGGCCTATTGGATTCTACCTTCTATCTCTTCTATCATGGCGTTATCTGCTGTTATTGTAGCTCCAAGATATCTAAATTGCTCTTTCGAAATTACAAGGTTCGATCGTTATATTTTCTCCAACTTATCTCTACGTCACTGTCTGTTGAGGCAAATGTACTTTATCTTTTCCTCATTGATTTTCAAGCCCACGTTTCTTTTTTCTGGTTCTAGTCTATTGAAGATGCCTTTGATAGTGGCCACTGTATTTCCAACGACATCTATATCATCTGCATACGCTAGCAATAGTTTGGGACCCGTAGCTGTGAGAAATTCCTTTTTTATTTGTGCTGCTCGTATGGCTGTTTATAGAACTATATTGAATAGTATAGGGGACAGTGCATCGCCTTGCTTCATAACATTTTTGATTCTGAAATCTTCAGAGGTCCTACTTCCCAGTCGAACTTCTGCTTCGGTTCGTCCATACAAAGTTTTGTCATATTAATGAGCTTTTTCGGTATATAGCGCTCCGAAATTGCGTTTCATGTTTGTGCCCTTATTATGCTGTCGTACGCCTGCCGGAAATCTATGAAGAGGTTTTGTATGGTTCTATTGTATTCCCACCCCATTTCAAGTATTGGCCTTAGCGTAAACAGTTGGTCTATTGTGGATCTAGTTTTTCTGAACCCGGCCTGATAATCACCTATAGAATTTTCCACAAAGAGGGTCATTCCATTCAGTAGGATATTTGACATAATTTTGTAGGCTAAATTGAGCAATGAGATTCCTTTGCAATTCGTGCATTTGGTTCTTGCTCCTTCCTTGTGAATTGGGATGATAATACTTCTTGCCACTCAGTTGGTATGCTTTCTTCCTCCCATATAGTTTAATCAACAAATGCAGCTGGGAGTGCAGAGCACATGGCCTCCATACTTGAGCAATTCCGCAGGGATGTTGCCTGAGCCCGGAGATTTCCAGTTCTTCAGCACTCACTACTTCTTCAAGCTAGGTTCTTCTACTAGCAGGTCTGCAGTCAGGTATGTGCCTTCTTTATATCCTACTTCATGTGTCACATACAAGATCTCCTCAATGTGCGTTGTCCAAATCTCAGTCTTCATCGAGAATCAGATCGTCGTTCTCCTTCTTGAGCGACATGATCGAGTTGGGTTAGATATGCTTCTGCTAAACTCAGTTCAGCCATCCCCATCACAGCTGGTGCTTTTATACAAGGCACAGGTGTGACCTGGTCTGGAATACTTCCCATATATGAGGGATGGGTGACGAAAGTATCCAGTTCCAGCCAGAAGAGCTAAGCTTGTGGAAAACTCTCGTCTGCGGAACGTCCAACTAGCACAGCCACGTATCTCTCTCTATAAAAAATTCTTTTGCTTACAAGCAAAGGCCTAGTTTATTGTATAACTCCCTTCCATGGAACATTCTTCCGATAATTCACAATTCGGCTCAATTCAATAAACAAGTGAACGCATACATTAAATCATCTTGGGCGACCACAGCTGACAGGCATTACCTCCTCCCAAGAGTTGAGGATGAAAAATAAAGCTCCCCAAGAAAAATTCTTCACACAGTAAACTATAAACATCACTTTCCATAGTTTTATATGATAACAAAGGCATTATTCTTGTATAGTAACAGTTTCATTCATTTTTTCATCTTCTCTTCAGTACTTGACTCCACTGATCATTAAAAGAGTCGTCCTAATCACTAATTATTTCAATTTGGCACTAACATTTTATTCATTTTCATGGAGCATAAGTATGATGCTTTGTGAAAAGATAAATATACATTTTATTTGAATAAAAAGCTTCTAACTACTTAGCATTAAATAACAATAGGTCAGACATTATACTGATCAACAGTACAAAGTATCGAAATATTATCGACGAATACATACATGAAATACACAATTCACAGAGTTTATATATAAAACTACTCGATGACATTAGAATAATATGAAACACGAAAAGTGCATTAATTTTGAAGATATTCGTTTTTACAATTTGAAAATATTCTTATTATTTCTTCCCAATATATTAGGTATGAAAAAATATGTATGAATATTTGCATCACATCTTAGGAAATTCTCTGTACGCTTTTTCTCAAAGAAATCACGAGGTAGAGCTACAGGTTTCTTCCATCTTAATTATTGCTTGCAAACTTGTTGCATACCTATGGAATATATAAAATATAATTTCATTAATAATTATTTAGCAAGAAACAATAATGAAATTCCATCCATTAGTAGATAGTCCCTAACATTACTCCTTGATACATTTCGGGTAAATATTGATACTTACAAATTAACAAAGTTGTGGATATATGTCTATATAATTAAATTTGATTACAATGCGGCAACGTATGTACATAACTGCTATTTTGAAAACAAATCAAATCAATGGAAATTTTGAGTAATCAAAATGAACACATCCAGTCAGGCCCGCAGAATTAGGATTACCTACTCGATAAAACAATTCATATAAACTTGAATCATAACAAATTTTATAATATTATATATTCAAATCTTATACAAAAATTTTTGTGTTAACTAAGAAACCATGATGTATTATTCTCGCATAAGATTTCGTTCATGGAATACGCGGTGAAAACGAACTTATTCAACCGAAGATGAAAGATACAAAATAGACATGTAGCTGTTTAACTCTGAAAGTTCGACCTATTTTAAGATTTAACCTCTAGTATAAATCAAATGAAATATTTTTTCTGATTTTCACAAGGATTGTTTTTAATACAGGAGACCGTATTCAACAATTACGTCAGTTTAAGGTGTCTAGAGCAACAGTTATGTCCAAACTATAGCTATTTCCAATAAAGAGTAGTGAGAAATGATCTGATTCTAGTTGACGACTATGGAGAGTAATGCGTTTTGTGTTTTAAAAAAATTTGTTATTTTTAAAACTTTCCAACAGATTCATTGTCATTCCTTCATTGCATTTGTGCAGAATTTTGAATTATCTCTTATGGATAGGAGAATAGATTCTCTATGAGTAATTGAATTATTGGTATTCTTGGTTCTGTAATTATTTTGTTTTTATGTATGTAAGCTCATTATAGGTTTTGAAATGGTTATACTTAGGATTTATTGGATCGTTGCATTAAATCTCATCAGGGTAGGTTATTTTATTATTTATTTGTATGATGTAAGAACTGGTGTCTATGTCAGATAAAGGGAGAATTCGATTGATCCTTGATAACAGAAATTCAAGAACATGATTCTCTATTTGAATAACAATTTGTCCAGTTTGTCTATACCTCAATTTGCCTTATCCTAATACTTGGATTGAAAGAAGAGGTCCAATGAGGTGGCATCTCCGATCTCCTTTCTGGAACACTGTAGAATTTTTCTTGTATAGACATCTTGAATCTGAAATATTTGTGACAGAACAAGAGGATATGGACAATTTACCTCAGCAAATTGTAAACGAGTGTTGTCAAATAATTTTAAACACGCAGAACCTTGTTTTCAGTCAAGATTGTATTGGTGTATAGAAGTATATGAAAATCGATTCGAATATTTGATTGTAAAACATTTTATATCATTTTCAATGAAAACATGATCAACTAATGAAATCTTTTTAATATTGTTGTAATTTGTAAAACGAGCAGAAAAGGCAACAAAGCCCACTTTCTTTAACTAAAATCTTTTTAATTTTTGTTTGATCTACAAAATGTGTCTCCTTTCTTCAATATGGGCATTGATAATCAACAAAATAAAAACGAAATTGTCGAAATATAGTCGCTCCCAGGTGACAGAGAAAAATATGAGGAGATTATTTTTAGAAGACAACACCATTGTCATTTCGAACTGAAAATATGAGGACGAATACCAAAAAGCTCCTCCACTGTCAAAAATTGTGAATGCTTTAACTGAAGAATACATCTTTTTCAGTGAAACGCAACGCAAATGTAACTTTCATCTCGATTTTCTCGAACAGAATACCATTCATTTTATAAAAATTCATGACCTATAAATGATACTGCTGACTTTCACATGGAAACTGAAGAACTACCAAATGTACCGTAAAATAATGAATTATTGCACAATATGCAATATGTATATGTTTTGTGCTCCTTTTCGAAATGACTCAATTCATGAAAGGATTTGCAAAAGCAGAGATATTCTCACAACAAAGTGTAACATAATTTCATTCTATTTTATTTTCGAGTTATATTTAAATTCAATATTATGCCACTCAACTGAACATAAGAGATTAGAATATAAACCAAGAGAGATACAAGTGAATTCAATCAATACTATTTCGTTTATGAAGACTTCTTGCGCGTCTTTTTCAAATGACAATTTTTAAGTTGGGCCACTCCCATTTGGAGAGTGCGGTATATTTATCCAAAGTAATTCTGGCGAAATAATCTGATCTGCCTCCATATTTAGTGTCCAGTGTTATTCTATGTGGTCTGACTCGTGTCATCCCTCGAAATTGCCCCAATTAAGTTTGATTAAATTCTCACGACTAATTTCTAGTTTCTTATACAGTCCTGCTAGTCACTTAAGAGCTTTCGTTGCATATGTTCCAACCCTTTGTTAGTCGTCGGATAGGCTTGTTTCAAGCGGTTCGTTCAAAAGTCGATTCTTGGATTGCTTTCAAACCTTTCGTTGCATTTGCTTCAACCGTTTATTAGTCATCAAATAAGTTTTTTTTAAGCAGTTCGTTCAATTTCAAAAACAGCCCTATATGTGATGAAGCTATATCAGTATTCAACGAAGGCTAATGTAGCTGTTAGACCTCGAGATCAAATAATGCAGAACGATATTATATGAATGTACTGGAGCTATCGTGAAGATTCAGGCCGCCAACGTTTGTCCAAAGATATTCATTTTTGGGTTATTACGTCACTCCATGTTTTCTGAACTTTAACAGTATTCCTTGTTGATTTTCTGACTCTCAGCATGAATTTCGTTGTGCACAAGACATATGAATTACACAAAAAATTGCAATGACTTGATAATACTCAGACTTAGATATGGTTCTCCTGGCAGTGGCTCAAATAGAAATTTTTATCGAAAAGATTAGTATTCATCTTCAGAGTCGTAACTATAAGTTATTCGTCACCAGTTGCAGAAAGATTTTCTTAATATTAATGACTATTTCCCAGTTTTCTCGATCAATTTCTTGTGCTCATCTGTCAGCAATTTTGGAATGAATTCCGCAGAAAGCAATCCATCTACAAATCTCCATTCGAAATTAGCGATACATTTCGTTTCGATACTCTAAGACTATATTATCGTTGTCGCACAATTAATCGACAATCTTCATTGATTGCAAGTTGATAGTCTGTATTTGCCGTCGAGGGCTGACCAGACCTTGCATAGCTATCAATATGTATACGGTCATCTTTGAATCTTTCAAAGTACATTTTTATTGAAATTTTGCCAATACTTCAGTGTCTGAATGCTGTGTTCGTCATTTCGATAGTGTTATGACACTCCGCTTCAACTTTAGGGCGAAATTTTATACAAAATCATTTTTCAAATTTTTAGTCGTTTTTTGTGAATGGAAAACACTTTGAAGTAAAGAAACTATTACAAACAATTGTAATCCTTTCACAAACCCCGGCATTTCGTCAACAAGGGTCACGTGCAGATATTATGCAATTGATCACGGTCGATCATTATGATATTTTGCAAAAACCAAAAGAAAAAACATTATCGAAGTACGTGTATGTAGAACTAGTGGACAACTTGTCCTGATGAATACAATTTCAGTCCAATTAATTGGTTGAACTTCTAAAGTTAAAAATCCCCAAAGTTGCTTTGATAACCAACCGAAACTTTTTTCGAAGTTTGATTGCTGAATAATAACTTTTTTATATTAAACGTGAACTGATCAGTATTTCCATGTTTTCCCCTGAAGAAGTTTCGAACTTTTTGCCGAGTTTTAATTTTACAATTACTGATACCAACTGGGCCACAACGTCGAACATTTCAGAAGCGATCACACAAGGGAATCTCTGGAGCGGATGTGAATAATTTAAAAGCAAACTTTTAACCGGTTTATTGCGCTTACAGTAATTAATACAACTGCAACAGTTCCGTGTATTCTAGTCTAGGGTTAAAAAACCCAATTTTTATCGATCTAAAATTTACGTTACATATATATCTGTACAATATGAATCATACAAATATGGTAACATCTATTTGGTTAAAAGAATTTTGACGAAATTGCAAAAGAGAATGAAAACATTTACGTTAATCTGATTGAATCTTTAAGTTGTTTAATTTCTCATAGAAAACAAGAAGTTGTGTACTATCGAAAAAAATTTATGAGTAAAAAGTTTAATTGAAACGAAGAGAGTAAGGTGACTCGAAATCCTGAAATCCAAATTCAGGTGATTGAACTCAAAAATCAATTAAAAAGATGCAGTTATCCAGAAAACACATGCAAGAAATTAATCGGAATATTCTCAAATTAGAAATTGCTCGATTACATAAGATTCTAATTTCATGCCACTCTTGAAAACGAGAAAATTTTAATTGAAACGAAATAATATTATGGATTTTTAATGCAGTTAAAAATAGTTCATTTGCATAGACTGTTCAAAGTGAGACCTCCAAATTTAATGAAGATTTTGACAAATTTTTTCCTCTTAATTTAGCGGAGTAATACATTACTGTTTTGAGCAATATCTGTCATTATATAATGACGCTAGTATCACGTAGGCTCTTAACCCATTCGATTCAAACTTCTTGATAGTCTTTTTTTTTCTCTAATTTATGGTGATAAGAGAATGAAAACATAGAGAAAAATATTAAGAAATTTTGATTCTTAAACTGTCATAGCAGCAAGATTTTGGAAAAAATTCCATAAATGGAACATGGCCGCTTTTTGGACGAATGGAATATTTGAAAGAACGTATCGAAAACTTGATTATCTGAATGGAGACATAACAAAATTGAAACTATTACTCATTTTGATCATAATAACTCCTAAAACAGTCAATGAGACGTAGATTTATGCGGAAATACCGCAGCCAAATAATGTTTTGCTAGCACTTTTTACATCTACTTCGTTTTACCGAACTTGGATAGTGCAAAACATTCCTGTTAGGTGTAACTGCATCAGGAACATTCAGGAATGCCAAATCTTCCTATTTCGTCGAACAATTGGTGTTTTTCTCCTATTGGTAAGTACATAAGTAGTTTCTTCGTTTTTTAGAGCGCCCAGAAAGTCCAGTGGTTTTTTTACTGAATCTTCACTGATGATTGAAGGTTTCGGTTTCCTCATCTGTATTCGATCGATTAGCCAGGCTTTAGCAAGAGATGCAGATAGCAGATGACTAAACATTTGCCAATAACATATCTTATGGGTTTACCTTGGATCCTCTGCTTACAACTGATGGTACAGTAAAGTACATCTACATCTACGTTTTCCATAACCTGAGCATATTTCGAAAAATTCCGATTAAGATGTTGTAGAAGTGGTCTAATTTTCCTGAACTTATCCCCTGTAGGTACTTCCGTATTATTATTTGAAGAATGAATGAATTTGAGTATTAAGAGACCTAGCTTCCGCGATGCCAATATTTCGTAAACCCTAATCAAGACTGCAATACATGTCACGACGCGGCTTCGGACTTTATCCGGAAATCAAAGGAATAGCAAAGAAGATTTTCATTTCACCGTTAGAGATTTGGAATTGGTTATTGTGTTTTCTTTCCGAAGCGAACAGATTAGTCTGAACTTTGACATATTGAAACAGGTCAACGTCCCAAGAATAGTTCGAATAATTCCACCGGAATTGTGAAATCAATACCTTCAATATCTGCAAAATCAATAGCTTCTTGGCAAAATCTCCATTCCTCCATCTTTCTTTGCACTTCCAATTTCCTTTTTGACCTCTCACAGTTCTTGGAATTAGGCACCCCAGATTTTCTGGCTTTTTACTGGCTGGTTCATCGTTTTCCTCCGAACTGTAATCATCATCCTCTTTGTCTGTCTCTTCTGTATTCCATTTTTCACCAATGATATATTTGAGTGAGGCATCGGCAGTAGCAGACAAAATTTTTGATGAGAATTTATTTGACAACTCTACATCATCTTCTGTATCAGATGACTCATAATCACCTTCTGAGTCATCTATTGGTGGATTTATATAAATATCTGCAGAATCGGATTGTACTTCATGCTACAATTTATTCAACTCGGATAATGCAAAATGTTCCTGTTATGTGAAACTGCATCAGGAACATTCGGGATGCCAAATCTCTCTGTTCTGGTCGGCCCATAGTCGTTTTTTTGCTTGAGAAGTAGATAACCAGTGCCTACGTTTTGTATAAAGTCCAGTGGTTTTTCTACTGAATTTTCACCTATAATTGAAGGTTTCTGTTTCTCCATTTGTATTCCATGGATTAGCCAGGCATTAGCAAGAGATGCTGACAGCAGACTTGCCAATACTACTTACTGTTTCTCTGTTTCACGTGATACTTCGAAATGTTTCGATCCAGTAGCTCATTTCTTCCCATGAAAGTGTTATGTAGATCAATTGCATATGGCATTTCAACGGTTATAAATTTTTGGCTGCCGACGAATACCCCTTTGCATGATTTGTAGGGCCTACTGCATAAAAATTGGATAATTCTTGTACTGTAGCGTTGTCTTTCCGCTGCATGATAATAATACTTGAATCAGAATTGATAGAAGAGTGAACAGAACCTCTCTCACTCTTTTTCATTGGTTTATATCGAGAGTACAATTCTTAATTCGATTTTTCTTATCGTTCCACTGCATCTATATTCCATATATGCCATTTGTCTCAACACGGGTAAACTAGTAGAGCATTTATCAATAAAAAAATGGAAGCGACGCTCTGAAAATTGTTTCTTCAACTTCCTACAGAAAATTGAACAACTGAAGCCCCAAGTCCTAGCTCACCATCATCAAACCCTCTTCCTTTTCCCTGATATGCTTCAGTATTCATCAAATAGCAATTGATCCCATATCTAATGGGTTTTCCTTGGATCCTCTGCTTACAACTGTGATGGCTATAGTGAGGTACCATAGCTCATCTACACCCACATTTTCCATAACCGGAGCATATTCCAAAAAATTTCGATTAAGATGTCGTAAAAGTGGTCAAATTTTTCTGAACTTGTCCCCTGTAGGTAATTCCGTATTAATATTTGAAGAATGGTGAATTTGAGTATTTATCTGAATCTCTTCCGTGATGGCAATATTTCGTAAATCTGAATCAAGACTGCAATACGTGTCACGACGTGGCCTTGGGATTTATCGAGAAATCATAATAATAGCAAAGAAGATTTTCACTTCATCTGTAGAGATTTGGAGTTGACTATTGGGTTTTTTTTCCGTAGGGTACAGTTTAGTCTGAGCTCTGACGTTTCTAATAGGTCAACGTCCCAAAAAGTTCGATAATTCCACCGGACTTGTGACATCAATATCTGCAGAATCATTGGTTACCGGTTCATTGGAAAAATCACCATTACTCCATCTTACTTTGCCCTTCCCATTTTTACCCTGACCTCTCACAGTTCTTATGGATTCAGCCACTTCAGATGTTCTGGCTGGTTCTTGGTTTTTTTTCATTTTAACATAAAATGTCCTCGCATCCATAGCTCCGTTCTGAAAAGGAGGATCCATAAGAGGCCATGTTCCAAATTCGAAACTCACGTACCACATATCATATTTATGTTGTGAAATACAAAAATAATTTTTTCTATAGAATAATTAATAATTTTACATACGAATATCAACATGTTTTTCAGTTCAATACGATCCTTTCTGGCCATCGATTTTTATTCACTTGTGAAAAGCAGGAAAATCACACATAGCATATAGTGCTCGAATTCTCTTACCTGCTGGTCCAAATGATACTTCTTGCACGTGCACTTGCTTGTGTATTAGTGCCGATATTTTATGAATAACGAAAAATGGTTAAAATTGGGGTGAGCTGCGATATCTACGAGTTAGAAGTTGAATTATGCAAAGTTTCATTTTTGGAACATGGCTTCGAATGGATTAAGCTAGCTCCCAAAATTGAAATCAAGTAGATTAAATACGTCATGTTGAGATATTTACTAAACACCAAGCTGAGATACGGAGGAGCACTATTGAGCCTGAGCCGAATGATCTGCTTTGTGTCAGTGGAAGCTATTTCAAAATTCCCGGCAAGCTATTTTAAAGAAATTCCAGATATCTTTCTCTTTTTGAACGAGGTGCCAACAAAAAGGACCCGAAGAAATCTGACCAACATATAGCACAAATATAGACTTGGAACTGTTGTGGATGTAGCGTTTAATGGCATATGCATTGGCCCAAAAGTTTGAATTATGTGAACTTGTAACGTCATCTTCTCGAAACCCTGCATCATCACAGATTACGGGTGAGCTATCGAAAGCGCATGTGTTTATGTTGATGTTTGAAACAAATCGAAAAACGCACTATTGCATTCTTTTCTGGTGAGTTTTAGCAGTTTTTGTACTTGATAAGTGTAAGCTACTTGTTTCCTCATTATATAAAAAACTTTACATGAATCGAACTCTATTGGTAAACTTTAAGGGCTGATTAAACGCTTCCCCACGTCAGCTTTTGAAACGTTTTCTGTCAGTACAACAGTACGCGATAACCAAGATCGATGTACACAAAAAAAAATCCAGCTACTTTTTATTAGGATTGCAAATTGGTTCCAATTAAATTTTCTAGCATCAAAAGCATCACTAATTGATAGTCTGAACATAAACCAAATTTCAGTATAGACTTCGAAAGTGTATTCCATATTGTATTTATCTTGTAAATTCAATAACAGGTAAAAATGAAAGTCAGAAACAGATGGTCAAAAGACTTACTCATCTCATATCTATAAAAATTGAACACTGCTGGCCGTTAGTTGATGTGAATCCATTTCAAATAACTAAGAAAAGAAAATTTGATGTTCACTTAATTATTATATTTGTTACGTGTTTCGACGATACAAATACAAGCCCTTCATCAACAGATTCAAAATGAAAACTAAAGTACATAGTTTATATATGATTAGCAACATCAATTAATTAAAAGTGAATAAAACTACACTAAGAAATTCATAGAACTAATATCTAAGTGACTCAGCCAGAAACAAATTTGGTAAAGTGGGCTTCATGGACAAAGTCTACCAGCTGATTCAATAATTTGTTTTTCATTAGGGGAATGCAATTGATAATGCAGATATGCTTATCGAACTTATATGAAGGTGAAGGAATATTAAATAATCCATACATCATGCTGTGGAAAGCTGCCATCTTATATTGAACAGGATAAAACGAGTTATTGTGAATGACGAATTTATAAACTTTTCAACAATATTAAGCTGACATTCTATAGCAGTGAATTAAACAATGATATTATCCACGTACTGAAACTAATAGCTGTTTGGCTAAAGGAGTGTTATATATTTTGCTCTTTAAATTATCTATAGAAATTTCTGCTAAAAGGTTAGAGCCTTATTATGGGAAATCCTCTCAGTCATCTGTCATCTGAAATATTCATGGTTAACTTAGAAACTATAACAATGACAATCATTAGCTGAACAATTTTCATATTGGATTCGGTATGTTGATGATATCTTTGTTTACTAGTACTGAATATCAGCTTGATAGTTTCGAAGATTTAATTAATTCAAAAACAGAATAAATTGCCGTACTTGAACATTATGATCAATTAAGTTTTTTGATTTAAGTATTAACAAATTTAATAATAGATCTGGTTTCTCCATCTTTCATAATTTATCTCATACGGACATCGTAATTCACAATACGTCAATTTCTCCAGTTCCACATAAAATGTCGGGCTTTCGCGGTAGGATTCATAGATTATTAAATGTTTCTTTATCTGAGCATAATTTTGATAAGGAGCTGTGGATCGTGAAACAGCTTGCTCTTTATAATGGTTACTTAACAAATAGCGGAAACTCAAGGCAATTGAATTGGTGTATCGAAAATCTGACGATCAACACAGATATATTAGACTCAAATACGATGGGAAAGTAGCCATAATTTGAAACATTTACTGGAAAAGCTCCAGCTACATATCTCATTCCAAAGCATTAATAATGTATATTTATAGAACTTACGGAAAATTCAATATTATCGTAGTTTAATCCATAAAAAGCTTATTCTCACTACGCAAACCGTTTAATTGAAGAAAATCAAGTTTAATCCAATGTTGGAAATCATATAGAAATTGTGTTCCATGGTTTAGTTTTCATTTTGTATCTATCTGATGAATGCACTTTTATCTATGTCAAGGCAGACTCGCTATAGTACCTTACGAACCATTGTCCTCGCTACTGTTGAGCTTTTGAGACACATTAGAGACTTATAACAATGATGCCATGTTTGTGTAGAAGAATATAACAAAGTATGATTCAATCAGATCTTCGAAATTTTCACCTGCCTCAAAATGAGTAGGTAATAAGTGTCCGTGGAATTTCACCCGTAGCGTACATGAGGTTAAGCTGATAATCTTTGGCTGACTTGTTGAATTTAACCCTTTCTTCAAATTCACAAAATTTTGTAAAAATCTGATAAACTAAACAAGTTTTAGTTCATTGCAATGAGAATCTACCCAATAATGCTGGTTTTGATGATGGGCAATGGGATGAATATTATTGTTTTAGTTAGTTTAAACTATTCGTAACTTTCTCGAAGTCCGGTAGCGGGTTTGCCATGTCGGTCCATAGAGGGCGACACTCATACGTATGTACGAGGTGCGTCCTCTTTTCTGAAATCGATAGGATACCCCGATGTAGCTTGATAGGATGCTGGGAAACGATATGCGACTCTGATGAGCTCCTGATAAGGGCGAAACTGCAGTCTGCCGCTTCGTTTCTCGGAAACCTGCTTAGTTGCTCTTGGGGGCTGCGTGCATGGCAGGCAGATTTGGGAACTAGCTCTTGTCAGGAGGGATTATTCAATGATTTACGGATTTTGAGTAATTCTTCTTGTCTCGAGTTTACATATGTAGACCCCTCATGAAGTTAATCGCGGAAGAAATTTGTCCCATATATATATATATATATATATATATATATATATATATATATATATATATATATATATATATATATATATAGGGGTTTCACCCCGACGAGTTGCCCATAGATCTGCAATCAAACTGATTTCATGAAAAATATAAATCCACAACCCGGTAATTAATACTATTGCCAGGCAATGATCAAAATCAAAATATATCCTGGAATAATTATATATTAGGATAACGTTAACTGTTATGAAAATATATCAATGTACAAGAATATATACATTATATAGCATCAACAGACAATGATATCAATGTACCAACGAGAAGTGTCAGAGGATTTCTCCTCGGAAAAATCCAAAGTACGGACTTTAGTCTGTAACACTGAATGTTACTCATTTATAGTTTCCTTTGTGTGAAGTGGTGAACGATCGACTAGTATACTGCTTTGAATATAAATATGACAAAATTGTCAGTTAATTATATTACATTTATATAAACAAATAAATAAAATATGAAATGAGATTCTGAGCAGTATAAACTGAAGAGAAAACCTATGACTCTACCTCATTATTTTTTCGGAAAGAAAACTACGAAGAATATTACAAGATTTGATGACTGTTATCTTTTGTAACTCTTCTAACAAATTTTTCTTCAGACCCAAAATCTCAATACTTTTGTGAAGATTTCTAGGAATAACACCTGTTGTGGAAATAATAATCGGTAGAATAAAATTTTTTTCATTTTCCACATTTTTTAATCTCATCGCCAAGCATCATATATTTAGAAATTTTTCATTGTATTTATTTTGTATATTATGTGTGTCGGGTATAGCAATATTAATTATATATGTTATTTGATTCTGTTTATCATTAAGAATGATATCTGGTCTATTGTGTTTTACAGCTCTGTTGCAAAGAATTGTTTTATCAAAATAAAGTTTATATTTGTCATTTTCACAAATAATCTCAGGTTCATATTTGTAGAATTTTTTCTTTTAGGAATTAGGTCATGTTTAATTCCTAGATTAAAATGAATAATATTAGCGACGGCATTATGTCTTTCTAAATAATCTGTTGAAGCAAGGACTGAGGAAGATGATAATATATGAAAAACTGTTTCTGAAGAACAGAAACATCTACAGAGAGAATCATCTATATTTTGTTTGATGATGTGTTTTCTATAATTCTTCGTGAAAACAACCTGATCCTGGATCGCAATTGCCTTGCCAAGCCTTCTGTTTCAGCAAACAATTCTCCAGATACTAACCATTTATTCGATGCGATTTCATCAATATAATCATTTTTCAATTCTGTAGGGTGCTTTCCGTGTAATTCCTTCTGCATCCAACTTTCTCTTTCAGAATTATCAAATTATCAAATATATCAAAATCTACCTTTTGCAACAACAATGAGAGAAACACTCAGAAATATGACTGCTCAAAGAATTATCCCAATTAAGGTGTTCAGATGAAATTGTATGGAATTCTAGAATACAAGTTATGATCTAGGGAATCAACTATTTATTCGAACTGAAATACAGAATGCTGTCTAGATCTAAGGATATGAATATCTTACTGGTATGTTTTATTACGCCGTTAAACATTAGTGAATCAATATAAATTCCTGGGATACATCTACATACTGAATATGTGTGTACTCATATTCTGATTTCCCCTGAGACGAGTTCTTTTTATCTTCCCATTTTAGTAATAATCTTTCAGAATCTTAGTCAAAGCCCTTGAATGATTCCAAAAAGAACTCACCTATCTCAAGATATTTCTGATGAACTGAATCATATTCGTCCCACACAATCGAGCGAAATCTGTTCCGTTCCCTGGAGGCCGCAAGGACCGGTTCCTGTTTATGATGCTCGTTCGGGTTCCTGGAATGAAAAGAAATACGGTTAAGGCTGGGTGAAAACATAGGAAAGGCGACGGAATTGAGGTAATGCAATTTGGTATCATAGCCGTTGGCGAATGTCTGTAATTTGATAAAATGAAGCAAAGCCGGGAGATATGAAACTATTATTTAGTACGAATTTCTCGTCCACATTCCTTCCCGAGATTGTTCCTATCAAAGATAACGCAGATTTTAAATATTTGCACTCTTCTTACCTGGCAAGAATTGCTCGAATATTTTTTCCTCCTAGGTTGGTTTGAATTTAGCAACTGTTTCAGCTTTTCTTGAATTTCGTGAATATTTACAGTTGAAAGCAAGCTATATAGGGATATCCACCGGGACCGTCCGTTAAGAAATTTTTGAGTTCCAATTACAATATCAAGCAGAAATTTTATACGCGGCCATAAACAGCGATTTCCAATTGAAGTGAAATATTTTCAAAGTGATACCATTTCCGGATTTACCGAAAGTGGGTCATCACTTTGTTATTTCAAATGGAAATCTACCTTTTTTATTAAACATCTAGAACCGACATTTGAGCAAGGCATAGAATACCAAAGTTGACTTATCTGTCAAAACTTTAGACAGATTTGATTGTTTTTGTTACAAACTCGATTTTTGAGGAACATTTAGAAAAATTGTCGCTCCTAGATCTTTTGCACCACATACACAATTTTTCTTTGAGTGGATAGAAAAAGGATCAAGGAATTTTTTAAGAAATCTACACTTGTCGAATGCTCATTGTGTTGTTCTGTATGATTTTTTCAATGTGGCCTTTTTCAAATAGCAATAACTCAATTTTTTCAAATTGCACGGGCCAATTTTTATGTCGCCATCAGATGAAGCGTCAAATATCAAATGGAATTGTATCAGCATGTACTATACCCATCTCTTATAGTTCCGAAATAATTTCGGAATATATTGAATTTTGATGATTTTGAAAGAACTAACGAAGAATGCTTCGAAATATTTGAATCAAGTAGCTGAACTGGCTACGCTCACCTGACAGGTGCCTAAAATTAATGTACTTGTCACTCCGTTCATTCGAATCTGATATTTCAACAAGAATTGTTGGTAATTTGAAGTGAAAATTTTTGAAAAACACCAAATTGATAATAAAATGGCTGATTATTCAAACGATGATATGTTTAATCTTTTTTTAATTCATAGCGAATGTCAAAAAGTGGCGGATAGAACTTGCAGGCAATTTAAATTTGGCGCCTATGAAACAAAATTTCGAAGGATTAGAAGCAATTTTCTGCAATTTGAGTGAACAGAATACATATAAACTAGAAGAAAACCAATTCTCGAGGACGACGTCAATCAAATTAATACGCTAGCGAATTTTTGTGCCTATCCACATGCGTCCATTAAGTCAGCATCAACGGATATTAGATTGAGTTATACTTCCATTCAAAGGATCATTAAGAAACATAACATGCACCCGGATCCTTTTATAAGACTACAAAAATTGAAACCAACTGACCTTCCCAAGCGGCTAAATTTCTGTGAAAATTTATTAATTCGGCTTCAAGAAGATGAGACAATTCTGCAAAATATAATATGGTCTGATGAAGCCAAGTTCAAAGAAAGTGGAATAACCAACAGGAGAAATCGACTTTTTTGGGCCACAGAAAATCCACATTTCATTGAGGTTATAAACTTCCAAAATAAATTCAACGTGAACGGTTTTACAGTTTTAATGAATCACATTTATGAACAAAATCTTAATGAACAAAGATACCTGGAAATTTTGAGAGGAACATTAGTAAATTTCTTAGATGGATTACCCCTAAACATTCTGAGGGATTGCTATTAACAGATGGATGATGCACTAGCACATAAAACACGAGCTGTAGATTGGCAGCTAACAGAAATGTTCGAGGATATATGGTGGGGTAATCAAGCACCAAATTTATGGCATCGCGTTCTCCGGACCTGACGCCCCTTGATTTTATTTATGGGGAAAAATCAAGAGTGAAGTGTATCTTATTCCTGTAAGAAGTAAAGAGGAGTTACAAGAGCGCATTCATAATGCTTTTCGTAATATTGATCCTGAGGAAACTAGGTGGGCAACTCATCATGTTCGTATACGAGCTGTCAAGTGTATCGTGCAAAATGGGGCCCATATTGAATATTTATTCAGATCGTAGATTAGTTTTCTCCCATGACGTTTGCTATCATTTATTCGTATTAATGTAATTATCTTCGATGATAGGTTTTCGCTTAGTTCCTACAATTTTTACTCATCCGAATTGTAGAAAATTGCTTCTAATGCTTCGAAATTTTATTTTACTTATAGACGGTAAATTTGAAAATTGGATATTGAATTGTCTGCAATATCTACCCACTACTTTTAGACATTCTAAAATGAATTGAAAAAGATTAAATATATTTTCTTTTGAATAACCAGTGGTTTTATTCCAAAAGTGTTGTATTTGTTGGATATTTTAAATCTTAAACAACGACAATTCTTGTTGAAATATCAAATTCGAATGAACAAAGTGACAAGTACATTAATTTTAGGCACCTGTCAGGTGAGCGTAGCCAGTTCAGCTGCGTGATTCAAACATTTCAGAGCATTCTCTGTTCTTGCAAAATCATCAAAATTCAATATATTTCCAAATTATTTCGGAACTATAAGAGTTGGGTTAAGTACATGTTGATACAATGCCATCTGAAAGTTGACGCTACATCTGATGGCGATATAAAAATTTGCACTTGAAAAAATTGAGTTATTGCTGTTTGAAAAAGGCCAAATTGAAAAAATCATACAAAACAACGCAATGAACATCTGACATGAGTAGATTGCCTAAAAACTTCCTTGATCCTTCTTCTATTAACCCAAGCAAAAATTGTGTCTGTAATGCAAAATATCTACGAGCTACAATTTTTTTAAATGTTCCTCAAAAATACAAAAATAATAAAATCTGTCAAAAGTTTTGACAGATACGTGCCAACAACTTGGGTATTTTATGCCTTGCTCAACTGTCGGTTCTAGATGTATAACAAAAAAGGTAGATTGGCATTTGAAATAACAAAGTGATGACCCACTTCCTGTATAACCGGAAATTGTATCTCTTCGAAAATATTTCACTCCAATTGGAAATCGCTTATTAGGGCCGCGTATGAAATTTCAGATTGATATTGTAATTGAAACTTAAAAAGTATTAACGGACTGTATTATTTTTGAACATTCATTTACTTATCGTTTCGAACCTGAAGGGTTATGTCATGATTTTAATGAAATGTGAGTCGAAACATTATCAGAGGAAAGCATCAAATGTAGAATGGAGAATCATCCTGCCAGATGACTGTCCAAGAAAGAATATCTTAGTTTTTTCCTTTCTTAGTAGGAGTTTGGAATCACTATATTATTCCAGTTGGGGTTTCATTAAGTTAAGCAGCTTAAATATTTTTAGGAAAGCTTGACTTGACTTGAATTTCAAGCTTTTGTAAATTGAAAGGTTTGACTTGAAAATTCAGCAACCCAAAAGCAATTTTTAAGATTCATAACACGGAAAACTAGTTTTGCCTAACTCAAGCCCTCCTATTTCACCAGAAACGTCGACATGGAAGCAGGGCGAGTGCAATGACTCGGAGTCCCATCAAATCGAGATACACCTACATTTTGTCAAAATAATACCGGAAATTGGTCAATGGAACATAAAATATTAATTTTTCATCCAAACTCATTGTATCGCCTTCCCGTTCCGAAATAATATATTTAGGCCAACGAATATCCCAATCATCAAGACATTTTTGAAACTCTTTTTTCGGAATTGGCTTCAGTTCCCACAGCGAATTCGTTTTCATGGTAAGTTGAGTTTGGAAGAAAATATCGGCAGTAACCATATCGTGAGGTTAGATTGAAGGAGGCATTGAAGCAGGGCGAGTGCAGTGACTCGGAGTCGCATGAAATCGGGATAGACCTACCATATTGTCAAAATAATACCATAAATTGGTCAATGAAACATAAAATATTAATTTTTCATCCAAACTCATTGTATCGCCTTACCGTTCCGAAATAATATATTTAGGCCAACAAATAACCCAATCATCGAGACTTTGTCAGGTGAATACGGTGGTTGCTCGACGGTATTTGTTGAGTTTTCGTCAAAAATTCTTTCACAATGATAGCCCTGTGAGAAAGTGCATAATCATGGTGCAAAATCCATGAAATTTATTTTCACATATCTGGAATTCTTCGATGAATTTGCACTCAAACGCTGCACAACGTTCAGGTAATATTCTTCATTTAGCTTTTGACCTTCTGTCAAAAATTCGGGGTGCATAACTTTGCGATGATCAAAGGGAACAATCAATATTTTCTCAAATTTTGATCGAATTTGACGTGGTTTTTTGGTTACAGTTCAGTTGGAAGACGCTATTTCGAAGCTGATTGACTGGTTTAAATGTTAAACTCATAAACCCAGATCTCATCACAAGTTACAATGCGCTTTATGAAAGTGGGGTCAGAATTGATTACTTCAGCGACCCTAACCCGATTCAATTTTTAAAGAAAATTCATGACTTTTGGAACTACTTAAGCGGCAACGGGTTTTATGCCCGTTTGAAATGGTAACAAGAGATTCTTGAGATATAGAAAATTTATTTGTTATCTCTCTAAGACTTGAATGACTACTTTCGATTACCATTTGGTATCTTTATTGATGTTAACTTCCGTTGAAGATGCTGATAGCCGACCAGAGCAGGACAAATCTTCCATCACATCTCGGCCGCTGTTGAATGCATTGTACCACTGATATGTACGTGTTTTTGATAAAATCGATTCACAGTAAGCCTTTTGCAATATTTTCAGCGACTCGGCTGCAATAAAAATTTCAAGACAAATTTTTCGTTCGATATTTTTAGCTATTGTAAAAAAACGCTAAACACTGATGATAGATCGAGTTGAAACACAGTGTCTGTGAAGAAAACAGTTATTATAGCTCAGCAACAACAAAATTCTGCAAACTGTTTGATGCAGATTTTTTAAATAATCGATTCCTGATACTTTTTATAGTATGTTTTAAATTTATACAAAAAATATATTGTTCCCGCACCGAATGATGCTTTGTGGCAATATCAGATAGACAACTACCTCAGTGGCTTGAAAAACAATTCAGGAAAGAGATAAAGCTATATTTTTAAATTTGGTATATATTGCAAGGGATATTCTAGCGTTTCCGGCAAGATCGGCTCTTAAAGAGAGGCAATTTTTTAAAGCTGCGCTAAACCCTACCAAGACTCGAAACAGATTGAGTCACAAAGCAGTAAGGACATTGATGTGTACCAACTTATAGTTCAAAAACAGCGAACTGCCCACTGTCTGATGAAGTGAGAATGTAGTTTTGCTTACTGATTTTGACTTATGTTTTAATGTACCTATTTCTTTTTTTACATTTGAAATTGGGAGGCTTTTACTTGGTAGAATTCCATTATCAATAATAAAAACAAGTAATGTGGTTTTAGGAATTTTACTTAATAATTATGATTCTTAACGCCTTTCACAACACCGTAGCTTCTTCAGAAGAAATGAATGTACAAGAATTATGACAACTATATATAAATAAGAATGAAAATATAAATACAAATTTTCTTAAGTAATTAAAAGCTTATTGAGTTGCTCCTTCTTAAGCGGTTAATGATGACATGTATATCCAATAGAATTGAGGAATGAATTGCTCCCTGAGGGGATTCAACAGAGGTGATGAGCTTAGATCGACTTATTCATTGATGAGTCCATCTAAGTATTTGTGTTTGTTGATTCCCAAATTTTCCCACAGATCTACCTTCCAATATTTATTATCTGTATGCAGAATTTCATAAATGGATTCAAACATAATTAACATCCAAAACATATTTAAACTAATTTTGAAAGGTTAGGTATGGAATCCGAAATCATTGTCAAAAACTCCAAACATAATATTTTAGCCAAATATCCAATAACCTAAATCATCAAAAAAGACTACTCGAAATTATCCGATTTTAAAATGATGAAAACAATTCGTGAAAAGTACCAAGAACGATTTAGTATTCACTGAAGCCGATAAAGGTAACACCTTCATCGCGATTAGTAAAACCGATTATATTTCAACGAAGAAATGAAGAACAGCCGGAAACTATATAACATTAACTGAGGATCCTACTGCTACATTTCAGAAAGAGGTTAAAAACGTCATTTCGACAGCAAAATCAATAATTACAGACCACGAAAATCATAAACTCATTAACTCCAAACCAAAAAATTTCCCGAATTATATTCGTTGATAAAATATCATAAACCTACTTACCCTAATACAACTGTTGTTTCTTATGTAACGGCACCTACTTTCAAACTTTCAAAATACCTTAGGGGCTAATATAATATTTTAAATCTGAATTTTTGGTCAAAACTTCATACGAACTAATTGCCAATATCAAAGATACCATTATACCACCTAATTCCAAACTCATTTCTTTCGACGTTAAAAATCGATTTCCCAACATTCCTCCGAAAGATACCCACTTCTTAGTTGAATAATTATTAGAAAAAAATCATGTCAATACGATCATTAAATCAGATATTCCTCCATTATTACAAATTTGTTTAGATCAAAATTATTTCCATTTCAAACACAGATATTAAACTAGTGGAGACGGCTTGATTATGGGCAATCCGTTAAGTCTTTTGTTAAAGAAAAATTAATGAATAATTAAGAGAAATTAATTCATAATCATACACTTCGTAAATATTGTTTTACTACTATCGCTATGTAGACGATATCATTATTTGCTTCACAGGAACAGATGGAGTGTTAAAATTTTCGAAAATCATTTAAATTCATTACTTCCAAAAATTGAATTCACAACTGAAATAGAAAGCAATAATTCAGTGAATTTCTTAGACGTAACAATTTAGAATGAAAATGAAAAACGTGTTTTCGCATATTACCATAAGCCGTCACATACAGATGTTATAATACATAACTCTTCGTGTCATCCGTATCAACATAAAATGTCAGCATTCAACAGTTTTATCCATAGATTGATTAACATCAGAAAATTTCAACAAAGAATTAAATTTGATTAAACAAATAGCTGAAAATAACGGTTTCAATCCCAAAATTATAAATAATATTTTAAATAAAGAAGTAGAATCGCACTGAATGAAATTTACCCTGTCGATAAATAGAAACAAAAATTCAACTACTTAACCTACGTTGGCATTACAAGTGAGAAACTGAAATCATTCTTGAGTAGCAATAATTTATACATAGCTTTCCAAGCTAATAATAGCTTAGGCAAATATATGAAAAATAATAAAACCTAATCAGGTAGAAATAATAAGTCAGGTTTTATAGATTGAATTGGAATGACTGTAATAATTTCTATATTGGTAGACCACATAGAAATTTTGATATATCGAAACATAAAACGCAATTTTAGTTTGAAATTTTGCATACAGATAATAAATATTGGAAGGTTGATCTTTTGGAAACTTTAGAAATCAAAAAACACAAACATTCAGGTAGACTCATCAATGAACATGTCTCTATTGAATCTCATCAGGGAGCAATCCATTCCTTCATTTCATTGGATATACCTGTCACCAATATCAACTTAAGAAGGAGCAACTCAATAATTCTGTACATTCATTCGTCTGAAGAAGCTACGGTGTAGTGAAAAGCGTAACGAATCACAAGTATTAAGTAAAATCCCTAAAATCACATTACTTGTTTTTTTTACACTTGTTCTATGGAAAATTTACTTATGTTGTTTCTATAATGCTAGTGCTGTGTTTCATTTGAAAATATACATTTCACTTCACTCTTGTTCTTGTTCTGTACTTATGTCTCCCTGAACAACTTTATGAATTCTTTTGAGATTCTTATGTTGAATTTCATTTAAATATATCCCGATCGAATATACAGTTATATTCAAACCTCTACTCTTGCTCTCAGTTCAATGTTTTATTGGATTTGTGTTGATTCAAGCCTTTCAAGCTTTTATGCTTGAAGTCAAGTCAAGCTCAAGTCAAACTTTATCTCAAGACAAATAAGGTTGATTTTGAATATTTGTGGAATACTCCACCTTCGGTGATGTGAGTCGAGTAATCTGTACCTCTTCGAGACAACTTTGACAAATTTAACGTATTTTCTAATATGCAAGTTATCGAACTTTATCAAATAAACGATATGGACTGCAAAATGCCACTTATAGCTGAGGTATATTTGCCATATCGCATTGGTCAAAATGTTAATTTATGAAATGTGAAATGAAGTTTATTCATTCAACTGAGTTACACGCGTTCTCGTTCGTCATGCCCATATACGCAAGGATTACGATGATAATACACGCGATTCTAATCTGAATCATTAGTTGAATGAAGAAATAAGAAGACATAAAAAATTGAATTTCGTTAATACTGTTTTGTAGGCATCACTCATCTTATTCTTCATGCATCAAAATTAACTTGAATAATTTTTCAACAGAAAAAAATGAAGCGTTACGAGATAAATAACTCTCAACAATGAAAACAAAATTTTAAAAACTTTTGATTAGGAAACATTATTAAACTTTCCGTAGAATGTTAAATATCCTTTCCTGAAGGAGCTGGTTTTCAGATTTACTCTTCATAATCATCTTCCACCAGGGCCAAACGCTTGTTCTTGAAGATAAGAAAAGAGAATCCAATTGTTGACAGTGTCTGGTACAACAAAATGAACTTTAAAAAATTCCAAAAATAATTTCATTACGCTTCTCATTGGTAAATTAGAAGGTTAGTTTGGTAAAATACAACACAAGCATAAAATCAAGAAATATTAACGAATGGAAAAAATTATTTGGAGCATATAACTTACATTCGCAAAGAGTTAATGAAGATTTTCGTTTTGGGAGTAAAATGAGTATTCGCAAAGGAACATCTTTTGAGAAAACGAATTAGTAATTATTTCGAAGGACACTGAGATTGATAATAATCTCTCTTACTCATTTTCGGTAATAATAACATGACTATGAGCTCATTCATTCGAAATTTCATTTGGTACCCAATAGTCATCAAGTCAAGTTTTATTAACAACACAACTTTACACATATGTTTGAGGAAAATTTTTTTCCTCAAAAAGGAAGGACGAATCATCCAATTTGTAATTGAAAATTTCTCAAGTTTTGATATTTTGTTTAAGTGGCTAGACTCAACACAGTATAAGTTGAGCAGAAGGCTATTAATGAAAAACAAAAACTTTGTAGAAGTGTACCCAACTTCGATTCAGCTATTGTCATTCTCAAAAATATGAGCTCCTATTCTGGCCAAGTTTGGGTTTTTTACTGCAAGGCCACGGTATTCCCATATTGTAAATTTACATCCATCTACGCTTGTAAAACCTCTTGTCGTAACATAATTTGCCACCAGGAATTCTCACATCTCATTAGGAAAGTATAGATCAATGGAAATGTACTGAAAATTTCATTTGAATAGACCGTTTGAAATACGCTACCACGTTGGCTCAAACTTGGAAGATCAAAATATTGGAAAGACAGGTGAAAGATACGTACCCTCTCATTTGATTCATGTTTATGATGGAAATCATATGAATATCCAGATTATATGGAACGATCAAAAAAAGAATACTCCCTAATTTACCTGTACTTGCATTTCCACAGGTTACATACTTAGCTTCACTCACAGCATATGCTCAAATTATTCAATAAACATCCAATTTTATTGCTGAATTGCAAACCAGAAATTTTCTGAGAGAATCTTATTGCAAACAAAACCCTAATTCTATTCTCTTTAAGAAGAGGAACGTATGGAAAAGATTACAACCAAGCGATCCAATTGGTTTCCAATATTTAAACCTCAGAACTGGTGGACTCTGAAGTTCGAAAATGATTAAGAAGGGAGAAAAACTGAAGTGATTGATACTTATTCAGACTCTTATTAGAAGTGGTCATAAAACGGAAAAATTGTTCATCAGTAAAACTCATAATTCTCAATATCTGATTCAATTGCAAAAAGATTCTTAGTGAGTTAACTCTGCATAAGTAGGCAGAAGAAACATTTCTCAACTGTAGAATAAAACCAGAGCAGAAGTAGAATAATGTATACATCGGAACTTCAAGTGCACTCAGCTAATCATTGACGAATATTGTTCCTTCATTTCAAATTTTAATTCAGTTTATTTTGGTTAATTATGTATGTGGACGTTGATGAACAGCTCTTTTCAACCCAGAATATTTTTGATATTGTTGGCATTAGGGAAAAGATTCAGTAGTTTCCTCATTCATTTCTAATGTTCTTAATCTTCGGAAATAATCTTTATTTCCTTGGAGTGTATCATCATTATTTTCTTGGAGAGCATCATCATGATTTCATTGGAGGGCATCGCACGCATTTGTTTCAATGACGGGTCATATGCTTCATTTCGCTGCGTGGTTTTGATTGACTTGGTGAAAATCGTGGTTGTCTTTATATTCGATGGCTTCGCACAATCCGCTCTCAAAATTGGATCGCGAACGGGGTGAACACTGAAATTTTGCTTTCTGAATAAATGAAATTTAACTTCCGCATCATTTCAGCAGTACACCAGCGCCAAGACTGTATTTTTTGATAATTGTTCACACCTGCTTCAGGAGGAAATAAGCCACGAACAAAGAAACAGTATGAAGGACTCAAGGGTTTGCTGCCACTGCTCAATATACTCATTCAGATGTTTATCCTAAGGTTTATCGTTAATTATACAGAAATTGCTAAAAACTCAAAGATTAATAATCTACTCCAAATACCGAATATTTAGAAGGGTATTCAAATATCCGGAAAACATTAATAATCGAACGTACTGTAAAAAGCACTTATCATTTTTGATCTACTAAGGTCGACCTCCGATGAATAAATGTAACCTATCTGTGTAAATATGCGTGAAAAATTCAAAAACAAGGAATGAGATGGCGTTATTTTCTGTTTATTTGAAAAGGTAGTATAAAGCCGAAAAGAATAGGTGAAAAAATCTAGAAAGTGTACTTTCTCATTACGTTATTGAATCACTTTGGAATTTAGTCATATGATAGCTTATTCAAATTTTTTCAAATCCTATTAGCATGTGTATCCACGTCAGGAAGAAGAATATAAAAAAATATAATTTACCATAACTGGTGCTGAGAATGAGACCACGTCTTCTGTAAGATGATAATCGCATATTCTATTTATACTCGCCATAATGCCTCCTATTTCTGAATGTGCGAACGTGAATAAGAAGAAGAAAGGTACTAGCAAGCCCCATTTAACATGAAACGCTTAGCTTAGGAGGCATTTTGAATTCCATATAACAGCGTGAATCGCTATTTCCTTGATATTGGTAGAACTCACAATTTAGTTTTAAAATTTTCCAACTTCTACTGGCATTTTTTCACTTTCGCAAGTCGTTTTTTGTTCGGTATAGAATTGAATTTGTTGGGTAGAGAAAAGTTTCCTTTGAACACATATACCGTCTAACTTAGTTTATTTAATTTATCTCGTGAGGATTGTCACTATACTCTTGTTTCTAAAAAGAAAAGGCTGCGTGTGACCAGCAGAAATGATATATAAAATTTATTCAATAGTCACAGAGACTAAACCATATCGAGAAACCAATTTTCGATTTTTACTCCATCGATAATTTGTATAATGCAAACGCAAGTCGTTAACCAAGCTGTGAATTTATTTAAACCATCACGTAAAGAAACTACGTAAGCAAATGAATAGAAAATAGTTATTTATATAGTAGAAAACAATATTTAAGTGGTAATTGGACCTATTTCTAAATTTCCATATCAGAAAGTTGAAAATGTTGCTGTATTTATTCATGGATTCCTATAATGATGCTCTTAAGGAGGTTTATCAGAAGGGCTCCTAAACTTTCATTTATATCAGCTAGAGTTTTCAGTTCAGATATAAATGAAATTTTCAGTAACCTGAATTTTCTCTACATTCAATTTGAGTGTTATTAATCATCCTAAGAAGTACACAACAAAATAATCCTACCGTTCATGCTAGTTTCTCGAGATATTAGAACGAAAAGGTATCGCAAATAATTTTATCTCATTATTATGAAACATGATGATTAATTATTTTTATTTCTCATTCTGCTGTGCAATTTATATTTTGCCCTTCGTATCCAATTGTCAATAAATTAATATTTTTCCTTGAACAATCCCAGTAACTGTTTGTAGTTTTGCTCTAGATAAATTTTCAAGCAGAAGATTCACTGATATGAAAACTTTAGACAGTTAATATTTGTTTCAATATATTCAAGAGATATTGAATGAGACTCAACTTTATTTCCCTACTCGGGATAAAAATATGCTAAGCCTTTGAGTATTCTTCCAATTGTTTATTGCATTATATTCTACATTCATCAAGATGGAAAAGATACTGGAAAAATAAAAATTGAGCTATGGACCTCCCAGACGGTTTCTTCTCTAGAAGTAAGTAGTAAACCAAAATGTAGAGATTTGGGACTCACTATATTAGTGAAAGAACTCTTTTTATATTGTTAACTGAATAACAGCATTAAAATTGCCATACAGAAACAAATATATGAAATTCTAGATTGTTTCTAAAATATTGATCACTTGGTGGGTCCAAAAGTCAGAACAGTTTCCGTAAATAAAAAGCATTTTGTATGCCTTGAAACCTTCTTTCTTCTGTTTGAAGCAGAATTTCCTGTAAATCAATGTTTATTTCCGTTTCGATGATTTGGAAACTAGACAGTTGAGATGAGCGCTCGACAAACTTGCCCCAATTTCATTTGAGATTTTTGTTGATCAGTGTTAAAACGGTTTTACTCCTCTTCATTATGAAACTGTGGATGACGAGCTAGAGGCCTTTCGTGGACGATATGCATTTTGTCAGTACATACCTAACAAGCCTAAAAAACACAGCATCAAAATTTTCGCTCTCCAGGGCCTTATGAAGTCAGCAATTCTCTTCAATTTGTAATGGAAAGTATGTGCGAACCAATAAGAGGAACTGGAAGAAACGTAACTGTGGATAACTGGTTCACAAGTTTTGATCTCCTGGAAAACGTCAAGAAGGAGTTCAAGCTCACTGTGGTCGGAACTATCAGAGAAAATAAGCGAGAGTTGCCACTTGATTTTTCTTGTTCTTATGAAAAGACCAATGAAAAGTTCAATGTTCGCTTTTCACAAGAATGTGACACTCGTTTCTTATATTCCAAAAAAAAAGGAAGAACGTATTAATCGTCACTAGTATGCACCATGACGACCAAATTGATGACACTACTCGAAAACCAGAGATGATTATGATGTATATCACAACAAAGGGAGGAGTCGATACTGTCGACCGGTTATGTTCTACATACAATTGTGCACGTAATACGCGACGTTGGCAAATGATTATATTTTACTCTCTGTTGAGTATTGGTGGTATAAGTTCCCTAATCATCTTCAAGAGTAATAATCCGATTTCAAAAATTAAGCGTATGGAATTTTTGAGTGATCTTGCTTTTGAGTTTCTAAAACGCTATGTGGAGGTTCGAAGGTTGTCAAAGAGCCTACCAAGAAGTCTTACTACAAGAATGAATGAAATCCTCAAAGAGAAGAATCCAACTGAAGAGCAGTTGGCGAAGCAGCAACGACCCGAGCCGACAGAAAACCAACGAGGACAGTGTGGGGTGTGCGATAGGGTGAAGAACAGACTCACAAGAAATTTTTGTAAGAAATGTCAAATATTTTTGTGCCACTTTAGTGCGTTCGGAATGCTTTCAAAACATTCAAGAGGATGCCGATTGAGTTAGTTAATTTAATCACTTTCTTCAGCATTTATGAGGATGAAATTGAAGTCTCTTTTATATTTTTCTATGTTCCAGCCAATCTTCATATTGTTATTTTTGTTACTCAAATAAAATTGATGCTTCAAATATTTTATTCTTTCATTTAGAACCTTTTAAATGGAGAAAAAAATAGAAAATCGCGGTGCGGATTATCACTCGGCGCGCGACCTCTGTTGTTACAATACTTAGGGCGACTACTGCAGGGTTAATTGTTATTCTCCACGAATTTTTTAAAATATAACTGAAAGGCACCTGTAAGTACAATCTACCGGACAATGAAAGATATATCTTTCATGAATAGAATCAATGAAATGGAATATGCATTAAGTCCAAATTTATTGTCATTCTAGAGGGTAGATGAAAACTAAACGTGTCACCTAAAGATGGACAGTTAATAAAACCTTCTAATATACTAAAATCCGATAAAATACCTGAACGAGTGCGTCGTACATTCTAAGTGAACAATTTCCGAATAATACTCACTCAGTCAGCTGAAAAGGCCGAGTATTCAATTCTGGATAGAAGGAAACCAAATAACATGAATTCATGTTGTACCCTCTCAATTATTTGGATGAATGCTTAAGTCAAAGCAGCTCAAACTCGAGATCCAAATTCTAGCTCAGGTCTAACATTATCATATACGAAAAATGCATCGAGATTATATCAAGAATTTCATACTAACATCGGAATGAAGCTTACATTATAATCATGATTAATACCAAAATTATCGATGCTTACTACAACCGTCATGTCGAGTCATTCACTTTATAAAGTCTAAACAGAGTTTGATAGTTCTACACCAACACTTTTGTCTCTCTAAATTGGATTGAATCAAGATCACACCATTCATGTCTTGGACAGTATAAAACAATTTCAGGGAATCAGTATGAAGAAGATCTCAAACAGGTTGAAATATCGTTCACAAAAATTATGAAGAAAAGAGGAACTAGATGACTTCCATGTGGTACTGAATTTTATCCGAGATAGAATTGCGCATATTCACTATTTGCATTCTAGAAGTCAAATATGTAATGAACCGGTTAGTTAAAGAGCCATAACTGCTTGAAGAAATTTTTGTTTTCATGACTAAAACGATCAAAAACTTTCAAGGAAATACTATAAATAGTACTACGAATACAACCTTTTTCAAAACCTGGATGCTGAGCTGTATAAATTTTAGTAAATTTGTCTCTATACTGAGGAAAATCTTACTGCTATTCATTGATCTTAACAGCAGTTATGAATTTGAGATCAGATGAGTACGTATATTTCAAAGAATGTTGGAATATCACTGATTATACTGATGAGTCTATAGTTCACTATTACAAGATATTAAAATTGCTCTTATGAAACTCAAATTTCATTTAAGGAAAGCACTACTCTCATGTGACTTTCAAACTAATAATTTTGGTGGCAAGGTTGAAGCAGAACTATTATCCTTTAAAATAGGGGACGGACTCATGTGAGGTCTAAATCCCTTACATTACCTAGAGTTGAAATCAGTGAGCCTATCGAATATATCGAACTCATCAAATCTCAGGCAACTAGCGATTATTTCAGCAGACGAACAACTCAAACCAACCTATTCAATGTCCCTAGTTGAATGAGAAGATCTGCAAAGTAATCGGCTACATCAATTTCAGTAATATAATCAATATCATTCAATACTATATTTTGGGAAAATCGATTGTCATTTCTTCTTGAGTTCACAAAATGTCAAGTAATAATATTTCTGTAGACATCTTTCATTTTATGAGCAGAATAATCTATACTAGACATTTTTCTATTTATTTTCAGAGAACAAAAGCTTTAATAGTTAATTCAAATCGTAAGTAGCTTTGTATTTCTTACGATATTTTCCTTTTCTTTGAGTTCATTGAAATAAGAAACTGAAAATCAGTTTCTCCTAACAGATTTTAGGGACAAATTTGTCTACACCTACTAGAAGAATTTCATGAAAATAACCACATTTTTATCTACACATATTCTTTTCAATATTAGAAAGAAATTTGTCGAATTCAGAGTACCTCGATTTGTAATTATAGGCCATGTCGTAGTCGCTGAAAGGTTTACACCAAAGGTTAATACGAAAAGACAGAGCCGGATGGTAATTATCAAATTTGGGAAGAACATCAATGTCTGCAAAAATTTCCTTATCCATATCCTTTGAAAATATTAACTCAAGCTATTTATTATTTGCGCTATTAATAAAGTTCATTTTGTGCCAATTGAAAAAAACCCAAATGGATCGGTAACTACATTTGCGAGTTTTTGTTCACCACCCTCGAAGAAAATTCTCAGATCGTCATTGTCCCACAAAACCGAACCTAAGTTATAGCCACCTATCATAAAGAACGTATCTGATCTGAAATGAATAACAATGTGTTATCCATCGTACCAATTAAATGCCATCTTTGATGAGTACAAAAAGATCCTCAACATCATCATAACGAGCTAACAGTAATTCAAACTGAAACGTCTTCTTGACTGCGATGAAGGTACCACCTGCCATCATTTTTACCATCGATTTTTCATTGCGATAAACTATAGATTCAAATAATTTTACATAATAAAAATATCTTTGAATGCCCTGTATATATAATAGTCATGTTCAATTGAAAGAAGGGAGGGAAATAAATTACTTTCAAATAAATTATAAACTGAACCAAATAAAGCCTATCGAGTTTTCAATTAGTACCGTGATGTTCAATTCAGAAACCGTATCGGAAATATATTTGTTCAGAAGTTCTGAAAACTTCTCTAAATCAAAATCCAATTCCTTCAACAAAGTTTACTGTAAGAACATCTTCGAGAAGTGTAACAAACACTTCAAATTTGCCGAAGGAAAATTGTTCTATAAGTCACAAGTTATCAATTAAATTGTGCGAGGGTGCGCCTCTCGTTAGGCAAGTTGGAATTAAGAAAGCGGCTGTTAAGCTAAATTGAAACAGCACTTAACGAGTTTGTCGTGGAAATACCGACTTCGACCTCATCACAATATATTCCGTAGATGTATCTCAGCCTTATTCTCAGTGTCTCCCAGCAGATTTTCCCTCTAATCGTCTGGAAAAATTATGGAAAACTTGGTTAATGCTCCGTTTTTCCCCTAATGGGATTATGTACAGAGAAACTTGAAACTTAGATAACTTTTAACAATTGAATTAAGCAGAGTTTTGTTTATCAGCGTTTATTATAGAAAGAGGGTCACATAAAAAACAAATATGAAAATAAAGTAGTTTGAAAGTAAGTGTTCTTTAGAATAACAGTTCTTCAAAATATTTCATTCATGTTATTTCATCCTCTCAAACTCTAATACTTGATCATATTTACTGATTTCTTTCTGTTATCGTTTATTTTTCCGATTTAGTATTCATTTTGTTTGAGAGAGTCGTTCTAAAATGGATAGGTCGAATATAACGAAATGAGTGTTCGTCATATATTATTTCTGCGTGTGCACTAAGCACAAAATATCCAGGATTTTATGAATTAGTGAAGGTTTTTGCGGTAATCTGATGCATAGGTTTATATCGCTTTCTTTTTGTTTTTTTTTGGTGGTGCAAAAAAGTTGATACTTCTCTGGGATTCACTAAATCAGTTTTTCGATATAAATTTATATCGAGTACTTGGTTGAAATAGTGTAGCAGCAGTAGGTGAAAAGGTGGCTTTTAGTATGCTTCTGATTTAGAGGTGGACCTTACCAAGGAACGAGTGAAAAAATACCTGTACGAAAAGGACCAAATTCATTCTTTCTTTCATACTTTGGAATTTCAGCCCTTAATAATGAAAGCAACTTGGTCAACGTTTACTATCTGGAGCTGATAGTGCTTGGAAGCTCTTTTTGGTAGGAAAAAGGATATTTGATGAGTCTCAGTTATGAAGAAAGAACTCGAGGGAAGCGGATCATGTTTACCACCTCTTCCAGATACTAGTATTGACATGTAAAACTTGATTTCGCTACTAGGCCATATACATATATATTGTTGGCAAATTATCTAATTGTACAACTTATATAAGTACTTATATAAATGTATTGTAGTTGAGTGAGTGAGATATCGTTCTTCACTAAGCTAAGTGCTTCTGTCATCAGCTTGGTCTACTACCCTTCTTCGTTAGTGAATTTACGGAAGTCTAGGAAGAGGAATTTCATTATGTTAGGGGTGTCACAACTATCTATAAGGGGAACCTCACTTTCAAGGTGATGCAAGTGGCTGGAAACTGTGTGACCGATTTGGAGTCGGTGTATTTGAGTCTGTTGTTTTCGGTTTTGGTATTGAAGAAACTCATCATCTCGATTCCTCGAGCTCAAACAATTTTCCATTGCTTACAGACCATTTATGTTACCATTCTTCATACATAATTTTTTATGGTATTGAGAGCTTTCAAAGGCTTTGCCCTTTCTCGAAGTATTCTAGGCGAACATTAATACACTTATGCATAAGTTCGAATCAATTCTGGAGGCAGTATTTGCTATCGTGTATTGCTACATCCAAAATGGTGTTATGGAAGGCTTCAACTAGTTAGTAGCATGCATAGAATTGAAATTTTGGATTTAAACACCTCGAAAAAGTCTGGGGAACACTTCTGAATATCGATATATCGTATCCAGAACGATCAATATGGATGTTTTTTTTAAGAAATGAATACCTGCATCAATTTCTCACCAAATTATGTAGAGTGCCGCAACAGAATTCAGTTTTTTTTTATGAGAAACTAAAAATGCAGAAGATGCGACGCTGTTTTATAATCGTTTCATGTATTCAGTGTTTGAAATGAGTTAGTTGGCACTTTCTTTCTGTTGTGAGCACAAATAAACGATTCAAGTTTTGTGATTCGACCATGAAAAGACGACATTTGACTAGGAAGTATCCAGGGTTCTGGGAAGTAGCCCAAGTGTTATAAACCGTTTATGGTCACTTTTCAATGAAGAAGGTAGCATAGAAGAACGTCATACAGGTCGTTTCAGGAATACTACAGTCGCCCAAGACCGATTTTTGGTTTTCCAAGCCAGAACAGATCGTACTACCACAGCATCTCAATTAGCTCAAGAGCTATCACGAGTTCATAATGTACAAATTTCCGACCAAACTGTGAGAAATCGACTGTACGAAGGACAAATCCACTCCAGACGTCCTTTAAGAGTTCCACAACTGACCCATGGAAATCGCGCTGCTCGTTTAGCTTGGTGCCAAGAACACGTAAACTGGGACCAAGAGAGGTGGGCCACAGTTCTCTTCAGTGATGAATCTAGATAAAATTATTATCCCGATTCGGAAAGAATTCGAATATGGAGGGAATCTGTAAAGCAAAACCACCTCCAGCATGCTCGAGAAGTTGTTAGACAGGGAGGCGGATCAGTGATGTTTTGGGGAGGTATACGCCTCGGTGGAAGAACTGACCTCGTTTTCATACAGAACAACCTCACGGGAAATTCTTACGCAAATGAGATAGTTTTACCTGTAGTGGTACCGTATCTCCAAACAATGGGTCAAAATCCACTCTTCCAACAAGATGATGCCCCTCCTTATCGTGCAAGAGTTGTCTCGAACGTTCTTGAAGAGAATGATATCGATCTTCTACCGTGATCATCCTGCTCCCCAGATCTGAATTCCATCGGGCATGTGTGGGCCACCCTAAAAAGAAATCTCCTGCGTCAAAACGTCTTCCATCATGAACAGGAGCTTCGATTAGCAGTTCAGGGGGCTTGGAATGACTTGGGCCAAAATGTAATAGACAATTTAATATTGAGCATGCCGCGACGATGCCAAAGTGTCATTAAGTAGAGAGGTGGGCCTTCTGGGTACTGAAAAACATAAGTGCTTCCATATCGTTTCGAAAATATTAGTTCAGGATTTTTTTTGTGTTTCACCAAATTTCGTCATTTTCAAATTTCTAAATTTTTATGATAATAGGTGCTTTGGAGAAGTCAAATATTATTTTGTTTTCATGAGAATACATTATATACAATGCATTCTAACAAAACCCGAAAGATTTCTATAAATTCGAATCAATATTTTATTAAAATTAATATTTTAAATATATTGGTAAGTGTTCCCTAGACTTTTGGAGGCGTTTATATCAACAGATCGAAGAGGTTCATTTAAAGTACTGCAAAACATCACTCATACAGAGTTGTTACGCCATCTTGCGCATCAGACACCATTTCATATTCTTGAACCATTTCTCTTGATTATAGTAAACTATATGTTGATTCGTACATAATACCATTCTTTCAGCTAAATGCATAGCCCACAGATCGCTTCTTCGTCGCCATACTGTTACTTAACTGAAACTATCTTATTCCTTTCAATATATGGGCAATCGTAGCAGGCATGGTGTACTTTGAATGTTTATTCATAAAACATGCAGTGCTTTCCTGCGATCCTCAAAATTTAACGTAATGCTCCAATCTCTTGTTACTCTCTCTTCCATTCAAAAAATTGACTGAATGAATAACCAATAGAAATCAAATACTGCGATCACTTCCTCAAAGAAAAAAGTTCAATATGTCCTACCATTTGTGGACTGAATAAATTTGTTTCTCACAAAGACAAGTGCATGATAATAGGTCTAATGGTCTTAACCAAAACTGTCTAAAATTTGTCAAAATTTTCATCGTTGCCGAAGTTCCTGTATATTCGGTCTTCAAGTTCACTGATATGCCAAACTGTCTATCTAATCTTTTCGAATAATGTAAACAGAACGACCCGGTTTCAGAAACTTTCATTGAATCAAGTCATTGTTTTAGTAGTGTTTCGTGCTATAGATAAGTATATCGAAGATTTTGATTTCATAACCTATTTTATGAACGAACTCATTAGGCGTGAAATGAAACTCATTGCTGAAAAAAATAACGTCTGAATTGACATTTCCTTTCGTTTATACTTCGAGTTAGCATATGTGCCTTCCGTTAAATTGCCAGCAGCTCCAATTATTGGGTTCTCTAAATTTTGAAAGTGTATAGAGCAAGTTGTTTTTATATTTTTTGTTGTATCGAAAGTTTTGAATTGTGTCTGTCGTTAAATTTATCACAGACTGAATAATGAAATCAGTCGATTATAATATGAAGTTTGGCGTTCAACTGATATTAACATTTAACATTTATCATCTCAATCGGTACACACGACATATCATTCATCTCATTCTCAATTTGACCAAACTAATTGATTAGTTGATGATATAAGAAGTTTTCATATATTTTGGAATGCGTATTAAAGGTGGCTAATAATTATCACCTATTTGAATTGGCTCTTCCAACTTCTGCTTTTTCAATGGATCCTGCTATTCTGAGTAGTTAGTTCCCGAAAAAAGTTGAATATGATACTTATCTCTATATAATCCATACTTTCATCTCGCAAGGTTTTGGAAACGGATTTTATCACTATTTTGTTGAATGCCTGTTCCAGAACCATGAAGGCTTTATAAGTACCTTCATTAACACCCATGCTCCTATACAGTATTTGCCTTCATGGCTGCTCATATTTCTCTTCTAATTCCAAATTGGTATTCTGTCAGACCTTTTCCAATGTTTTCTTGTGATAATTTTCATTATATGCAATGAGACACTTACAGTTTGTAATAAAAGCGCTATGGTTATTTAATAATCACATTCATTGGTGTTGTTAGTTTTAGGTTGTGTTAATGTTATACATTCAATGAAGTCTGCAGGAACCCATTTGTATGGGAGTCTCTCTTATTTTTCGAACGACTCTCAAAATTTTTTCGCAATTTTGTTTTTAAATTAAACAAGTTCCACGAAGAAATATTATACGGCCGATATCAACCCTAATTTTTGGGTCCATAATGATTTAGCAATATCTATAGATCATAATCGGCATCACTTGGAAGACTGAACCTGGCCATCGGGGCTCTCTCGGTCAAACAGAGAGGAAATTTGGGGAAATATCGCAGGTTATGTATTTTTTTATTATCTCCTTAGTCCTTTTCATGGCCTTGCTTGCTATGTAAAACCTTTTCTCAGATATGTTTAGACATATAAGAAGTACGATTGTTGAAATATTTTTCTGCTGGTTTTCTTTATCCATTGTTACAGATTCCTGTCCCAAGCCGTTTGGAAATCATGGAATGCAAGAGAGAATGAAGCGGCTAAGCAGAAAAATCTTTGGTACTCTTTATGTACACACGACACTAACACAACAAAAACAGAAAAGCTATTGCTAGTGCAATAGCGACAGGGAAACGAGTTTTTTCCTCAGGTTTTTTCACTCGTTTATTGAATCATATTCAAGATAGTATAGTTCCCCTGTTACATTTCCTGAGCACACACTTGTGTTTTTTCTGACACACACCAAAATTATACATATAAGCATTTATTGGAAATACAATTATTCAAAATTTTGTAAATACATAATTCTGATATACAGTTTTGAACCATAATAATTTTTGGTTAGAAGTAAAGTAATGTAGTCAAGATAGTGGATAGCTTAATCATATGAAGTGCGATTTTGGAATATATTGGAAAATCAATTTTTCTTTCATTCAATAATGAAAAAGGGATATGATAGATATAGAACCGAAGATGAAGTGTTTTGTAATGAAGGTTGACAATCCTGTATGAAAAATTTGATATGTTTTGTTGTGGGTAGTAAAGTGAAAAAAACTGCGAACTCTCGTGACGCACTTCTTCCAAAGTAGTTAAGAGATTGCTTTTCAGTAATCAGTTATTTTACTTAAAATTAATTTGAAATTATTGTTGTAACTAATTGTTATCACATAAGTTACCTTGCAGCATTGATAGTGAACAAATTCTAAATTAGACATCCTTATTTTAATGATGAATATATTGACCTAGCAATCGGACGACAAAATTATTAGAATAAATAAATGGACAGAGTTCATTCTACTATGAAACGAAAAAATCCTTTTGACGAGAAATAGCATCATAAATCCCAAATTACGTATTTCTTGAATAACTAGTAGCAACTAACCTTCAAATCTAGATACCATGATGTCACAACAATATAAACCATAAAAGAATTAAATATTTCTGAAACGTGTTAATTTTGAGCAAGTGCTTTTATTGCACAACAGTTCATTGATTTCGGAAATTTACAAGTTCAATCATTATCGATGAGTGAACCTATTTCAAGTTGCAGAATGACCATTCCCAATTCCCATTATATATTCTATTTATATGTTCTCAAGCTTAGATTTGCTTATGTTCCTGAACTATTATATTCACCATCGCTGAAAGGTATATCACGTTGAATAATAAATAACTAGTACGAAACTGCAGTATTTCGTACGATGTTATGAATATTCAATGAATCACGATTTACAGAACAGATGTCGTAGATGATACCATAAACTCTTGACATAACAAAACCTTGAAAATACGCTCAGTAAATTTCGAAATAAATACATCTAGTTGAATTAATACATCAAGCATTAAAAATATTTGTTTTGTTATTTGTCAATTCGTTAAAATTTCTTAGATTATACTGATTCATATATATTGAATTTGTAACATAGGTGTCATACGTTTTACATACTGAAGCATATAGGGTGCTACTCAAATTGATCAAAAGTCAAGTGGATAAGCTTGGCGAATGTGCCTTATTCGACAATGTGCTCGACCTGCAAAACTCACAGAGGCATTTCAAAATTGTTTTGAATAATAAAAACAAGTAGATCCATGTGAATTTATAATTTCACCTGTTAAAATATTCGTTTATTGAGATAGACTTGAGATCTAAGGCAACGCACCAAAGAAAATAGGAAAAAAGTGGAGGGTGATGTGACTAATTTGAAAATAAGGGTCATTGAGGCGAGTTGCGTGAAATTCAATCAATAACTCTACAGAATGACATCCCTGAGAGGATAGAACTGCAAGAAGAAGTACCAGTATTATTTCGGGATCAGAAGACTAGAATAAATTTGGACGTTTGGTTCAGACTAAGAAGACGAAGTCAATCAAATTCCGCTCGATCCAGTCAAAACTTAAGTGTGTTGTGTATGACTTCGCAAAGAAACTGACATAATCACTTCGCAAGTGAAAAAGATGATAAAGTTGGAATTGTCAATATCCAATTAAGATTAAAATTGTTATCGAAATTAATGGTATTGGTAACTGAATTGCAAGGCAAACAGGAATAATTCATAACCGGGTTGCAAGTATTATTATAGTTAATTTACAAAACCAGGCACCGATTTTCTATCGAGGATCTTTAATTGTAAAAACTGTAACTAGTTCAAAGAAAGATGAAAATATATCCCTAATTGAAGCTTTTATGTCGGCTGTAAATATTTTCCATCCGTTTAGATGCTGAAGGGAAAGTACAAGAGACCAGAATGTTCCGAGTGTCTACTACATTTCTCCGAGACCTATATGAATCAGAATTAAACTCACATTGTCTCCAAACTATTCTTCGAATAAATGAAGAAACGTTTCTTTACGAGAACCAGATGAAACCCCATGAAATTATATGACCGTTGTCCTTATTCGAACTCCATTGATATGTTACAACTAGATCAAGAACACGATAAGATTTCATGATATTTTCGGTTATAAAAACTCGCCACTAATGCTCAATTTCTATGCTTCCGCCTTAAAATCAACGTTTCACTACTGCATTCTTCTATTCTCAGAATTTTTGAGTAGAAAACTGTTGAATAAATCAAATATATATTATCGATAGATGGCATATGATTTCCTTTCTCTAGAAATTATTGAATTGTTTCCATTTCTAGAATATTCTTTTCTTTCGAAATGCGATAACCAAGATTCGTTAGTGAATAATATCGGAAGTATCCATTTCATTTTCATGAGTACTATAATATTGTACCTCGTTTCTTGAAATTAATTTCGCTGTGCGGATATCAGTCCTTTTGAAAGTATTTGGTCATTTTTTATAAATTTTGTGATCCACCTTTTCGACTAACCTGATCACAGCTATTGAAAGGAAAACTCATACTCGGAATTCGCCTAAACACTTGTTATTTTGATATTTATCTTTGGCTTATTTTTATTTTCAGTTTTCCTTCGCCGTTATTCGAGAAGGCCTCTTAATTCTAACTTTCTGATACCTATTTTTCTGTTTGCACCGGCACTTTTACCCCTATAGAGGTCATACGTTGTCAACCTCAGCAGCGAATATGGAAAATATTATGTTTACGCTGGTTCTATTTCGAAATTCAAAGTTACATGTCGAGCTTAGTAAGAATTATTGTTCCTTACTTAACGGCAGATCTATATATATATATATATATATATATATATATATATATATATATATATATATATATATATATATATATATATATATATATATATATATATATATATATATATATATATATATATATATATATATATATATATATATATATATATATATATATATATATATATATATATATATATATATATATATATATATATATATATATATATATATATATATATATATATATATATATATATATATATATATATATATATATATATATATATATATATATATATATATATATATATATATATATATATATATATATATATATATATATATATATATATATAAAATATCTATATAACTACTTCTTCATCCACCTGAAGACAAGTTCGAATGTGCGTCACCTATTGCCAAAACTACGCCCCAAAGAATCGTCGCATGTAATCTGCTTTTTATACTTCGCATTAACATACCTAGGTATTCACTTCAGTATTTAGATTTGTCAATTCATTTTTAAAACTAACAATCATCGAACATTTCACACTGACCTGCAGAAGTTTTGTTTTATAAATTCAACTCAATTATAATGAATAATAAAATAAAACAAGTTACTATGTTTTAACTATCACTAATTTATTGATGTAAAAATGACAAAATTTTACATTGGTTGGACCGGTTTCGAACAAACGTCCATTATCAAGAACAAGCTAATGAAAACTGATTAATTAACTCAATTATTTCAATTTATCAAATCGATTACCAGGTAATCGGTATTCGATATTGTTCTTATTATTTAACCTGATAGCCTGATATAACATTATATGCGGCGATTTTTATTCATAGAATGAATAAATAGGATATAGGCTAATATTAATTTCTCATAATATTCTGCTTACGAGAGATCGCCACCGTCCATCTGAGTGAATTGTTATATCGTTTGAAGTAAATTTCGTAGTTTTTTTCATTTCTTTTTTAATCTTTTGCACAACCTACTATTAGGAAGTAAACCGAATCACATGGCGCTCTATGAAAATTTCTTAGTTAGCTTGCGAATGGCTTAGAGTTAAGCCCACCTTACTCTCCAATTTTTTTTCTAGGTAAGGCCTTTAGAGTAGCGAACTTTCAATTTGACGGCAACAGTAGCCCAGTCTCTGCATGGGAAAAAACTGTGACAAAATACTAATTCGAGATACTTTTCGAGTTGAAACCAAAATTCAAATTTAAAACAAAATTACTTAATGAGTAACAAAACTGTAATTCATAAAGTTAACTTTAAGATTGTAAGTCTAAAAATGTATATCAATCAATGGTTCATCTTATTTCAATCACTTGATGAAATATTTCAGAAATAACATCGATAATCAACACTCTTTGATATCGCTGTATTTCTCAAGTTTCGTAAACTGCTATTTGCTATAGATATAGCCCAGCACTAAAACAGAACGCCTATATGTATTTGAAAAACTATTCACAATTTTGGTGATATATCGATTTCTGATTTTATTTTGTAGATTCTATATACAGGGTGAGAACGAATTGTAACAAATATATTCAGTTGGTGTGTCCAAAATGACTTTCAACTAAATAATTATTTTCGGTCTCGTTTTCTTTATTTTCATGAATTCGTGTCAAAGATATCTCGTCCATCGTTTTCAATCGAAAAATAATTTATAGCGTTTTTAATCATTAAAAATGATTATTATATTTCAATTTTCGAAAACGTATTTCTTTCTTATATCTTAATGTCTTTTCTCCTTCTTTCAATTTCGAAAGAAAGAACTGTTTTATTAAAATTAAGCTACACTTACAGCAAGGTCGTTTACACTGATACACCTCCGGTATATTTCACCGTTTTTCTGACGATTATTTGTTTACTTTTATTCGCGGAAAATTATTATATTTAGTTTTTCCAAATATTTAGGTTATAAAGAATATTATAGTTACACTGGAATGAATCCATCGTTCCTGGAATACTTCTTCATCTGACCATATTTTTTCATTATTGATAATTCGAGGGAGCCTACATCAATAAACTTTTTCAGTATTTGTAATCAAAATTGAACCACATATCAAGACTGCTTGCTTGATGAACATGTTCTGATAACTTACTATTCTCGAATCTTGGGGCACGTCTTTTAAGATTAAGATGGACTTCCACCTTTCAATATCTTAAATTTCAGTACAATACATTGAGTGTGGAAGCTACAAAGAAACGCTTAGGTTGAAGAATGCCCCCAAAAAGAGGACACTCTTGAGTAATTTCGATGCCGTATTAAACTATTTCTTTCTCATTTTCTAAAAAGTAGTAAAATATCAGCCAAAAATATCTAATTCAAAATTGAATGATCAAAAATAATAATTTGACAAATCAAAAGAAGGTGCATCAAAATCGGTAGTGTAAAGACGGATTATTCTAGACCCGGATAATAGAAGCTCGCAAACATCGCACAAGGCAATTATATTTTCAACGCAATAAAACGGTGGATTACTAGATCGTTCTGCGAATAGTCCCTTTAGATCGAAACGATTTATTCTTCTTCAAATATTTAGTATTGAAGGCGTAGTTTCAAGAACGCATTCTAGAATATATCATCAATTAGAGATATAGTAGCTACCACTATTGTTTGAATGAATGCAAAAAAGTACAAGTAAAAATGAAGAATATTTCTCGATGAATCCGGCTCTAAGAGCTATCAAATGATGTAACTTGCTTTCCTGAAGTCTGACTGAGAATTTCTTCTAGAATAAGAGTGAGAAGTATAGCATCAGTGAGACAGTAAGAGGGAGTTGAAAAATAAGAACCAATACTGTGTCGTCGGAGCTGTCATAGAGCTTGGTACTGTACAGTGTGTCTGGTTTTCGTACTTGACATCGAAAATGGGACACCCTGTAGAGAACCAAGCTTTATGGCAGCTCAGACGACAGAGTGTTGGTTCTTTTTGTTAAACTCCCGCTCACTGTCTCACTGATACCATACTTCTCAGCATTATTCCAACAAAAAAAACGGTCAGACAGACTCCAGTAGACAAGTTACATCATTTGATAGGTTTTAGAGACTAAATCTATCTGGGAATACTCTTCATTAATATTTTTACTTTTTCGCCTTAATTCAACCAAAAATGGTAGCTCTTATGTCTTTCGATTAATGATATATTCTAGAATGCGTTCTTGAAAGTATCTACTGCTTCAATACTGAATTTTTGGAGAAGAAAGATCGCTTGGACCCATGCGGATTATTCGCAGAACGGTCTAGTAATACACTTTTTTATTGCGCTGAAAATACAGTTGTCATGTGCGCTGTTTGCAAACTTTCATTATCCAGGTCAAGAATAATCAGTTTTTGTTCGTCACTACTGTTATTGGCGCACCTTCTCTTGATTTGTCAAATTATTATTAATTAGTTAATCCCTACGAGTTGAACATCTCCAAAGCACACATTTTTGACTGATATATTGCTTCATTTAAGAAAATAGGAGACAAATAGTTTCTTACGGCTTCGAAAATACTCAAGACTGTGCTCGTTTTAATATCATTCTTCAAACCAAGCTTTTCTTTGTAGCTTCCACTCTCAATGTATCGTACTGAAATTTCAGATATTGGTTAATGGAAGATGCAAGTCCATCTTAATCTTGAAAGTCGTGCCTCAAGACTCGAGCATTATAAGTTATCAGAACATGTTCATCAAACAATCAGTATTTATATCTGGTTCAATTTTCATTAATTGAATTGAATTCATTAATATGAGCTCCTTGGAATTATTAATAATGAAAAAAATATGGTCAGATGAAAAAGAATTCCATGAACGATAGATTTATTTCAGTGTATCTATAATATTCCTTAGAATCTAGGTAATTCTAGAAACTGAAAAAATGTTTCTCCGATAATCAGAGCAAACTTATTATAGTGAGAAAAGAAGAATTATACGGGAGATATATCTGCGAAAACAACCTTACTGTAAGTGTAGCTGTCTCAATCGAACAAGTACGTCTCTTCGAAATTGAAAGTAGAAGACAAGACATTTTCGAAGATATCATATTTCGGGACAAAAGAAGTTTTCGAGAATTGAAATATCGTTTCAAGTTTTTAACGAATAAAAGAAGATAATTTTTTTTTCGACTGAAAAGATGGAACGAAATATCCTAGTCACAAATTCATGAAAATAAAGAAAACGAGACCGAAAGAATCATTTATTTCAAAGTCATTTTTGGAGCCACCAATTGAATATATTTGTTACAATTTGTTGTCACTCTGAAAATATAATTTACAAAATAAAATGTGTCCGAATTATATCTTCGAAGTCAACTGTTCGGATTTGATATGTGCAAAGATCTTTATGTGGAAAATTGATATACCACCAATAATATGAAATATATTTTCAATTCAAATACGAGTTCTGTTCTGGTTTCTGCTTGCCTATAACTACAGCAAATGACAATGTAGAAAACTGGCAGAATACAGCGATAACGTAGAGTGTCGATTTTCGATGATTGTTCTGAAATATCTCATAAAGTAATAGGCTGATGAACAAGATGAACCATTGATCGAAAGACGTTTTTTAGACTAAGAATCTTATGAATTACTTATTGAATTACAGTTTTGTATTTCTCGAAGTAACTTCGTTTTAAAATTGAATTTGGTTTCAGCTCAAAAAGTTTCTTATAATATATATACAGGGTGCTTCAACCAAAACTAAACAGAGGCTATATCCACCAAGATATTCATTTCTGACCAAAAAGCAAAAACGAGTCAATTTTGGTTTCAAGGGGGACATCTTTTGGGGTACAATACTTGCCTGAAATATCAACCCCCCAGGTTGCAATCCTTGAACATTTTGAATGTGGAAGATGGGTCGAGTAATAACTCAAAAAAAAGGTGGTATTTTTGTCTACATCGCCTTGAACGAATTTCCATTTTTAATTGTAAACTGTAGAAGATACAGGGTGAGCAACTGAAAAAGGGGAGGCCGATTTCCCTGAGACTATTCAAGTTTCAGTGAGGTAAAAAGGAACAGATCCATACAGATCAATGGCAGGCATCATCAAGTACCATTCTCATCTCGAATTTCAACCCCTGGAGCAAGCGTGACAACCCTTGAAAATCTGGAAGAGGTTAGATGGGTCGAGTGATAACTCGAAAGAAAGTTATTATCTTTGTCTGCATTCATGTGAAAGAATTTTCATTTTTGATTGAAAACTGTAGAAGATACAGAGTGAGCTACTGACAAATAGAGAAGACTATCTATCGCCCTGGGGTATCACTGGATCGAATTAATACCCCTGCTCTAGGGATTGAAATTCGAGATGAGGGTGATTTCGGAAGATGACAGCTCTATTTCAGTTTTTCGCAATAATACTCCAATAGTCTTGGGGCGATAGTCTTCTCTATTTTTCAGTGGCTCACTCTGTATCTTCTACAGTTTTCAATCAAAAATGAAAATTCTTTCACGGGAATGCAGACAAAGATAATACTTTTCTTTCGAGTTATCACTCGACCCATCTACCCTCTTCCAAATTTTCAAGGAATGTCAAATTCGAGATGAGGATGGTACTTGATAATGACTGCCATTGATCAGCAAGGATCTGTTCCATTTTACCTCACTGAAACTTGAATAGTCTCAGAGAAATAGTATTCCATATCTTTCAGTTGCTCACCCTGTATCTTTTACAGTTTGCAATCAAAAATGAAAATTCATTCAAGGCAATGTAGACAAAGATACCACCTTTCTTTTGAGTCATCACTCGAACCATCTTCCTCATTCAGAATGTTCAAGGATTGCAACCCCCGCTTAGGGGGGTGATATTTCAGGCAAGTTTTGTACCCCAAAAGATGTCCCCCTTGAAACAAAAATTCACCTATTTTAGCGTTTTGTTCAGAAATTAATATCTTGGTAGATATAGCCTCTGTTTAGTTTTCGTTTTATATATATATATATATATATATATATATATATATATATATATATATATATATATATATATATATATATATATATATATATATATATATATATATATATATATATATATATATATATATATATATATATATGTTTCTCATCCAGAAGGATAGTGTTAATTCTCAAATAACACAAATATTTTCAATTCTATGCTAACAACTAACTAAAACTATTTCATTGAAAAACGTTTGTCAATTTCAAGAACCTTGAAATATTTGCTGTATCAGAATGCTACCTTCAGAATGGTATGATTCTGATTCAGCTTTTGAAAAGTATATTTGTCCGGCAGGACGTAAACTCACAAATCCATATTGCAAAGATCAAAACAGAATCTCATGAACGCTTGTTATTTCAAAGCACTCAATTTCATTTCTATTCTACCAGCATGCACCCATCAATTTACGGCCTCGCCTGAGCAGTATACAAATAGAGTTTCAGAAATCATATCAAATCTTAAGGATTCTTAGCCAAGCGTAAATGTTGAATCGATCGGGTCGCTGTGTGACTATGCCTTCGTAGTAGCTCAATTTTAGAGTGAAGCATCGAGAAAAAATTCTTATCCCTAACTAATTAATAGGTCAAAAAATCAAATTGAAAAATTTCTTTGCAGATGAGAGTTGTTTTCGATATTGGCTCACCAATTTTCAGAAAACTAAACCATAAGAATCACGGTAGCACCTATTCTGTAATTAGTTTAGTTGAAAAAATAAAGGAAGAGACCAATGAAGAGTAGAAAATGCTTGTTCTTCTAACCTAAATCCCAGAATATTGATTTCAGTAGTAGTAATAGATAAATTATAGCTATTCACAGAAAAGTCCAGCGTTATTTTCGGAGGAATACTGTAAATTCAATGACATGGGAAACTCTAAAAAGTTCGGGAAAAGCTCATATTTCTTATCGAAATATCGAATAAATGTATCGTCGATGTTGCATTAAAAAACCAGTATGAATAGTGAAGAATGGAAACAATTCCTCTTTGTTCGAGGTGATACTTTTCTCAATATCATTTTTAAGATATTGTTGTTTCGCATTCGAAGTCATGGACCCGAAAAACCCTGGGCTATTGATCAATTCTTGACAGTTTTATGACTTCATCCATATTTCCTGTCGCTGTTCGGAGTTTGAGGAGGAACTTAACGAAACATCGATAAAACAAAAGAAGGATCATTCTTTTCGCTAAAGGGAGTCGAGAAAATTAACTATATGATTCAGAACTCTGAGAGTCTACGGTAAACATATATGTTACATAAATGTATTCGCTCGATTGATTGAAAATTTCCGCCGAACTCCATTATCAGTGTCATGACAAATAAGACTTAATGTCGCATTCTGATCGATGATGAAAAAGTGGAATATTTAGGTCTACTGAAAGGAAAATATAATTTCCTGGTCAGAGCAGGTATTAGAATAGATTCCATGAGAACAAGTTCAGTTTGATAAAAAATTTTCACTGTGAAAATATATCTTAACTCCAGTAACATGGAAAAACTATCGTTCCATTAAATATTTTTGAATTCTGGTCGGCATTATAAGAAGAGTAAACTATACCAGAAACTTTGTGTTTGCTCATAGAAATACAATTCTAATGAAAAAGTGAATGCCAATATATCACACAGATTGATGATTAATTATTCTTCATTATTTTTCTGGTAATTTGCTTTTCATTCGAATAAATGAATATATTATGATAAATTTTTCTGTCAACATAAGATATGATCTATTTGAAATTATGCCTCCTATATTTTGCATTGCATTATCATGCATCAAGATAGAGATTGAACATTCTTGGCCGTTACTTGATGGAATCCTTTCCAAATAAAACAAAGAGCAAATTCGATTTTACTTATTCGTAACGCATTTCGACTATTCCACGCCCTCATCAGACAATTATAAGATAAATACTCAGCGAAAGTACATCAATTTATGTATTAGCTGCAAAATCAGATTGAAAATATCATATCAGGTATGTAAATATGAAGCCGGAATTTGCCCATACATGACCCTAGCTATCGATGTGATTTCCACAGAACGCGTTTTGTAGGCTATTTTATTATTATGACATCAGACAAAGATTTTCAACAAATAACAGTACACGTCTCATACAACGGTATAGTGTGTAATAACGAATAACATGTCGAATTTCGTGCATGGAAACTACGATTTGCGGACAGCATTGGTTTCCTGTTGTCATTCGTAGAAAACTGCTGCAGAATCGCTTCGAATATTCCAAGAAGCTTGCGGTGGGCATGCTCTCCGTAAATCACAGTGCTTTGAAAAAATTCAGAATTGGCAATTTTGACGTGAGAAACGAAGAACGAGGAAAACCACCGGAAAAGTTCGAAGACAACGAATTTCAAGCAATGTTGGATGAGGATGATGCTCAAACTTTTGCTTTTGAACTCGCGGATCAATTAAATGTGAAACGAAATGCGGGAAACCATTTGCGAAATGCGGCTCGCCAGTTAAAAAAGAGAGTCATTTCTCCATCGAATTATGACTAGCGATGAAAAGTGGATATATTGGAAGTATCCCAAACGTAAAAGACCAAATCGCTATAGACGGAAGACAATGCTCTGTGTTTGGTGGGTTCAGAAGGGTGTGATCTATTACGAGTTGCTAAGACCTGACGGAACCAATAATACTGAACGCTACCAACAACAAATGCTCGATTTGAATCTAGCTTTGCGTGAAAAACGACCAGAATATCAACAAAGGCAACACAAAGTGATTTTGCTTCATGTAATGTACTATCACACACAGCAAAACCGGTTAAGGAAACGATTGAGACGTTCGGTTGGCATGCAGCTTACTATACAGACTTGGGTCTGTCCGATTATCACTTATTTTCATCGATGGGATACGCACTTGCTGAGCAACGCTTCGTTTCTTGCGAAGATTGTTTTGCTTGGTATCCACTAATTGACCAAAATGTGGGGGAAATGTATAGCTAGCGATGGGCAATACTTCGAATAAACTTTTTTTTTTAAATCTCCGGTTTCATATTTACATACCTGGTAAAATAAAATACCTCAGGAAATTCACAGATTTGTTATCTAAATCACTCAACCGGAAATAAATTAAATAAACTAGAATTGCTGTAAAATTCTACCTGTTCATTCAATACTATGTTAAAAGTTTTATACAAATATTTATTCCAAGGAATCTCCAGAAATGAATGTGAAGATATCCTTTGGGACATTATCGCAGTTTCATCAATAAAAATATAATTCTAATTACGTAGACCATTTCAATTAGGAAAATCATAATTTCATCCTAAATTTGGAAATCTTCATCTAATGAAAACGTTGTTTTTGGTTTGGAAAATCCCTTGAAATCATTAAAATTCAGATTTCCGACAATTTTTGTATGAAAATTGGAAATAATTGTGAAAATGAATAAAATTTTCGTAACTTGTAATTAAAATGTAATTATCAACAAATATTTTGTATGAGAAAAACTTCTTTTTATCTAGTTCCTGCTTCCCAGCAAGAATTCGAAGTTTTAGTTCAAACTTGTAGGAGAGCTTATCATGGAAACATCTTCAGCATTATTAATTTCGAAGAAAAAATAACTATTATATTTATTGGTCATAAGCTGTTGAACCTGAATGAATAAATTGAATGTAGAAGAAATCAGAGATCAGTGAAAAGTGAAATAGCTTCGGGGCCCAAGCAATAAAACATTCGATAATATTGTTAAAATTTTTGAAAAACATTTCGGAGGGATTGAAAAATAGTTATCCAGAAAGTATTAATGGAATTTCAATACCAAATTCGACAAATTAAATTTGGAAAACATTTCAAGAAATAAAATAAGTAATCAATTTTGTATTTCCTACATTTGTTAGTAATGATGAACTATCCAATTATTTAGAAAGCGGCGCCTCCACCACATGTCAACACCCTATTGGTGAAGACTCAATCTTATGGGGATCATATATTAGGGGGTAGCTCTGCCAGGACCGAATAATGAACGAAGTCAGTGAAAAATAAATTAAATTATTATATACAACTTACGAGAAAAAATAGATCTTGACAAAATACATAGTTATGTATGTATGTATGGGAAACACCTTTTACATAACAACAATCAAAACAAAATAAAGTAAATATCCACTAGCTTCATAATTGAATTAACCAATTAAACTATATAAGTGGCAGAACCGATAAATCTTTTGTGTTTTATAATTAGCAGTCATTCGTTAATTGATTTGATAACACAATATTTCTGATTCAAACCTAAATACTCTATCAAAAATCATATGAACTAAATAATATTGGAAATATGCATGTTTCACATACCGCCAAATTAGTTACTTCTGATGTAAATAACTAATTTGCAAGTATGCCTCCTAAAACCCTATCGATATAATAAAAGGAGGATGGAATAACATGAACACTTTAATTCAACACAAAATATTGTTTCATTAATATAATTGTATAACAAAATAACTTTGTTTTTGAGTCTTCATTTTACAATTGGAGCGAGGGCCTTATTATGCGAAATCGAGTCCGCCCTATATAAGGGCAGAACTTTTTATGGTCAACTAAGAAACTACATTACATCACAACCCCTTAGCTAAACAGTTTTTAAATTGCTATCATTAAGTGGACTATATCATCGTTTGTTTTACTAATGTTGATACACAGCTAAATATATTCGAAAAGTTTATAAATTCAAATCATCCGAAAACAAAAATATACTACCGAAATTAACAAACCGATCTGATACAATATTAGGATTCAATTATCACTGAATTAAATAATAGACATGATTTATCCATCTTTCATAAACCGTCTCATACGGAAATCGTAACTCACAATACGTTGTTGAAAGCTCTTCACTGCATGATCTACAGATTATTCATTGTTTTATCTTTAGATAGTTTCGATGAAGATTTAGGTATTATTATTATCAGTGAATTACTCAAAAAAACATTGAAACTCAAAGCAATAAAATTGGTGTTCCCAAAGGTCTAATTATCAACACAAATATAGTAGTGCCAAACTCGTTGAAAAATATAGCCATAAATTATCAACTGGAAAAATTTCATTTAAACAGCCAGTTCGGAAACAATATTAATTTATTCCAATAAATCAGCTGTAATGAAAGTGATATAGACAAGGAAAAGAAATATGGTGCATTTGAATTTAGGTCCATTAGTTGTTGTAAGATGAATATTGATGAAACCTATAGACACAGAGGTAGAAAAAACTATAGTGCTCTCACTAACACATGATTATGAATTTCTCTAAGTTATTCATGAATATTTGTGCTAACAAAGGACTTAACGGATTGCCCATAATCAAGCCGTCTTCATCAGTATAATAATTCTAATTCTTTTCTAATAATTCTCCATGAAGAATTATTAGAAAAGAATCATATAAATACTATCATTAAATCAGATATTCTTTCATTATTACAAATTTGTTTAGATCAAAATTATTTCCACTTCAATAACAAATATTACTATTGAAGACGGCTTGATTATGGGCAATCCGTTAAGTTCTTTGTTAGCAGAAATATTCATGAATAACTTAGAGAAATTAATTCATAATCATCCACTCAGTAAATATTGTTTATACTGGTATCGCTATGTAGACGATATCATTATTTGCTTCACTGGAACAGATAGACAATTAAAATTTTCGACCATCATTTAAATTCATTACATCCAAAAATTGGATTCACAACCGAAATAGAAAGCAATAATTCGATAAATTTCTTAGACGTAACAATCTCGTATGAAAATGGAAAACATGTTTTCGCAATTTACCATAAGCCGTCACATACAGATATTGTAATACATAACTCCTCGTGTCATCCATATCAACATAAAATGTCAGCATTCAATAACTTTAGTCATAGATTGATTAACATCCTGTTATCACCAGAAAATTTCAACAAAGAATTAAATTTGATTAAACAAATAGCCAAAAAATGGTTACAATCCCAACCTAATAAATAATATTTTAAATAAAAACAAAGTAAAATCGCATTGAATGAAGTTTACCCTGTCAATAAATTGAAACAAAAATTCAACACCTTAACCTACGTTGGCATTACAAGTGAGAAACTGAAATCATTCTTGAGTAGCAATAATTTCAACATAGCTTTCCAAACTAATAATAATTTAGGCAAATATATAAAAATAATAAAACCAAATCAGGTTAAAACAATAAATCAGGTGTTAATAGATTGAATTGAAATGACTGTGATAATTTCTACATTGGTAGAACACATAGAAATTTTAATATTAGAATATCGGAACATAAACGCAGTTTATCAAATAAAGAATCAGATTCAAATTACGCGAATCATCTCTTAGAAAATAATCACTCTTTCGACCCACAGTTTGAAATTTTGCATACAGATAATAAATATTGGGAGGTAGATCTTTGGGAAACCTTCGAAATCAATAAATACAAACACTCAGGTAGACTCATCAATGAACAAGTCGATTTAAGCCCTTCACCTCTATTGAATCTCTTCGGGGAGCAATCTATTCCTTAATTCTATTGGATATACCTGTCATAAATAACCACTTAAGAAAAAGCATTCCAATAAGCTTTTAATTAGTCGAGAACATTTATATTTATATTTTCTGTACATTCATTCGTCTGAAGAAGCTACGGTGTAGTGAAACGCGTTACGAATCGCAATTATGAAGTAAAATTCCATGAAACACAGTACTTGTTTTTTATTATATTACTTTTTCAGTCATGTGGTGTTTTTCTGGAGGATATCTCCTAAACTACAAAAAGTCCAACGATACTTACTCTTAACTTACATACAAAATGTGCAACTTTATAACTGAACTCAAAAAAAAAATATATCTCAAAATAATTTGTCGCTTTCAATATTTTAAAGTAATTTCTGCCTATGAATAAATTGAGCATCTAACTGCATTGGTTTATTCATAAAACTCTGGGTTTTCGTGCCAACTCTGGTTCAAAAATAAAAACAAATGCCTGGAACTTATGAACCATTCTTTTCCGATTCTTAGTCTGGTTTACTAGTTTAAATAGCTATTTATTTGCGATCAAGCTCCCGAACATCTAAGCAATTGCTTGACTCCACCATCAAAAATTAAAATTTTTCAATATTTTATTATAGCACATAAAAAGATATCAACTATTTCAAATATAAAAAGGTATTTAGTTTTTCAAATGATACAGAAACTAGTAATTATATAAAAATTATCAAATGAGATTCTCATAGAAGACAAATCTACTCATTCCAAATTTCAATTTTAATATAACTTTCATTATAAAGCACTGCGCACCCTTTGCGATACCAGTGCACACTCTACAGAGTGAGCAAAATGTCTAAAAAAATTCATTGTAGGTAGAGTAACACGATTGTGTTAGGGTACGGTAGTGACAGTCGCTATAACAGCGAAACTAGACTGATCGCGGGGTGTGGTGCAAGGGGAAAGACAAGTGGCATGCAAGTCTAAACACGTGTCCCAGTGTTGCGTCAGCCGACGTGCGACGGTAACGCCCACATTGATTTTCGACAGTCAAATGTAAGTTTTTTTGGTTCGATTTCTTTTTGTAATTACGGTTATTTCTACACAGATAGATTGCCTTTCATTTTTTTTTTGTTACAACTTGAACATTGGCAGTTACTTACGAGTAATTACGTTTAATGCAGATCTTTTTGCTCAGTCATGGTCATTTTTTGTTTTCAAATGTATGCGTTGGGTACGATTGTGACAAATTTAGTGGGTACGGTTGTGACATTGCTTTTTTGTTTTGTTTTATTTTAGATTCTTGGGAAACGCGTGCGGAAGACCGAGAGGGGCCTGTCTGATATTAGTAAATATGAAAATGCTTACAAAGAGGTGAAACGCGGTACTTCATTACAGAGAGCTGCGAAAATACACGAAGTTAATCGTATGTCGCTCTTACGATACGTACGCAAACGCGACAAAGCCGGCGATAATGAAGATGAAGGCACTATCAGCATGGGGTATGTTGCTCATAATGAATTATTCTCTGTCGAGCAAGAACAGCAGCTGTCAAAATATATTACACGTTGCGCAGACATTTATGTTGTCCTTTCTACGAAAGAAGTACAGAAGGTTGCACTTGAACTAAACACTAAATACAACATAAAGTGACCTGCTACTTGGGTTGAGAATAAGATGGCTGGTGAAGAATGGTTCCGTTCATTCATGAATAGAAACCTGTCACTGTCTGTACGTGTAGCTCAGGCTACAAGCCTTTCACGAGCTACAAATTTCAACAAAACAAATGTGGAAGCTTTTTAAAATTATTTACAAACTGTGTTGGACAGACACGCATATAAGCCACAGGATACATACATTATTGACGAGATAGGTGTCACCACTGTTCAAAGACCTGATAAAGTAGTGGCAAGACGTGGTATACGGCAAGTTGGAGCTGTTACTTCAGCGGAGCGTGGCACATTTGTCACAGTTTCTTGTGCAGTCAATGCCTTGGGAAACGCAATTCCTTTTTTTTACATTTCCGAGGGTTCGTTATCATGATCATTTTGTTATGGACGGGCCAGAGGGATCGATTGGAACTGCAAACCCTCAGGCTGGATGTAGGATGTCTCATTCTTGGTATTTCTCGAACACTTCAAGAAATTCACTAATGCTTCTCCAACACATAAAGTCTCATTAGTGCTGGACAATCATTCCTCTCATACCCATATCAATACTTTGGAGTTTTGCAAAGAGAATGGCATTACTCTGCTTTCATTTCCTCCGCATTGTTCGCACAAGCTGCAGCCATTAGACCGATATGTCTTTGGACCATTCAAAAAGGCCATAAATGCTGCTTGTGACTGATGGATGCGAATTCACCCTGGCAAGACCATGACTATATACGATATACCAGGTTTTGTCAAGACTGCTATGCCTCAGGCATTTACACAATCAAACATTCTGGCAGATTTCATCAAAACTGGTATTTATCCGTTTAATCGTAATTCATTCGGAGAAATTGACTTTGCGCTATCTTTTGTAACGGATCAACCAAACCCTTCCACTGAGGATAACGTTTCTGCAGGACCATCTAGTGCAATCAACGCTCGGTGCGTTCCAATTTCTGTTAATAATAGTCTGGACTCAACAATCAAATGTTGCTACCTACCGATCGAGAGAATCTTCAACTTCATTTACTGACCAAATTGAGATAAGTGAAACAACCCTAGTCACGCCACCTGCTTTTTTGCCTGGAATAGTCCGGGTTCCACAGACTGCTTCAATCTCAGCCCGCCACCTGCTTCTTTACCTAAAATTGTCCAGGTTCAGCAGACTGCATCATCCTCAGACACACCGCCTGCTTTTTCGCCCGAAATTGTTCGACCTCTTCCAAAAGCTGCTCAAAGAGAAACAAGAGGTGCTAGAACAAAAAAGTCAACCATTTACACAGATACACCCGAGAAAGAGGCAGTTAGGAAAGAACATGAAGAAGAGAAAAACGTATGAAGGTTGAGCATGTAGAGAAAAACCCTAACTGAACCGAAACCAAATAATAAAGGGAAAGACCAATGGCAAGTAAAAAAGACTTCACCGCAGTCATCCGATGAAGAAGATTATTTCTGTCTGCTTTGTGTAACCGCAGATTCTGAAAGTAGGGCTAGCGAAAAATGGATCAAGTGCCAAGGAACATGTAGCCTCTGGTCTCACGTAGAGTGCGTCCCTATTATATTTGTTACAACTGTAATGAATCTGACTAGATCTCAGTATGTTGATTGATACAATTATAAATGTTTAATTTTTCTTTGTTCTGTTAAAATTTTGTTAAACTTTTTCCAGTAAGCTACAGTAATTCAAATTAAAGTTAACAATTTTGATTATTTAGAGAAGACTGTTATATGGTACAGTGCTATATTAGTTTTAGGCTCTGGTCTCGCGTGGAGTGCGCAGGTGATAGTCCCCATCACATTTGTCACATGTTGAATTTGACTCAGTATTTTGATGATTTTAATTGGTACATTTATAAATGTTTACTTTTTCTTTGTTGTGTTACAGTTTTGTTAAAATTTTGTAGTAGTTGAGCTAACATTTTGACTGATTATAGAGAAGACTGCTATATTTTACAGTGCCTTATTAGTTTTAAGAAGAGAAGTGATCACAGATTTTCGCTTTTTTGCCGTAAAGTGATTGTTAACTTTGTTCAGAAGAAGATTATGTTGTGTTCAGTTAATTATTTGTAACAATAAAACTCATTACAATTATTTGGATGTATTTTGTATGTCTGTCACTACCGTCCCCAACTACTGTCACAACCGCCCTTGGGGTGTGGCCGGTTGTGACACTTTCCCTTTTTTTCTTAATTTGATCGTATGCCTAAAACAGCGTAGCTAGGGACTACTTTTTATCAATTTTAGGTAGATAAATAATCAAATTAAGTATTGAAGTGATTTTTCTCCCAGATAACTGGTAAATTCACAAAGTTATAGGCGATCAAACCAAAATTGTCACAAACGTACCCAGCTTACTCTACTGAATATTAATTCTAAAGTTCTAGATATACGTCATAAAATGCTTAGAAATATTCAGTTTTGTTTTCCTTGACGTTACTTTTATATATTATATTATAGATATGAGAATTTTCAGGATTTCAAAATTTATAATATGATTTGTTCTTGTGATATATTCGAAAACGGAGGAAATGGGTCTGTAAGCCTCTACCTGTTCGGCCCACATAACATGCAGTACATTCACTGCTTTCGATTTTATACACTCAAGGTTTCTAGAATATTTTCAGTTTGGCTTTTGAATCATATAATAATTTTTATAGGTTAGGAACGCTGGTGAAGGCAGTTTTCATATTAAATCTGGAATTCTAGTGCATATATATTCCTCATAACTCAGAGAAATATATTCGGATGTTTTTTGTCTAGTTTGGGGTATAGAAGTTTCGAAATCCGGTTATAATTTTATTTGTTAGTAATGTTTAAATCAATTGAAACTGAATGAATCAGAAGGTATAATAGATTTGTGAAGTTTAGTTATAGATAGAAACGTTATATTCAATTTCAGAATTGAATTCAATTATTATGGATAGTGTCTTAGAAATTAAAAATATTGTTGTATTTGGCTATCCGTTCCTTAAAACTCAACCACGTATCAAAAGCAGGTGATTATATGCTTTTTAGCCAGGTCGTCATTCAGAACTTTTGTGTTTTCTAAATCGTCCATGAAAATATCGGCTAAGAGAGAATTGAGTGGTGAGCCCATCGGTAAATGTACTGCATGTTATGTAGTCCAAACCGGTAGCGACTTCCATGCTTGTTTCAAATAGCATACACATACAGACAAAAAATCCCCCGATTTCGAGCATACTACAAAAACAAATTATATTAAGTTCTGAGAAACTAAAAATACTACATATCTGTAATAAAGGAAAAAATTTAACCTCCTGGAGTGTTCTGAAATGAATAATCAAGTTGATGGAAAAAAATTTCCATTACTCAATTTATTATAACCTCACCCCCTCTTTGCAGTTATACAAATACCGGAACCATAGTGTAGTATAAACTCAAAAAATGTAGTCATTTTCGATAGTAGTCGTGTACCTAAATAATAAATACTGAAAATGTGATAGAATATAATGTATTATTTACCCATTTAAGCTGGAATTTTACGATATAAATGAATTTACAATACTTTCAAATAAACAATATCTTCGGTAGTAATTATGGAAATTATGGACGGTTTTTATCTCATTTTAGCTTTATTACTATCAAAAGCTTTCGGTTGAGAATTTTTTAATACGACACTTGCCCTTCAAATCCTGAAAGAGGGGTTAGAATTTTTCAAATTGCTATATCACTCGTAAAAACCAAGATACATATAAGTAGTTTCATATTATCCTTACGTCAAAGAATGTTGTTCAAGATTTTGTATGCGACCCTTAACCTCCCAAACGGAGTAGGGGAGGGTTGAAATTTTCAAATCGGCAAATCTCCAGTAGTAACCAAGACACGTCTAAGCAGTTTTCACATTTTCCTTCATCATTTAATTATCAAAAACTTCTCTTCAGAAAGTTTTTGATTTGACCCTTAACTTCCGAAACGGGGAAGATAGTTGAGATTTTCAGATCACCTATCTCTCGTAAAAAACCAAGATAGACCCATTCAAACGTCCTATTCCCTTTTAAAATATTATTGTAGAGGATCATATTTTGAAAAGTTTTTTTTTCTAGACCACAGAAATTAAATAGATTACAAATGTCCCATTAGTTTTGATAAGGTGATTTCCCAATTTGAAAACCGAAATCAATATTTGACTGTAGACTCTGCCGAAAGGGTTTTTATTTATCTTAATTGCTTAATAGTTTTAGTGCAGAGTTGAAAATTATTTGAATATATTTTCTGGAACAAGAAGCTGCCGATAATCTCTTTAGTAGCTTTCACGAGAATAAAGACTTCTTTGATTTTGCCGACTAGACGAATGATATTTTTTGCTGTTGCCCGAAATTTCAGTGTACCTCAAGTTGATCTAAGTTACCATCTAAATTTGAAAAGAAATGTGTCTTTTTATATTGTACCAATTATGAACTTATGCAATCATACTTTGAACATTAACCATAATGATTATGCAGATAAAGCATCATGAATGTAGTATTTACAAATAGGTTAAACATTAGGTACGAACAAATTATTTGAACAATAGTTTGAAGAATACTCTTTCATTATATAGTTGACTCAAGAAATTAGCATATACTTTAAACGAATACATTTATTCAAATTACCTTATCATATCTTCAAGAGACATGTATTTCGACGATTTCGGATTAAATTCAAGAAAAATGAAAAAAGATTCAAATAGGAGAGCAGACCTCCTCAAAGTAAGGGATGGTTGGCTTGGCAGACGAACAGGGAAAATTTCTAGAATTGATGACCAAATTATTCATGCACCTGTAGATTTCAGACGGTTCTGAATGAAATTGCCATGAATATTCGCTGAGGTAATGGTAAGTTTTCTTTTCTTTTGATATTTACTTTTTCATATTTTCCTTATCTTTACATATGAATATTCTAAATCAAGATAGTCTCTTTGAACATCATGTAACGCTATTTGAAATGAATATTTTGCATATTTCACTACCTAGTAACCGTTTCACGCCATTTTAATAATGAATACATCTGTGATGAGCATGTATCAATTAATTGAATAATTTGATAAATATAGGGTTATAGTCATTATTACAATGATCGCTCAAAATGTTTCATTGATATGAAACAAATTGAAGCTATAAGGTTATCCTGTATTCAGAATAACGCAACGAATATATTTCCGGTTCGTTTAGCAAATAGTGAAGGATAATAGTGAATATTTGAATTACATATAAATGCAGAGCAATTGTCGGAATAAATAACAGTCTCTCAAACAATGTTGCATCATTTCAACTATGTGTAACAGTCCGAATTCTCGAATTAATGATTTCTATCTTTTAAACTCAGTTTTCATAATTCCATTAATAAGTCAATCTCATTTCATCAAGTTAAATATTCTAATAATTAGAAATTCGAATCGAGAATCTACAGGTCATGATACTCAATGAAAATTATAGTTATCTCCGTAAGGTGTCGCTGGTATTCATCTGGGTTGTTAACCGGTTAATTGTAAGTCAATATATGAAAGAAGATCGTTTTCTCGTTCCTGTGGGAGAATGGAAAGCAGTACTCATTTTATGTTTTACGTCCACTTCATTGTTGTGAAGAGAATAATTTCGCTTTTTCATTAGGTTTTTTCAAAATCAATAGTTTTTCATAGAACCGGGACTATATAAGTTCGGAATTCATTAGATTTGCTCCCTTTCCATTTAGAAATCTTCGGAATCGTTTGTGATTCTATTGGAGCTGTGTTGTAGCGATTGGAGTGAATAATTTTCAGTGAAAGTAATTAAGTATTCTTTCAATTTTCTGAGGCATTAGAAGTAGTCGGTAATTTTTCCGGATTTCCGTGACAACGAATTCAATTAGAGAGTGGGAGATTTCGAATTTTTTTTCGTTATATTAACCTAGATCGATATCTGCTATTCCAAGGATATATTTCACCATCAAGATATTTTACTGTCACGAGTTTTCATGTTTATGCCAAACCTTGATATTTCACGACTGGGGTAACCACGTCTTTAGGCAAAACCGATACAAAACACTATCCAACCATCGTGGGAATTAACCTAAGTCCTAAAAGCTAAGTTTTCTTCTTCATGATCCATTTTTTCTCTTCTATCTTCATTAATCATTGAACTCTATCATTGAGTTTCATTTTGTTGAAAATCTCAGATTGTTCTTTATAGAAAATTAGTACTCATGTAGTTCGAATTCATCTCGTCTCAGACTCCTTTATTGTAATTGGTTGAACTTTTTAGTTAAGTTTTTTTGCATTAATTACTTTGATTATAGTTAGTAATTAATTAGTCAGTTACTGTGATTTGGATAATTATTCTGTAAAAAAGCTAGTTGAATGAAGTGATGAGTGTTATTTCTAAGGCTATACCTAGGACGTAGGTTCTAGACGAAAATCTCACACACTGGGATAAAGTGACTCTGATCTAGCTAGGCATATGTAATTTATAGGTAGTTTCAATTGTAATTTCATTTCAACTAGCCCTACTATAATTTAATGTCATTCAACTTCATTATTTATAAAATTCTTATTTCAAGTCGAATTGAAATACTTCTCCAATTTTAGATATTCTTGAAACAAAACCATTACATATGATAATATTCGGTGAAGGGTATTATCTCAAATTCTCAAAATTGTCTGATTATATCTACAAATATTGTCAATAAGATAATCAATTTGTCGATACGAACTTCAAAGAAAAAAATTACACAACAGTTCTTAGATTATACAATATGGAAATCTCAAATTGTTGGTTATAAAATAACCCAAGGTTGTGGTGAAAATATTTGACTTAAGTGTCCAATTTCTCAACTGTCTAAACAATTGTGAAGAATCAATAATTTCAATCCTAGAAAATGAGATTACACAAAGAATAAATGAAGATGACTCTGATCGTTGCCTGCAATTTTGCAATATTTTAGTGGAAGTATGAATAATAATCCCGATTTTCTTCAAAATATCTATTTTTCTAACATGGGTACGTGAAAACTCAATTAAGAGGTGAACAGACACAGTTGCTTGTACTGCGAGACCCAGAATCCTCATTTATACAAGTAAATGCATACACAATCCCCAAGAAAAGTGAATGTTAGGTCAGTTTTGTACGGGAACCATCATGTTGGACCGATCTTTATCGCGGATGATCTCAATGGTTAGTTATCTACAACTGTCAGAAGAATTAATTATCTCAGAACTTTTGGAAAACGATCCCACTTTCTATGCAGATCAATTGCATTCCCTACAACATAGGGGTTTTCACATTTTGATATTCGAGTTCGAGAATATTTATTTAAAAATATTCTAAGAAACTAGATCAGTAGGAGAGAACCAATGGAGTAGCCAGCAAGTTTACTGCATTTGAATCCTCACTTCTTTTTATGGGTTATTTGTTACAGAAAATATACGCTAAGCAATCAGAGATTTGGGATTTCCACTACACGCAGATGATCACCATATAATTAACTTTACTTTGAATGATGCTTGTTGAATATTCTTTCTATTATTTTGGCACAACTGTTATTCTGAAAATGAAAAGTAACAATTTCTACTTTGTGTCCTTGATTACATCCTTTTTGAATCATATTTTGTAGCGAATACAATATTTTTATTCGAATTGATCGACCCCACTCATTCAGCTATCTAATGGAATTATTTACTTGGTTTGAAGGCCCTGTATAGGCCCGTAGCATAAAGAGTCAAACAAATTCGTTCAGAATATTGACATTCCCTTCTAATGTGGTGTTATATGATAATGTTTGCGTTTGAAATTCTTAACTATGTGGATGCTGAGTGTAAGGGTACACTTTCAAATTAACAATTTCAGCACTGATATTAATTATTACTACCATCTATTCAATATACATCGATATTCTTGACGATGAGCCATTAGACCCATATTCTATGTAGATATTTTGTAGATAGGTCATGGAGGGGTAGGTGGTTGATCTGATATGCTCAAAGTTGGCAAAAACGATGGCCCCCTCGGAAGAAAAATAGAGATGTTACACTGTTTTCGGCTGACACTGCTTTATTCTGAGTTAGGTTCGTGTAATATTACTATGATATTTCTCATATTTTCGAACGACTGTCAAAATTTTTTCGCCACTTTTTCGTTAAATTAAACAAGTTCCACGAAGGAATAATATATGGGCGGTGTCAACCCAAATTATTGGGTCCCTAATAATTCTAAAACATCTATAGATCATAATCGGCATCACTTGGAAGACTGAACCTGGCCATCGGGGCTCTCTCAGTCAAAGACAGAGGGAATTTGAGGAAATATCGCAGGTTATGTATTTTTCTAAAATCTCCTTAGTCCTTTTTATGACCTAGCTTGCTATGTAAAATCTTTTGTCAGATTTGTTTAGACGTGTAAGAAGTATGCTGTTGAAATATTTTTCAGCTGGTTTTTCTTTTTCCATTGTTACAGATTCCTGTCCCAACCCCCTTCCTTTCACCCTTGTCTTTGGAAATCATGGAATGCAAGAGAGAATGAAGCGGCTAAGGAGAAAAATCTTTGGTACTCTTTATGTACACACGACACTAGCACATTATAAACAGCTATTGCTAGTGCAATAGCGACAGGGAAACGAGTTTTTTCCTCAGGTGTTTTCACTCCTTTATTGAATCATATACAAGATAGTATGGTTCTCCTGTTACATTTCCTGAGCTCACTCTTGTGTTTTTTCACACACCAAAATTATAGATATAAGCATTTATTATAAACACAATTATATATATATATATATATATATATATATATATATATATATATATATATATATATATATATATATATATATATATATATATATATATATATATATATATATATATATATATATATATATATATATATATATATATATATATATATATATATATATATATATATATATATACTATGACAGCAAAGGAATATTTTTCACTTTAATTATAATCTTTTGGTGCTACATTTTCTTTTACAATATTCTTAATATCAACAGTAACCTGCCGAATATCATGCCGCGTGGTTTTAGTACTGAGCTTGTCGTTCACCTGACATTGGTTAACCTCATCCATATATGCATGTCCAATCAGTGGTGCAATTTTAGAGATTCAAAAGTACTGCTGATCATATGCTCGAAAGTGTCTTCCATGGCCTTCATGAAGAGATGAATCACGATTTGCTATATTGTGGCATGTTTCATAACTTCATTTTCATCTAATTGTAACGAGGTAGGGAAGTACTAAAACGTACAATCACAATATCAAATATTGTTTTTTGGAATTTCTCTTCCATTTATACGTGGAGTGTTCATCATTGACAATTTGAAGAGATCTTTCACTAAATCATCAGCTAAACCTACTGATTTACGCCAATTATACTCGGTAATATATATATTTCTTGCATAGACTGATTTAGTGATCCATTTTGCAAATTGTGATCCGTTTTTGAATAGTTTTCATAAAATACACTAGCCGCTAGCATGTATTTTGAGGACGAATCGCAAACCATGTGATAAACTTGTTGTCGTAGTGGGATGGCTCATTCGGTATGCATATCCGAAATGGACAACGTTCTCAAAATTCCACTATCTATTCGTTAGTAGAGCGAAAATACAAATTAAACACTGAACATTCGTGAAATTCTTGACACGACTCCTGGAAATGCATACGACGAATAAAGATTTAGGGAGAACAAATACACTAGGTGCAGAAAGTCAGATGCGACACCTTGTAGAGGCATCTCAGCTGAACAAGATTTCTCATAAGTTTGAAATTCTGGTGACTGTTGCAAAATGTTTAACAATACTGAAGCAATTTTCATAACATGTTTGAAACTATAGCTTGTTGATGCTCGAAAAGACATTATATTAAATACCTGCTCCTATCATTGCAATTACTTCGAGCGACGATGAATATTGGCAATCTCTACACTAGTAGATAATTTTGAATAATTCAAGATGTGCTAAATATTTCTCTACTGAAATAATTACAGTATTAATTATGAAGACTTTAAACCAATACAGAAATATATATCTGATAAACATATCACTATGATGAAAAAATGCTTGTAGTCCAAATTATTCGCAAAATTCTTCAATGAAGATTTAGTTCTTCAAAGTTATTTCCATTTGTGGAATATATTTTTCAGTTGAAATAGAATCTATAATTTTGTTAACAGAATTTCTCTGGAATTTAGTTTTCGTTGTCACTAGGTGTTTGATATAAAGTATGATTCAAGTTAGCTCTAATGTTATAACTGTCTCCAAATGAACATGAAGTAAGCTATTATTACTTTCAGTTTATTTTACAGAAACTTGTGCAGCTAAAATAACAAATCGATAAACCGATCAGGTTGCTCTAGGTTCAAACTTAAAACCTTGTTTCATTTTTCTTTTTTTCGACCCTTTAACGTCCTCTATTTCGTTCTTTCGAATAATGACACGCTGAGGAATTCTGCCACTTCTTTAATCTGAGAATTTTGCCGTACCGCTCTCGTGTCGAGGAAAGGGATCCTTATTGTCCAACACATCTCTGTTAGACAAGTCCTCGGAAAGATAGACACTGAAGCGATTCCCAGAATGCTGTCGGGGATTGAACCAAGATAACTGTGCGCATTGGATGAGCATCATATCATCTACGCCACCGAGCCGGCCTAAGATCTTGTTAATTAACATGAAATTTAAAATTTATTCAATTTTGTATGATATATGAAAAACAGCAGTTTTCGTTTTTCCTACCTAATAAGTTTTACTCATTCATCAATAGCTAATGCTGAATTCAACACAGATTTTCATATCATTTTATAAATTGAGAAGTCAATGAACTGCTGATACGCCAACTGGCGTCAATTTTAATTAGAAAATAATTCTAACTTCAAGCTGTATATATTTCTAAATGCATATTCAGAATATTTAGGAAATTTGTAGATGAAAACGATAACTGACAATATATTCTTCAGCCATAAAATCTTATGTCTCGTCACCATGATCATTGATTTCATTTTCTATAAAATTATATTACCATATCTGACAATTCAAACTCCATCGACCATTTCCTCTAGATAGCTCCCTAACAAATAAGTGTCCTACTTCAATTAAGGTCATCAAACTTTAAAATGATATTCGAGAAATGAATGGCTACATAAAATCGAATAACGTGTATATATATATATATATATATATATATATATATATATATATATATATATATATATATATATATATATATATATATATATATATATATATATATATATATATATATATATATATATATATATATATATATATATATATATATATATATATATATATATATATATATATATATATATATATAAGATTTACACATGCTCTCAAATTACTGAACATCATATGAAAGAAACCCAGACTTTTTCTATGAATTTGCAAATTATTCAAATGTTAACTAGTTTACATGTTGGCATTTTTTTACACGCGTGTTTTAATTATCGAAACAGCGTAGGGGAGGTTGTTTGGTATCGGTTTGAAAGTCTGTTCTCTAGGAAAACATTGCGTTTGAATTTTTTCCTTAGGATTGTCTGACGATTGCCAGCTGAATTACAGGTGAAGCTTTTTCTTCCAATATACATCTCACGAAAAAAAAATAACATTGGTTTGATCTGAGATGCATATAACAGCAATGAGGAAGTTACCAAACATTGAGTTGCAAGTAAAAGCAGAAGATTTTTTTTCTATACGTCGAAATTTTATACACCATTCAATTAAGAATGATACGTGAATCCATAACCATTTTATTACTTTCACCCTCATAGTTGAACATGTTTCTCATTCAGCTATTTTGGCTATGAAGGACAGAGATCTTGTCACATTTAATCTTTTTTAAGGCGCAACTACCATATCATTGTTCCGCCACTTCGATAATATTTCAGATTAAGGAAACGGTGAAGAAAGAAAACTACCTGAAAATCAACTGATTATCGATAGATGTCATATGGGTTCACTTTTTAGTATTTATTCGAATTTGTTCTGTCTGCTTCTGGAGAGAAATTTTTGTGCTAAGAACATCTGTACGTCGAATCATGTTTCAAGCGCGCCTTCCAATTTAGCTAGAGGTTTTTCTTGTACGAGAATCTAGAAAGTTACCTCATATTTTCATTTTCGCTAAGCGGATTCTAATCCTTCAAAATCGTTGAGTTATACGAAGTTATGAAATACCTATGCCTTTATTCTACTTGATCACAAGTTTGTTATCGTCTTTACCGGATTCAGACAATTCTGTGAAAACTCCTTCATCTGATGCCGCTCAACAGCTCGTAAGTTTTTTGAATATTTCTTTTCTTTGGTCTGTATTTATTCACCGCGCCTTTTCTTCTACTTGCAGAAGGCCTCCTTACCTTTTTTTTTGTACCTTATTATATTGGTACCTTATAAAACCGATCTAGAATTTGATATCAATCTTGGGTTTCTGTACGATTTGCACCTACTTTTGTACTGAATAATGGCCGCTTCCTTGACGTGTGACTTAAACACGAGCAGAACCCAAGAATACCTACCATCTTGTATCCAAATTAGGAAACCAGAGCTCGAAATCGCCGTATTCTACCATCACAAATCAGGGTCAGATCCACTTCGTTTTCTTGAGTTTAATATTGGAATTGAAGACTACATTTTCGGAAAAGTGCATGCGCCAGGACACGCCTACCTTATATTGCTATATTACCTAAATTTTTGACCATATATTTCCCTTACTTTAGATACTAGTTTATCGTTAAATATTCACTAATTTCATTGAATATTTATTATCTAAAATTAATAGTCTGAATACCTAAACATTTCTGTTGTTCATTAATAAAAAACAAGTACTGTGTTTTAAGGAATCTTACTCAATACTTGCGATTCGAAACGCGTTCCACTACACCGTAGCTTATTCAGACGAATATTTTCTGTACATTCATTCGTCTGAAGAAGCTACGGTGTATGAAACGCGTTACGAATCGCAATTATTATGTAAAATTCCTTGAAACACAGTACTTGTTTTTATTATTGATAATGGAATTTTACCAAGTAAAAGCCACCCAAATTCAAATCTTTTGTTCATTGTTCATTTCATACGTCTTCTATGTCTATATGCGGCAACTTATTGCCTTGTTTTCATATAGAGCTTACTTTCGAACCCTCTTGTTGTATTGAGAATTATCATTGAAGATGCTTCATCATTAAAAAGATATCTGTCTGAGTTTAAATTTAGTGATTTCATTCACCTTATATTTTTTAATACTGGGAGAAAATCAAATCACGTGGTTCCTAAGAAAATATTTTCTTTTTAGCTACCTATACTTCATGAGAAACCCCGCCCTACTCCCCAACATTTTGAACTAGCCTTCCCAAAAGTGATTTCATATTTGATATTTGATTGTGAATTTGTTTGTGAGAAATTAGCTCAGTGACAATCTACTGGTATGAAACCTCTATTTGGCATAGGTTCATTATTTTTATGCGATCGAATATTTTCTTGATTCATTGAGTTATTTACACCTATTGGTTGAACAATTAATTACCTGAATTATATTATTCATAATCTTTGCACGGCTGATATTCATGAGAAGAATATTTTTCATATATTAAGTCTCTCATGCTCTCATCTGAGGGTTCAAATGAGCTCAACCAACTAGTTTTTTGCATTTCAAAGCACAAAGCACAAAGCAATCTTGTTATGAAATAATACCAGCGTAGAAAAACTCTGTAGAGGTCAAGAGGTACTCACGAAATTCACACGGTATAGACCTACTTTCCTACTTTGCCTGCAATTCTGTCTGAAGAAAACCAAATTAGTGCAGGGAATGAACTTCCAATTTACAATTATAGAGGATATATCTAGAAACTAGAAATCTCAAAAGGTTTTATAACTTGTGTTTGCTATCGACTTTTTCTGCGATAGAAAAGAGATAGAGAGCCCTGTGATTGATTGTGATCCCAATCTTTCTCATGAACTCTGCTCATTCCGAAATCTCTTGACAAGATACAAAGGATCAGTGGAAACGATTAGAAAAAGGGGTAGAATTTCAGCATAAGCCTAACATTTTAATTATATATTGAGTGGCAAATATTGAGTGGAAACACTTCTTCTCGGAGCTCATTATCGGAGACAAACTTTTTAGCGAAAATGATATTTCGTTTGTATCCTACAAAGTTTCGGTAATTTGAAAATGCTCTATTTATATTGAAGTAACGTGGATATTTTGATATTAAAGAGAGCATTGGCATTAAAGAATGTTGTTGAAAGGTTTTTCAAATAAACAACACCTCTATCGTTAAAGATAAATTTGATTAGCATTGATGTATAAATTTCAATCTGTGTTCAACACTAAAATCAATCATTGCAGCCAAGGACTTTTTCCAAGATCTCCATTGTTTAGCCGGAAAATCAATTATGGAAAAATTAGAATGTAAATTCATAAAAGATTGAGAAGTTTTTGAGAAAAACGTCAACAAAATAGCTTCTTAAATAACAAATACTACAGTCAGGAATTTGAATGCACATGGCAGCAAAATTTATTCAAATAGGTACAAGAAACAAAACGTTATGCATTTCGAAGAAGTCTCTTTAAGTTTCAAATGTGTTTCCACTTGATTATTTCAGTCTATACCAATTTGCGTGATTTACTTCTGTCGTCTTCGGAGAGCAACCACGACTTTGCGCATTCGTGAACATTAACTAAGTTTAGAATATATAGGCCAACACCACATCTGTTCGAAAGAAATTTCCTGGGATCAACGATGACAACTTATACAATAACAGTTCAAAAACTCGTCAGATTTCTTGATTTTCAATTAAATAATTGATCTAAGCATCCACCTCTCTCGGAGCAATTACTAATTGTGCATTATAATACTTATGGCGAATTCAGTATCCTGCCAGTATTTAATATGAAAGATAATATGCGCATACTTTTAATTCAAATTCCATCTCAAAATATTGAATAAATTACCTGGTTCAATATTTTTCAAATAAATTCTGCTCAAATATACTAATTCAGGAGAATTATTATCAGAATAATTATTACATATGATTCTCTTACATGTTCAGAAACATGCTCAACTTTATGTGGAAAATCGTCGCCTCATTTTCAACAGATCAAGTTAATCCGACATTGAATTTCTCCTTGCGTCTTACACACATATTTATCTAAGCTTTTGTTGAATCAAGTGCTTGGCATTTCCTCATAGTATTAATCATGATTTACCTGAACGACGAGAATCCCATCAAAAACACATGCCTCCAAACTTCCCAAAGATCTGAAGCCAGTTTTATCCAGCATATATGCATCCCCTACCAATCCCTGTCGAGCAAATACCAGCTATACTAATTCCCTAATCTATATCATATTGGTGCCCACATCCTCACCTACCTGAACTCCATTTGCATAACGACGCTTTGTTAATGTTAATTAAATTTCACCATCTTCTCTGAAGCTACTTTATATTTATCCCCACGCCTCAGGGGTTTGTAATTTTAATTTCATACCTTAGGAGTTTGATTAATTCATCCATTTCATCATTTCGCCTAACATATATCCCGGCGATTGTTGTAGGAAATGAAGCAGCTGGAGAAATCCATCTTTTCGATTACTCCAAGCGAGTTGAAAATATGACAGTACTTCAGGGCAGTAAAGATAAAGTTAATAAGGTTCAATCATTATAAACATAATATAAGATTTCTTCTTTCACTTCTCTCACGAAAATGGATATTCAAGGTTTATTTTCTAAGAGTGTGTGTAAAGTTTGACATCGTCTCAGATTTTTCAGTCATTATTATAAAGTACCTGTCCTGTCTTCAAATTAGTAGCCAGGTTGGCACATAAGAATATAGGATTTTTTAGGTAGCGGTTCCGTAACCGGCAAAACACGAATTTAAATAGTTTTAGTTTTTTGAGCGTAAAAAGTCCCCCAGAAGTCGAAAATGATAATCGTTTTTTTCTGCGAATCAACCGTTCAATAAAAACAAATTCGTAAGTATGTCTAATGAACTTACAACATTTAAACGAACATTAAATTTATCGGTATAGAAGAAGGTGTACCTAAGTTTATTTGAGTTAATAAAAATAATATCAATTTCAAGTCATAAAAGAATAAAAATTATGAAAACAATATCTTCCAATTTACAAAATATCGAAAATATATGTTATTTATTCCTTCAAAAACTTATGTAAACTAATAGACATCCATATTTAACCTTTCATAGAACTCGGTGAATTGTGTTATTAATTGATAGGTATTTTGATAGTTTATCAGAGTTGTCAGATCGTGAATTTTGTCCAAAATAACAGAGGAAAAAATTGCTAAAAGAAGCAGATATATAAGTAAACACTCTTACCTGTGAATTTGGGTAATAGTTTGGAACTGTCAGGATACTCAGAATTTGATGAAAAAATCATTACCCTCGTTGAAGTTAATTCTCTCAAGCTAACCTGACACAACTATGTTCTATAGCAAAGGGCAACCTAATCTAACATATCATGATGAAACACAACTAACCCAATCTACGTAACTCAACTTAAACAGTTCAACCTCATCTTTTTTTCCCCCTGTTCTGGGAAGTAGAATAGAAGTGTCATAAACCGTTTACGGTCGCGTTTCAATAAAACAGGTAGCATAGAAGAACGCCATACAGGTCGTTTCAGGATTACTACAGTCGCCCAAGACCGATTTTTGGTTTTACAAGCCAGAAGAGATCGTACTACTACAGCATCTCAATTAGCTCAATAGCTATCACGAGTTCATAATGTACGAATTTCCGAGCAAACTGTGAGAAATCGACTGCACGAAGGTCAACTCCACTCCAGACGTCCTTTCAGAGTTCCACAACTGACCCATGAAAATCGCGCTGCTCGTTTAGCTTGGTGCCAAGAACACGTAAACTGGAATCAAGAGAGGTGGGCCACAGTTCTCTTCAGTGATGAATCTAGATTTAGTTATTATCCCAATTCGGGAAGAATTCGAATATGGAGGGAACCTGGAAAGCAAAACCGTCTCCAGCATGCTCGAGAAGTTGTTAGACAGGGAGGCGGATCAGTGATGTTTTGGGGGGTATAAGCCTTGGTGGAAGAACTGACCTCGTTTTCATACAGAACAACCTCACGGGAAATTCTTACTCAAATGAGATAGTTTTACCTGTAGTGGTACCGTATCTCCAAACAATGGAACAAAATCCACTCTTCTAACAAGATAATGCCTCTCCGCATCGTGTAAGAGTTGTCTTGAACGTTCTTTAAGAGAATATCGATCTTCTGCCGTGGCCATCCTGCTCCCCAGATCTGAATCCCATCGAGCATGTGTGGGACACCCTAAAAATAAATCTCCTGCGTCGAAACGTCTTCTATCATAAACAGGAGCTCCGATTAGCAGTTCAGGGGGCTTGGAATGACTTAGGCCAAAATGTAATAGATAATTTAATTTTGAGCATGCCGCGATGATGCCAAAGTCTCATTAATAACAGAGGTGGACCTTCTGGGTACTGAAAAATATAAGTGCTTCCATATCGTTTCGAAAATATTAGTTCAGAGTTTTTTTGTTGTTTTACCAAATTTCGTCATTTCCAAATATAAAATTTTTGTTTTATAATAGGTGCTTTTGGGAAGTCTAAAATTATTTTGTTTTCTTGAGAATACATTAAATACAATACATCCTAATAAAAACCGAAAGATTACCATTAATTATATATCGACAATTCTTCCAACAATTATCCATTAAAAGAGAACTTCAGTGATGGGGTTCGTCTTCGTGTGGAACCATTACAAAAGATAGGGCATTTCGACCAGTGGATGAAGGAATTATTAGCACAAAACGGAAGGACAAAAGTCGGTATATTTCATACCAAATTTTCACAAACCAGGAGAAGTAACTAAAGGCATGAGAAAAAGTGAAAAAACTAAAGATTCGCACAGAGGTATCCTGTCCCGAAATTGTGATCGAATTCAGCAAACATGTGGGATATGTTGATGAAGTTGAGATGATAGAATCGCTGAATGAGGTCGATGATTCAAAACGAGGGTACTTCAGATTATCTGGGACATTTTCAGGCTACTGCGTTCCTTTACTTTTTCATATGACAAGGGCTGATTGTAAAATTATAGGTTTGAAACAATTTCTAGCCTAGAGAAATTATTATTGCTCTATGAATAGACTTGAAAAGAGATTAATTCTAAATAGCTTGAATGGATAGATGAAGAAAAGGATCATTCATAAATACATTCAAATTGAATATAACTCAAGAGTTACGTTACTCTGGCACTTGCTACATGCCTGTTCATGAATCTTCACTGCGATGCCACCTTTGCAGCGTGAAAAAAACCGCATCGTAGCAAAGGAATGCGAAAAACGTGTAGTGCTGAGCTTTGAGCAACAAGAGAAATTATTTGATAAAATTCATTCGGAAATAAAACTGAATATTGAATTTTCTTCATTTTCCTGTTTCCCAGTGGTCCTTCAGTATAACGACCACCTACCAGACGTATTGCTCAATGAAGATAACTTCTTCGTCAAACTGATTACTTCTCAGTAGGCTACGAACCATATTTTTTATTTAAAACATTTTCATTTTGGAAGAGTCGTTCTGCAAATGGATTGAGTAAGAGTGGTGTAACATAATAAACCGTATAGACCGAGTGTTGCATTTTTAAGGCTAAATTCTTCCGTCAAGTAGTAAAAATCGAAGAAAAACCTAAAAGATTTTGATGGAACATTGGCCTCTTTGTTATACTTAGGAATTAAGAGTGGTATAAAATTAACCTAACGGAATGTATCATAAGTACCAAACCTTTAACAGTCACGTAGGAATATTTATAATAATCAAAATGTCCTATTAATCTTTATATCAATATTATTTTATTTCCGCTAAACCTTCTCAAAAATATTGACATATAAGATCTTAGGAAAGATACGTTTCAATTTTACAAAAGATGTACGTTCCTTCGAAATTAATAACGAGGAAGAGTCATAAGATTTCGCACTATGAAATACTGTTTACAGACAAATATTTTCTCATTATGTAAGAAGTACTTCCTATACATTTTAATACATGCATTTCAGACAGTATTAGATTGAATCATCTAGCAATTTTTAGCGCAAAGAGAAAATAATTACACATCTTTGTCATCAGAAGAATACATTGTGATTTACTGTGTAAGTTCTCACTTTATGGTGTAATAAAGTTATTTTTATCAGTTGAGATTGTTGGAAGGGGACTGCTAGTGGAAAGACCATGCTTCGAATATGGCTGTACTGCTTTCTTTGAGTGTAGCCTTCAAAAGTAATCCGAACTAAAGGTATTTAAATTGCAGAGTACCACCTGCATGATGACAGGATCATTTTGCTCTATATATACTGTAAGCATGAAACTTATTCTATACCTAGCTCCTCCTTATCTATTGAATTGAGGAGCAGCTAGAAAGATTCCTACTGATTTCATCATCCGTCCGAAAATGAACCATTATATTCAGCTATGTGCCAAGCGCTTCAAAATCTGAAATTGAGAAGAACGAGACAAAGCAATTACCAAAACCATTAGGTATTTGTCCTTCAAGATCATCATTCCTACTATAAAAACATGAGCCAGCTTCAAGGACCGTCTATTTAAGGGTTCATGGTGGTGGTTCACAGAGGCTCCAATACTACCCAAAGTGTTGGAGTTACTGTTTGTGGTCGAGGAATAGTGTTTCTATCTTGGCGGGCTTGCGACTGTTTTTCAAGTTATTTTCCGCCTTGAGATTCACTGCATAGGAGTTTAAGATTGGAATTCTCATAGATATCGCAAGAATGGAGAATAACCAGTGAAAGGACCCGAAGTTCATCGGCACTGAGCCGACAGATTCCAGATGCTCTCGTCTTGCCATCAGTCCAGCTTCTACTGCGAGAGGGACAATCTTGTCTCAAACCCTTCAGGCTTGATCTGAGAGTTTAGTTGGTATACTAACTGGGCATTGTAAAATTAAAAATCACCCATATTAATTAGGATTGATCAAGGAAAGTTCATGCGGGAATAAAATCAATGGAACAAATCATGCGCGAATACCCAGCTAGGTATAGAATTAGGCTTGAGGAATTCGGATCTAACGAATTGGAGTTGACTGAGCTGATTAAGCTCTCATTTACAAAGCTAATAGACTTCATAATAGGGAAGGAGATAGGGTGCCGCAATACACAGTGGGTCAAAGGCCGGGCTTTTTATCCATCCACACCTAAACTTTTAATCTATATCTTCGTTTATATATAATTGCCCATAAATTGACTGGGTTAGATTGAACTTTTATTTCAAGATATTGAGCTCGGAATGTCGAAACGCATATTTATTCATAAGAATATTAGATTTCCAAACAAAAGAATGTTTTTTATCATGCATGTTTCAATTGCATGTTACCAGTCTGGTATTTTGCGATCGAAATGTAAGACCGAGGAGGTACATATTAAGCTTGTACCCACGAGCCGAAGGTACAAAGGTCAACAAAAAAAAGCATGATATATTTTCTTTACTGTGCGTTTCATTCATGTAAGTGGTTAGAAATATCGTTCATCCCTCCTATAAGAGACCACAACTATCTACCTTGCTACCAGGAATTTCATTTGATGGGAAAAAGGAAATCAATAAAGCCGGAAACCAAATATTGAAGCGTTCAATTCAGAATTTTCAAATTTCCCAACCTCAATGGAATACCTGATCGCTAGTTTTTGTCGATAAACAATCAATTTGCGACAAGTCAAATCGAGAATCATTATCCCCCAAGAAATTTGCGTCATTCTGAAGAGTTCTACTGAGGCTTTTGAGCTTATCTGATGAAGACAGTAGCAAACCTCTTCTCGAAGATCAACTGGATTTCACTCTAGTCAATGATTAAAGTTATGATAACTGATTATTATTTTAGGTTAACATCGTTTTCAGTTTTTATTCATTGTTTTGTAACACTGTCTATATTTTCATGTTTTTCAAATGGCTTTCACAATAACAAAATTTAAAAAAAAATCGAATTTCTAGTCGTTTCCTGATGAAATTGTTTTAACGAAACCACTCTCCCAGTTCGTTGAATTGTTTCTCATACCTTGAAAAAGATGAAATTGAAATTATTCTCTTGAATTTTCTGAAACAAAGCACAACTAGATCTATAGAAATCGAACCAGCTGGTGTGACAGGTATTTTGGAATTTCATTCATTCATGTTAGTTTTTAAAAATAAAATGCATATCTGAAATCGATTTTATTAAAACTTAACGCCGTATGTTGTAATGTTAAATCCAAAAATTAACTTCGTTCATTTTTTTATTTCAAATAAACAAATGAAAGTAATCTGGAATACAGATTGAATATGATACTGCAACAAATCATCATATTTTTACACAGCTTTCCGAAATTAAAAAGCAATCTTGCTTAACGAAGAAAACGGACAGAAAAGCACAATGCGAATATATTCGACATCTCATTATTAGATCCAACTGATCGTTCGCACGTTTGAGTCCATCTCCATTGGTTCAATTCCATTGCGAACAGAGCCTTTAATTCTGTGTAGCGAGCAGGAACCCATCAGATTTTATCGAAATCGAAACTTGATTTGTTTCGATTCGTTCCATTTGTTTCCGCGCATCGACCAAGTTCAAATGTTGTCCTAGTTTACAATCACCGGGTCCAGATCAGAGTCGATAAATCATTCGAATAGATGGTCGACAGTGATGTCGGAGAGGTCTGAGATATTTTTTGGAAATGAGAATATTTCTAAATGTCGTCAACCTTGAATCATGACACCAAAAGGCTTATCCTGGTATGTTGCAAATAGAAATATTTTACAAGAAACTACAGAAAAAATGATCTCAAAAAACGTAGTCACGACTTATAACGTAGATACTAACTCATTCTGCCTGATACTCACCCCTACCCATTATCTAGAAAGGATCTATATAAATATGATCTTACGTTGCTGATTCTATTTTACTAACATTCATTCGGAATATTCATTACTGATGTTGGAATGAATACATATCTAAACTGGGTGTTCTAATGAAAATTTGACCCCCCCCCACTTCAATACAGAATAAAGAAGTGTCAGCGGAGAATGTTGAAACAAGTCGAGGATGACTGCCTTGAATGGAACATCCCTAAAACAAAGTCATGAACGAATTCTTTCAGAGCCTTGAGGAACTTTTCCATAAATAGACGGTTTTGTTGAGTTCGATTTATCTCTGAAGTATATCTGATATCTAGTTGTTGTCGTGTTATTATACTAAGATTTGTCCCTATCAGCAGCTACTGAGGATACACAAGACAGGCTCAATATCTGATGTATAGTGTGCAACGATGGCTTACCTGACTCGCTGTACAAACTTTCAAATGGTGTGGTTTTGTATGCACTGATAGCTATCCGTAACACATTGTTTTGGATGTTATCAAACCTTCAGAGGGTCGATTCACTTGTAATATTTATTACTCTGTGCTGTCAATTCTATATGAGAACGATTAATCGAAGAAGCCTAAGATATGTGCAATGACTAGTCCAATGAATGAATATATCAATATCAGATAGTAAAAGTAGTCTTTAGAAATATTTATTCATATTGTGTCGTTATATTTATATAAATTTGTTGTTGAACACGTATTTTTCACCACTTATTCGTTGAAATCCGAAAAGGCTTATATGCAGAGAAGAATCGTGAAAACAGTACACAAACAACAATCCATAGTATACTCAATATGGAATGAATGAGCATTCTTAATAATTTAAAATAGGAGACATGACAATATTCATTGAGAATCTAAATTACGCAGTGAGCCATATAAGTGTCAGCGTTTTCAGAAAAAGGACATCCAAGGGTGCGAAACAGGTATTGAAAGATTGTATACAATTTTCCTCAGATTCAAGGTTTAAGATATGGAAAATTATGTTCAAGATTTTGATAACAAGTTGGAAGAAATAGTGTTTCCGAATTTAAATGAATCAACAGTCAACATCAACATTTTTGAATCAACAGTCTCAAAATGTATGAGATTTGGTTAGACGTTTATTGTAGTTTTCAAACTTGGAAACACGGATGATTTTACTGAAGATTCTTATTACAAAGCAAAATACTAATCCAAGGGATACGCAATGTTTGAAAGCCTTTTATGAGATAACCTACAGATTCGAGGTTGAAGTTTGAAAAATTTTACTGAAGATCATGAGAACTAAGTTGGATATAGTATTGCATCTAACCTCTTGATAAAAAAACCATAAAGTGAGAAATATGGAAATGAAAGCAAAACATTCACACAGTTTTGAGGTTTGGGATATTAGAAGTTTATATTTAAGATCTTCATTGCTAAGTAAATGAGGGTTTGAAAAGTTTGTACGTCAAAAATTCGAGTCTTGTAAAATTGAATTTTTGAGTCGAACGAAGAGCGTGATGAGATCTCAAAAAAAAAAAAATCATAGCGCAGAATAAGAGTTGATATTCCGTATGAAATTCGTTGAGTTTCAAAGTGGTAAACACAAAACATTTCTAATCTGAAATTTAAGAATTAAACTTGGGCAATTTTAATGAAGCCACTTTTTCGAAACATTCCAAAGGGCATATATATGAAAAAGGGAAATCATTGAATGTGTCTCATCTAACGTGAGTTGAAGATGCGTGATATATGAATGTCTGTCGTCGTTGAAAGCGAACCAGGCGGCGGTAGTCAGTATGAGTTGTTTTTAATTAGTAAATTAGTACTTTTCAAACTTTGAATCGTGATGTGTGAAATGTAAAATTAAAAATCATGTGTTGATTTGAGCTCAATTGCAAATTGGGAGTGCTGTGATTAGTTTCTCAGGCTGAAACTTCTGAAGGTCTATTAAACAGCAAGTATACCTTGAAAATCTGAATCTATGATCTAGAGCAGGGGTGCTCAACTTGAACCTGGAGATCTACCTCAATATTTTTAGCCTTCTTACGATCGACTCTGAGAGGTTGCAAGTATGTGTGTTGCAGGGTTGTCGTACATACACGATACACCCTAAGTACCTGCCCATCTAGGTAGGGTTTACCATAGCATACATAGATATTAGCTTTCCGCACAATATACATTAATTTAGTCTAGGTGTGGGTTAGGTTTAGGTAGGTTCTCCTACTCCCTAATATCAATGAAAAAACTCATACTTATTCAAAATTGCGAGTTTATTGGTTATTACTAAACAAAAGAGTTACATATGGTGTTAAACTTAACTAAGGAGTGACTTTGAATGTTGAAGCGTGGTACTTCATGTCTTCTGCATACTTTTCATTAGATGGAATGTAACTACTTAGTGCTAAACGCAAGCATGATGACATATGATCGTCAGTTAGCCGATTGCGATATTTTGACTTAATTATCTTCATTTCAGAAAATGCAGACTCGCACAAGCAAGTTGACCAATAATATTCCCGTCAGTTGAAGGGCGATTTGCCTAAGATTCGGACATTTATCTTCAGATATAAGACACCAGAAATGTGTATTAGATGATGTAGCTTTGAGATGTATATCTGATAAAATCCGCTCCAACTCTTTTTGAACAGAACATGTGTTCATATTGAACTGACTTGCATTTCAGTAGCTAACTCCTCAATGTTTTTACATGATGAAGGATAACCCATGATGCTATATTTGCCAAATTACTGCAATCATAAAAACGCATTTCGAATTGTTCCAAAATATTCGATAATTCAGATAAGTATCATAATTCAACTGAGGAATCCTTGCTTTCAAAGACGGAAAATGTTTGAGATCTCTTCTGTTGATCTATCATAAGATGCAATTTACTTTTGGATGCGTATTGCGCTAATTACCTCAATTAAAGTTTTTCCTTTTCCTTGAAGCTCCAAGTTAATGGTGTTTAAGTGCATTGTGATGTCAGTCAAAAATGCCAAATCAGTCAGCAATTCTTCGTTTATCAACATCTGAGTATCATCACTTCTTTCGTCTAGAAAAGTTGGTATTTCGGGCAATATTTTTGAAACCTTTCCACGATTCAACCACCTGACATCCGTGTGAAGAACTAATTCAGTGTGTTCAGCTGACTCCATATCTTCCAACTACAACATAAATAGCCGCCGTTGCAATCTACGTGCTCGTATGGAATTCACAGTTTTTGTTGCAATGACCATAATGTTCTCAGTGTTTAAAACTTTTGAACACAAAACTTGTTGATGTTAAATTCAATGGAATGAAAAAAATGAAGAGAAATCTTCATTACCTCGACACAATGCCACAAAACCGTTATTGTTTCCAGTTATTACTGGTGCTCCATCTGTTGTAATGCACACTAATTTATATATTAGTAGCTTGTTTTTCTCCACAAAATTGAGGAAAACGTCATATATATCTTCGCTACGGGTCTTGTCCTTCAGATAAATGATTGTCAAAAATTCTCCCTTTGACAACATATCATTGAACATTATCCGAATAAAAATATAGAGCTGGGCAATGTCTGTCATATTCTATTCGTGGAGTCTTCAATTTGCGAAGAAAGTATGTGTATTTCATGATATCATGTTTAAGTTTATCTGCCATGTCCTGACTTATGACTACAATACGCCTTGTGGCAGTCGGACGAGATAACTGAAGTTCTCAAATAGCAGACATGATTTCTGTTCAATTTTTGAAATCTCGAAATATCTCTCACCCACTCAATGAAAGCTCACTTTACGACGGATCCATCTTAGAATGGCTTCTTGCGTTTTGCCAATATATGAGATATTTTAAATGACGCGATCGTGGCAGCCTTCGATTGCTTGGCTGGTCTTGTGAACATGGTTTTTTTTTCAAACAAGATATCAAATCACCTTTCGTTTTCTCAATTCACTATTTGGTGGAAAACCTTTTTTGTAGATTTTATATTCGTTTTATGATGCCCTACTAAGTTACCTGTCTTAGGTTTTGCAACTGACGCACGACAAATAAGACAAATGCACTCATCGTTCACCATATAAAAGAAAGTTCTTCCTCCCAATCGTTATCAAAATGCTACGTTTTAGATTTCTCCGCTGCACTCATTTTGTACTATTTAATAACAAGCTTTGTATCGACGTAGTATTGCCTTCAAGTTACCATTCAGAATGACTTCAATTCCTGCAGGCGCAACATTTATATCGGCGTTAACGAAAGTCTTCAATGTTCTCGTCAAACACGCCACCCGAAATTCCTAGAAAGGGCAAGAATGAAAAACGCGGCTTTCTTTGACAAGTACCGCGCGTTTCTTTGATAAAGCCGCCTTTTGCCGCTAAAAGAGTGTTATTTTATTTACTTATCAAAAATCATTTTCCTCTCGAGATCAAGTCAAAAAGCACTCGCGATCGACCGATTGAGCGAGCGCCCCTGATTTAGAGAATATCATAAATATGTGGGTGAAGAGAAGAATGCAGTTCACCGACAATCAGTTGGTGTTACTCTAAAACTGCAGAAATTATGTCTTGAGAAAGATTTCTATAAACATTTGTCGTACACTATTTACAAAATAAAAATATTGATATAAACTCATAAGCTTTCTCCGAAGAGAATACAGCACAAAAAATATTTCTTTATTTTGAGTATGTTTGATTTAATTATCTTCTGTATTCTTTTGACCATTTGATGTAATGCAACATTCAGGCATGTATTGAAAATGTTATAAATGGTACATATTTTGTTAAACTGTTATGTTCTCATATAAAATTAAGTATGCCAAATTATATAATCATTGCGGTATACATCGTTATTATAATTAATTGTTCGGTGAAAGTATCTATCACCCCACGAAGGCTTTATATGTTTTCATCGAATAGTTTTCATTACAGAAATATGATATTTGACCCACTTGTGAGGGTTAAAGCTCTTTTATATTGAAAATCGGATCAACGTATAATAGACTACTTTTATTCTGTTTTTAGCTTTGATCCTCCTCTAAACTCTATATTTGATATAAACAAAGTTTCTGTCACAGATAGGCACAACTTTATTGTGTTTTTTACCTCCTCATATACATGAAATTTTTTTCTACAGAAATTTGATTATTTATTGTTGAGTAATTAACTCAGTTTTTCAAGATTACGAGAACTGAACAAGAGCGTAGGATTAAGACGAGTAACAGTCGCCAATATATGATTACATTTCTGAGTACGAATGAATTGCTTGCTTGGTATCGAATTAGCGAAGGCATAGAGTTACCCTACGTGGTCATGATTGATAGGTTGAAACATAAGAATATTCGTTATAGCTGATATAAGTTCAAACTGAATAACGTAGATGAAAACCAAATAAGTGAAATACCCCAGTAGTCCAGAATAAAGTAATCCTGAGATGGATTTAATAGTTTCCATAGAGTTATGAGAAACTTTATGAATATACCATGGTTTTTCAGTGATGCTTGTAGTTTACCACACCGTTCTATCTGCCTAGATTTTCTCAATAACAAATTCAAAGTAAGCATAAAAATTTATGGCATCACCTTCGAATCAGTTCCTCTCTCAGACAATACCACTTATTGACATTCGTTATAGAACATAATAGAATATCGGAAAACAATAGTTGAACTATCTGGAAAGTAAAAAGTTCAAACACCACAGAACGAAAGTCAACTGAGACAGTAAATTGTATTCCCGCAGACGGCTTTAATTTTTTTTCTAACAATACTCATGATTCAAAAAAATATGGACAGTTTATGAGTGAGATGAAGATATCAGGCTGCACTCAATATTTCCACGAGGAAAAACACTGTTCTGAAATTCCTGATCTAGTCTCGAAAACGAAAAGTGAATAATATAGTGCTGCTAATAAAGATCATTCACATTTTAGTCCTACTGTTTCGTGTTCACTAGTCGACTTTATAGACAACCCATGCCGTTCCCAATATTGCCAATCCGCCGTTGTCTAATAGCGAACCACGTGTTTATCTTACATTTGCGTTTAAACGAGTGTTTGTGTAAACCATCGACGTTTTTCTTCGCTTGTGTGACCCCATCCTGGTAGCATAACCTATATTCCCGAATATTTTTTTATGTCTCTGAGAAGCCAGAATCATGGAGCACTAAGTAAAACGCAGTATAGCTTGAGGAAAGGTAAATTCCACGGTCATTGTATCGAGTATGAAACACCTGCTGGAGGCCTTACATCAAGGAGATAATGCGGATATCTGTAGTTACAACTTGACTAAGGCATTTTAGTGCATCAATTGAGACATTATGTTGAACAACATACAGTATAATGGAATGCGAGGACCAATGTATGAAATGGTGAGATTCTATTTGATTTGCAAGTATCAACGAAACAGAGTCAAAGTATCTGCTGTGTATGAGTGTCCTTCAAAATGATGTAGTGGTGGAAGCAATATGCCTCTTCGCAGAATGCACTGTATCAAACCAGTCCTAGAAAATGAAAAATCTTTCTGACACCAGTACATCAATTTCGCAGACAGGTCAGTGGTTCTAGGCTAACAGATGGATCCTAACCATAGAGAAAATCTGAACGGTTATAACTGATGGAAGGGGAAAATAAATTATTGGAGCTGCTGATCTGAATGCTGGGTCGTACTCCTAATATTCTCTAACGATGCGGAGAGGCCATATGGTGATGTTAAATAAAAAACTATCATCAGCTATTCATTCTATTCGACGAATCAAATATAAAGCGAGTTGGGAGACAGCTATTCTTGCATACTGTAGATATTTCCACAGTGTTTAAACTTACGTAATATTATCTTGGGGATCACCTCAAGAGGTTAACCGAATGTTTCTGCTACAGAAAAAAGATGTCAGGTCAACACCTGGAGACCCTGAAACGCATAGTTAACAGGAAATATAACCTATTATCCAATCATGTTTTGTTACAACTTGTTAATGTTATGAGCATGCCAACTTCGATAAACAAAGAGCACACTTCACTGAGCAAATTTATTTAACTATCGGTGGAAAGCATTTCATTCCAACCTTGCATTGATTAAATTGAATTAAAATCTCATAAAAATTTCAATTTTGTTAGTGTTGAATTGTGCAATTTTTGTCTACTCATTTAAGACCAATAAATTTGAATAGTTTGAAAAACAGTGAACATTAATGCTGCGAGGCCATGTTATTCCACTGAAGAATACTGATTTTATTGATGGATTGATATAATTTTAATCTGCTTGCGTTTGTCTTAGTTATTCGACTAATATTTTTGAGAGTCAATGTGAGTGTGCTGTTAAATATGTTATTTATTTGTATAATGTAATTGACATGCCATTTGAGAATAGATGGTGGAAATAAATTTACTAATTCTATTTTTATTATTATCATTATTTTATGGTTTATGTATTGAATCTTATTGGCAATTTGAGTATAGAAAACAGAAAACAGTGACTGGGAGGGTATTATACCTGGTGGATGTGTTGGTTATTCAATCAAATTAGATTTCGGTCAAGAACTCACTCCCAATTGTTGCTTTGTAAGGTGATGAATTATTTTGGTGCAAATCAAAGAATTGTTTCCCACAAATCTGGTCTTTTTCAGCAAACACTTTATAACGCTTATGTATTATATTTATATTCTCTGTTTGCTTTTGTGGAAGAAATTTTTGCACCACACCAAGGTTATCTTACAAAATTTTGAGATTGATATAAATTTTTACTCGACTAAATATCGGTATTATTGTTTTGGCTCTTTTCTGTTGCACTAATCATATATTTGTTGACTTGTTTGCTTAACACACTCGTAGACCTATGGCTTTTCACCAGTTATGACATTTTGAACTGCATTTCGAGGTTCTCTTGAAAACTCAGTTCTTTTGGAACAATCCTTGATGCGACTCCTTTTACCTACCTGCAATATATCGATCGAAATCATACGAACTAACTCCTGTGAAATGTTAGCCCCTTATGATATCTCTTCTTAGCTAAAATGACTATTCCAAATCAACAATTCGTTTATATTAGCGATGTTTTCCTCCGTCCCAGACATTGCTCGTACGAATCAAATCATTAACATCTTGACGATCCTTCTAAATGCTTTCTACTATTATTATTCTTGAGTTTTCGAAAAAAATAAGACGCCATAGGTTTTAACCAACACTATTCATGATTGCACAAAAGTAATTCCATTAAAAATACAAAATTTAAAGCAAAATCTTTGCTTAGTAAAATTATTAATTTTCAAAATCCAGAAGCCTTTGTGAGGTGATCCTAAAAGTCAGAAGCTTAATACAAATCAATTACAGACATAGCCCCAAACTTGGATTCATTATGTTTTAAAGTAGTGGAAACCTAATGGTAACACGAGATTTGACAATAGAATTGCGAGGGAGATCTCAATGAGAAATTTTGAGTGAACATTTAACAGAGAGTATGTATATTTCGATAAACCAAGTGTACAAGTTGAAATTCCTTGAAAGCAGAATCAGAAAAACATTTGATTCTCTGTTTTGTAAATGATTGCAATTTGGTGCATTTTCAGACAGTCTATCTTGCAAACGACTTAGTTTTATTTCCTTATTCACTGTTCGATCTTTTGGGAGAAACTTGAAGGTTATCTGAGGAAACTGTGAGCTCGATCTTAACTTTTGCTCCACTATATCTTGGTTTTTCGGTTTCGGCTTGTTTTTGTTGCACAATTCCAATGATTGTTGTCTTATTTGCATCCATACCATACTAAAGATTTCCAAGAAAGCTTAAGCTTAACCATAATTCTTGATCGATGTGTTACTTTTTTACTTGTTTCGGCTAGTTGTTTTAACACTATTTTTCTGTGGACTTGTTTGCATGTCCGTTGTCGAAGGACCAATTTCGGCACTATTTATTATGCTTAGCATAAATGCCGACTCACATTCGGATCGATAGAGCATGTCTTCTGAAACTGCTTTTCGATGTTCTTCTAGTAATAAAACGTGTCGGCTCTTTTGAGACAAGCCTTATTGCGACCCGTTTCACCTGCAAAATATGATACGAAATGATTTGTATGAAGTTTTAGTAATGGAAATAATTTTATCAATCTACAATGACGATTTTAAAGCAGCATCTCGTTTACTTCATTGATATGCTCCTCCGTTACAGCCATTCGTGAAGTGCTTGTTCGAGGAAAACCACCTTTCAATGGTTTGTACTAAACATTCACTTGTGTTTTCGGTGAAACTAAATAGCCCCATGTATAAGCCAATACACTCAATGATTCTATATAAATTTCGTTGAGAACACATAATGTAATACAAATTCCTCGCTCAATCAAATTATTCAGTAAAAAATTGAAAAACGCATTAAATTTGCGGTATACCAACAAAACCAAGAGCTACACACAAAGTATTTACAACCTTGTTATCTGATATTGATGTATGAACTATTGCTATATGGAAAGTAACTAAATTAAAAAACTAACCAGTGGCACAGGAGTCGTTTGTAGGAATAGATATTGGACAACATGGCTTGCTGCATTTTTCGGAAATTGCTCAAAAGTTTATCATAGGCTCAGACACTATCTGAAGATGATCCGAACTTCAGTCATCTATAGTGAGGAGTTCCAGAGTAATGAAAATTTTCATATTGAAATTTTTTTTAATCTAACCTAACCTAACTATTTGCATTTACCTAGATTAATCTAATTACAAAATTTTATCTTCCTACGACACCATTAACCCGTGCCGACAAAGTTTCAAAGCTTCAAGAATTTGCAGTCTCTAACATAATACGGTATCATGGAATTCAATTAATTTTCCTTATTTTAAATTTATAATCAAAAACAAAGTTATTTTAGATGTTTATTTATTTCAAGAAGATGAAGTCACAAACATAAGGTCACAAAATTTTAAATAATTAGTCCTGATATTTTCTCTTGAGAGTGTCTTTCTTACAGACTGGATATATATGTCTTGCACGCAGCGTAGCAAATATTGCTCTTTCTCTTCCTTTGGCGTAACTAAACCGTAAGAATCTTGCATTAGTTTGACAGCTCTTTCAGCTGTATCATTAATTGCTCCCAAAGCTAGATCCTTTATTTTTGCCTCTAACTAAGCAACAACTTCTTCCCAAGTAGAAATTGGTTTCAGAAGGAAGTTCTTATCGATTCTTAATGGTGAAAATAAATTAGTGCTCTTGATTGATACAAAATCTCTTAATGATTTTTCTGAAACAACAAATAGGCAGAATAAATTATCCGTTAAGTTTAAAACATCAAATGAAACAATTCAATTTACCTAAGCATTTTCACTTACCATACAAATGATGAGACATATCTTCTTTTGACGGAATGTATCTCTTCCCAGAATCGGACAAACTCTCTCTTTGCAAGTTTGTTATCTTGTTTGTCTTGGTTGGTTCATCAACTTCATCGTCAAAGAGTGACAGAACGACAATTTCTTCCAATAACTACCAAAGATGTTGGCTAAGCTTGCTGAGAGCTGCTTTAGAAATCAATTTATCGACAGTTTTACATTCCTTAAGCCTTTTTAATAAGTACAAATCTTGATTTGGTGCTTTCACCGCCAAACTACATTGAAGCCATGGTTTTACGTATAAAATCGCAATGAATAAACAAATGTCTTGAAGTGCTCGTTTATCCCTAGCGCTTAATTTGAATTGCGATTGCATTAAGGATATTTTCAGCGTATAAATAGCTCTTGATATCCACTCTGCTTGGTGCATTGATCCAGGAGGTCTGATTTTAACTTTCTTCGCAATATCTTCTACTATAAATGCAATAGATAGTTCAATCAGCTCCCGATAATCATCACGCACAATAGATTTTTGTAGTTCTTGATTATAAAATGACAGCAATTCTTGTACTATTGTTTTACTGAAATGTTGTTTGATGAAGTCGGTGATAATTTCAATAGCAGAATCAATACTTGTCTCTAAACTTTTTGAACATCGGGATTTATTTCAATAAAGTGAATAATATGCATATGGCAAACACATGCAGAATTGTTGCCAGGCATTGCAACTCCTACATCTTAAATGCTTTTGAATTGATGAGATGATTCGATGATTCAATTCATCGCATAAAAAATTATAGGTTTTCGACAAATGATATTTTATTTCAAGCCAAAAATGGAATATTTCAACAAATACACTCTATGTTTTGAGAAATGAAAACAGAATTGAATGAATGGAATCTTTGACACACAGGTGAACCTATTTTGCCATGAAATTGTGAATATCTGCTATGCTCCGAGTAAATAGATATGAATTTTCGATATTTTTAAAGAAGACATAAGTTCATTTAATTGATATGCATGTGAAATATGTTTAGAAAGAAGAAAAATGATTATCTCTATTGATTCCAAAATCAAACTATAATTTATCTTTGGAAACAAAAAAGTTTGCTTCATGACTTAGAGCCAATTAGCAAACAAAATTCAAAGACGTCTTTACATTGTACTTAAAAAATACTTTTCGCCTTCAATAGAATTCGAGAAATCGTCACGTGTCCCCAAAATTAGGAATTCCGGAATAACTCGGAAACTCAGATAGATAGCTGAAATCTGTTTTCACGAAACGAGCTCTTGAAAGGGTACATTTTTCTCTATATTCAATGTTTTATATAGCTGTCCTACTGGAACATCGAATTTTATCTACCTTGAACAGACGATTTTATCTCAGACTTATAGGGAGTTCATTACAGCTACATAAACAAAAATGAATGACAAAATTCAAGCTTAAAATCAAAAACGAAATGTTGAATAGATTAAACTATAAAAGTTCATGTTCAAATGAACAAATTGTCTTAGTACAGAATAGTATTGCACAAAGACTGAAAGTGAACTTTGAAATGTACTTTGATTCGATAAGAACTTAATGAATAGAATTGTTCGGTTTGATAATCTTAAAACGAATATCTGTTTATATATCTAGTCAAGAGAGAATATATATTTCAAATTTTTAATACCTTCGCAAGTTGAACTAATTGGAATTAACAGATCAGTCCAAGACAAGGTGGGTACTGCATATTAACAATTGAAAGAATTAAATGTTAGTTCGATCATTTCACATTATTAGTAGTGAAATTTGATCAAACAGTTAACTGGTTCCATCGTTATTACGTGATAGTTTTTCATGATGATAATAAAAAATTCTAATATGTATTATACAATTGCAAGTGATTTATTGAAAACTAGTGAGCCCATTAAGATCGCCTTTTATATCTAAACAGCTAATAAACTAAACACCTAATATACTGAACGCCTTATATATTATACCCTTATATACTTAACCCCAAATAAACTGAACGCCTTTTCATATCCAACTGTATCTCTACTGAATGCCTCATTATATTCACTCATCTTCATACTAATCAGTTCTTATGTTCTTAGCAAAATGAAACTCTCTCATATATTGCCTCGCTCATCCTTAGGGTAACGAATTTCCAGTATTGTTTTATGGATACTGACTCATCAACCATACAAACTATTCACTACTATCCCAATTCAAAGATATTCATTCAATTTGAAACTCTCAACTTTCTCCAACTGAGCTAGCATAAGACGAAATTAAAAAATTCCAACATTGATTCAAAAAACGAATTGTTCAATCACCCTTTAGGCATAAAAATTATTCAATCATGAACTCATATAATAATTCACAATATCCCAAATTTTCAGTTCCAGAAGTATTAAATATATACTTCAGAAAAATCGATATATGCAGATCTATAGTTTCAACTTTCTAATATTCACTTCACAAATCTGATTTGGATTAGACCTAATAAGAATCGAATAAGATTCATGAATTATATTAAACAAATATGAGCTTAAAACAGCAAGATGGAAGAATTACTTTTAAAGTATATCAATGAAATTGAAAATGAATGTTCTTCTCAAATTACAATTTTTGAGAGTATCCAAGACGAAAGCGAGAAATGAGTAATCAAATGAAGGAACACTACTGAATACATGAAAATTTCACCTTATGTGATTCTTGTAACTGTTAATTTCCTAGATCCTTAACTGTCGAGTTGGCAGTTGGTTTCGAGAATGTCAGCTTCATGTAAACTTTCTCTAATAATTGAAATTTCAATTCTCCATTTTACTTCTCTTCAATCCATTTTCTTATGCAACTTTATAATATACTGTGAAATGAAAATGAAAGGAAAACATAGCATTAAAACAACTTCATATTTCCATATTACGTGATGAACGTACTTATTTTACACAATTATATAAAATACCTATAGTACAACTACCTATAACAAAAATTGCCAAATTGCATAAAATTCTTCAAATAGTTGTTGAATTTTTCCAAAATTTGATTCACATAAGCAGCAGCATGTTTCCTGTGGCATAAATCTCGGATTGAAAGTAGTGGTTGTACAAAACGAAAATTCTAAATCTAACCTAACCTACAACAATGAAACTTTCAATTTCAAATCACTGACGAATACCTGTCATTCATTCAACCACCTTGATAAAATTTCCTGAGAAATAATAACTATGAGTTATGAATAGAAGGAACTCACAATGATTACCTTTTGTGCAAATTTGAGATCTTATTTTCTTTGGTTCGAACTTGAACATTGTCAAACACATTGAATCTCTTTTACTTTCACATTTGGATTCAATATGAAATGACACGGCCTTATTGACATCAAGTTTGATATATTTTAATACAGATCCAGCCTTTAGTGGATAGCATTCAATATTCGAATGATACATAATTTATATGACCTAACCGAAATTTTATCGAGTCCTCTTCAGAAAAATATTATTTTACAAAAGAGTTCGATAACTATTAATAGCAACTCAAAGGATGTCCCATCATTTCGTAAAATATTCCCAATTGATTCGTTAAAAATCCTAATAATTCCAGGAAATCTATATACGCATAGAGGTTAAAATAACCATGGAAGAAAAATGTAATATGTGGATTTTGAGTACGTGTCTTGAGCATGCTGAAAAAATTACATTGAAATACATAAATAAACCTCAAATTACATTCACCTACCTTTCAAACATTATTATAAGTCTCCTTATCTTCTTCTCATTATAACATTCCGTTTGAATCTTATTATTAAGAATAGAATAACCACAAAATGTTGAATTTATGAATTTTGAAAGTTTGTCATTTATTTCCTTAAACAAAATATACACAAAGATGGTTACAATAAGCATCGAACTACGTTCACTTACCTCTAAAAGTTTATTTCAAGTTTCGTCAAACTTTTCATTGAAATAAAATTAGGAATTACTGATTTTGATTAAATTTTACACGTTGGTGAAGCTCACTTCCGACATTGAATAGCGATCTAAGGGGCGGAAGAAGAGTGACTGGCTCCGCCCCCGTGTTCCCGGTCTTTTTCACGAAATTCTAGATCTCAAAAATTGTCCCAATTTCGAAAATTAAGTCGTAGAGTAACAAATTCCCTTCGCGTATTCGATCTCAATATATGTAGGAAGCGTTTGATACCCAGATTCATTCTCCCGGTAACCCCGTATAAATAAGACGGATGAAAGAAAACCATTTATTTTGACAGCTCAACGTTCCTTAATTTCTGGCCGTCAGAGATATCAGGAATGAGGAAAATCGAGCGAAATTTTGCAAAAGTTCGGCGATAGCCCTGCGTTGAATCGAAGATTTTCCGGTTCTCCTGTTGCTTAACGGGAATGAAACTCTTGCGGCGCAACATGCGAACCTCGAGGCTTACTCTTTGTCTAGGTTTTGAAACGATCGAACGGGATGGAAAAATTTGTATAGACGAAATTCCGGCGAAATTATTCCCTCCACTCGAGAAAAATCGGAGACGATTCTTATTTTCGCTATTTCGAGGCTTTCCTTATGAATTTTCCCTCGATCGATCGCCTTCCGAAAGACCGAAGTTTTCGATTCCGAAGAAATCTCGCCGTTTCGACTTTTCGTTCGCTCTCAGCAACGTTTCGCCGATAATCTTCGAAAACTCCTCAGGGATTCGTCGTTCAAGCTAGGGGCTCCAAATTTGCCACGGACCTTTCTCAGAACCTTTCACTCCGGAATAAAAATAACCGGGGGGCTTTTGGCCCCTGATTTTTCGCCGCGTCACTTCTTCTCCGCCAGGTTCAAACTACCGTTATCCCCTCAGATTATTCCCGAAAAGGGCCTTTAATAATATAGATCAGGATTGTAATTGTCCACCTTCACCTGACAATAAGTATTGAACTAAAGTTGAAAATACGTACAAATATAAACAGGTAGATACGAAATTAATGAAGGTGGAAACTAGATGTAGTAAACTATTTACGATGAGAACAGGGACTATTTGAAGATTTCAAATTGAAACGAATGAGCCGTGCCATACAGGTCGTTCAGAAGATTATCTCTATAGGGGGTTTGTTGCAGTTTGAAAATTTCAATGGATTCCAAGAAATCTAACTTTCGTTCTTGGGTATTCTTTGAATAATTTGAAGTTCCTCTATGGAGAACAACTGATGGTCATTGTCATAATATATTATATATTATTGGACCATTGTTCTCAGCTATTTCTCTAATAGTTGACACTTTCCTGGACATATTTTCTTCGGATAAGAAAAAGCCATGTGAACCACTGATTCAAGCGCAGCGTATTTAAGAAATTATGGGTGTGTTGAGTCATAAGCGATGCAAATATCAGTAGAGGTGGGTTTTCGATATATATCAGAACTTAGTGAGTTACTTATGTGAGTGATTGTTGGGTCTAAATAGTGAATTTGATTATCGAATTCTCTATCTATTTTGAATTTGATTTTGGGATCAATGCTAGTGATGTAAGTTAAAAATTAATCTAATTGTCCAGCGGTTCCTCTGAAACACGCTAGTATATCGTTTACAAATCTATACCCAAAATATACTTATTTTGATTTGGAGGAATTGAATATGATTGCTTCAATATAGGCCATGAGAATGTCAACTAGTAAAGGGCTCAATGATGAGCCCATTGGTAGACCGTGAGATTGTACATAGAAATTTGGAATAATTCTGTTGAGGACACAACTTGAGAAAAAATATGAAATCATTTTGTACAAACGGATTAACGTGTGATTTATTCAAGACGTCTAAGTTAAATGGAAGGCATTCATCTCCTGCGATGTTAGAAAACATGTTATCTACATCAATACTGATGAATATGATTTGATTGTGGTTTGAAGCCCCCAAAAATTTGACAAATTTCACACGTAAATATTCTATAAGAATCTCATTTCAATTAACCATAAAATTATAACTTGTAAGCAAAATCAAATAATATTTAATCAGTATAGATGTAGATAACATGCTTTCCAACATGACAGGAGACGAATGATTTTGATCTCATACATCTCAGAGAAATCACACGTTAATCCTGTCGTACAAAAAGATTTCATGATTTTTATCAAGTTGTGCCTTCAAAAGAATTATCTCAAATTAATAACAAATTCTATGGACAACCTCATGGTCTACTGATGGCGTCACCATTGAGCCTTTACTAGCTGACATTTTCAAGGCGTATATTAAGGCAATCATACTCAATTCCTCCAAATCAAAATGAGAAGATTTTTGTTATAGATATGTAGACGATATACCAGCGTGATTTATAGGAACCGAGGAACCGCTAGAATACTATATCTATTTTTTAAATAACATCAATAGCATTCATCCCAAAATTATATTCAAAATTGAGAGAGAGAGAGAGAGAGAGAGAGAGAGAGAGAGAAGTCGATAATCAAATTAATTATTTAGACCTAACAATCTTTCATATAAATAACAGACTAAGTTTCGGTATATTCCGAAAACCCACCTTTACTGATATTTGCATCCCGCATGACTGAAAAACAAAAAATTTGATAAATACGCTGCGTTTACATGATTGACTCATGGGGCTTTCTCCCTGCCATTATCCGAAGAAAATATATCCAGGGAAGTGTTAAGTATTGAAGAAATAGCTAAGGACAATGGTTATCATTCAAATATAATAAACGTTATGATCCGAAAAAAAACAAATACAAATAACATATAATATGTACCCACGTATAGAAGCAAATAATACAGATGAATATATTTCATTGACATATGTTGGCCCTATCAGCGAAAAGACTATAAATGTCATTTCAAAACAGAATGAAAAAGTAGCTTTCATGACCCACATAAAACTTTCACAAGAATTTTTAATAGTAAAGATAAAACTGATAAATTTGACAATACTGGAGTTTACAAGTTGTACTGTATGAAACAAAGACTTATAAGGTCAAAGATTAGAAAAGATTAGAATAGCAAAAAACGAATGGCTTAAACGTGAATGCCAAGAAATCGAACAACTACAAAACCAACATGATGACTTTAACATGCACAAAAAACTGAAGGAAGCTGCTGGTATATATAGAAAAATGAGAACAACTGTAACAGTCAATAATAACAACCAGATAGTCCCCGACAGCAAAGAGAAAAACAATGTTTGGGAAAACTATATAAAAGAACTATTTGACGATGACAGACCTCCAGCTGATGTCAATATTTCACTAACCGGTCCACCCATAACTAAAGACGAAATTGAAAAAGCTATACGCGAAGCAAAAAATAATAAAGCAGTTGGCCCAGACCAAATTCCTTCAGAAATACTTAAACTCCTAGATGAAAAAGGCATCACAGCTCTACAGAAAGTGTTTAACACTATATATGAGACAGGACACTATCCCAAGCAATGGTTGTGCTCAACTTTTATACCCCTGCCTAAGAAGACCAATGCAAGAAGATGTGAAGACCACAGACTCATTAGCCTGATGAGCCATACCTCAAAAATATTTCTTAAAATCATACACCAGAGAATTTACAAAAAATGTGAAAGAGACATAAGTGACTCGCACTTAGGGTTTAGACAAGGGTTAGATACAAGAGAAGCAATAGTCGCCATACAAGTGCTTGTCCAGAATTGCCATGATCAGAGAAAGGATGTCTGTCTATGTCTCATAGACTACGAGAAAGCATTCGATCATGTACAGCACCACGAATTAATGCAGCTTCTAAAAAGGCTTGATATAGACCAAAAAGACGATGCATTGAGAATTTATACTGGAACCAAACAGCACAAATAAAAGTAGACAATAATATCTCTAATGACATCCAAATTAGAAGAGGAGTACGAGAGGGATGTGTGCTTTCTCCACTCCTATTCAATTTGTATTCAGAGACGATTTTCCAAGAGGCACTAGAAAACATGAAAATGGGAATCAAAGTCAATGGAGTGTAGATAAACAATATCCGATATGCTGACGATACGGTCTCAATAGCTGACAATATGACTGACCTGCAACAACTGGTCAATAGGGTAGGTGAACAAAGCCAATCAATGGGCCTAAATATAAATGTAAAAAAAACAAAATTTATTGGGAATCTGGCTGTCTCAAGACTGGTCATCAGAAAAAGAGATAAAATATCGCATAGAGCAAGCACGACAGGCATTCCTAAAGTTTCGAAAAGTGTTCACCTGCTCCGACTTTGACCTTAACCTAAGGCTAAGATTCACTAAGTGCTACACTTGGTCGGTGCTTCCTTATGGTATGGAAGGTTGGATATTAAAAGCGAATGGAACATACAAATTAGAGGCTTTCGAGATGTGGCTATACCGCAGAATCCTTAAAGTACCCTGGACGGCTAGATTGACAAATGAGGAAATTCTTAGACGAGTTAACAAACAACGTGAACTGTTTGCAGTGATCAAAAAAGGGAAAACAGCATATCTGGGTCATATAATGCGAAACACGAAATATCAATTCCAGCATTTGTTAATCGAAGGCAAGATCGAAGGCCGGAGAGGGACCGGACGAAAGAAAATGTCTTGGCTGCGAAATATCAGGCAGTGGACAGGACTACTCGATATACAGTCATTGATACACACCGCAAGAGATGGAGACGCAATGAAAAATGTTATCGCAAACATCCATTAATGGATATGCATTAGAAGATGAAGAATAAGAAGACTGTATGAATTGTGAAGGAGGCAATATAGGTCAAACTGGTCGTTTATTCCAAACGAGATATAAAGAGATCAATCAGATTACAATAACCAGAGAACTAACGAATTTACTTTTGCTTCTAATTGTATCGAAAATGGCTGTCATTTTCCACCCATAGATCAACTTGAAATTACCCACAGAATACCTAAAGGACGAAAGTTAGATTTCTTTGAGTCCATCGAAATTTTCAAACTGCAACAAAATCCTCATAGACATAATCTTCTGAACTACCAATATGGCCCGGATTATTCGTTACTATTTGAAATCTTCAAATAATACCTAATTTTATCATAATAAGTTTATTACCTCTTGTTTGCACCCTTATTAATTTTGTATCTACCTATTTATATATGTATGTATTTTCAACTTAAGTTCAATACTTGTTGTCAGCAGAAGATGGTCGAAAGACCTATATTGCAGTCCTGATTTTCAATGAATCTCTTGTGATTGTATAATAGTGATTGTATAATACATAGTGAAATTTGATCACTTGATGGAATGAAGTCCCGTAGACAAAAACGCTTTTAATCAATTCTTCAAACAATTCTGAGAGCATTTTATGTGAAACATCATTCTGGAAAAGATTAATTCAGTTCTTAAAGAATTCAGGAATAATTTATTTATATTCATGGAACCCAATGTACTTTTCAGCTGAAAACATTTTTATTTATGATGTCATGTATTCAGTCCTTTAGCTCCTGCCCTGTTAGAATGAATGGTGACCTAAGGTGGGGCGCACATTTCAGGTGTTTTTGTCTGGTAGTGAATTTCATTTATCATTCCTTGCCCTGACATGCTATTTTCGGATATTCATCTATACTATTTGCTGTAAAAATCGTGTGAACAAAATCAGGGGCAGATGATGGATTGGATACTGCCTTAACAAAACAAGGGTCGTAACTTGACGATTTCAGCACATAGCACTGTATTTATTGAAACTATGAGAAAAAAATTGCTTGTATTAATATAATAAAACGAAGAGCTGATTTATTGTGTGAATGTGTAAAGATAGCAATCAAATTCCAAAATTCTTTAATGTGGTAGATAACCAGTATATTTAGAAGAGTACACTTTACTCAAGTCTTGTGATGGTGGACTATTCTCCGCCCGCTTTGAATGCATTTTCCGGTGTTTTATCCTTTAGAACGTTGTTTGTTTTACTGGAAGTTTAATTTTCCTAGAAAAATTTTCTAGGAAGAAGTAAGAAGCAAGTATAATATAATAAAAGAAATTTAAATACAGTCCCCACAAAAATTGTCGCATCACCCTATTTTTACGACAATGCTATATTTAGGTTGGTCATTAAAGAGTCGCTTGGTAACTTTCAGAAATATGAAATATAAAGATATCGTTCGAAAGAGATGAGTTTATGATGGAAAATATCACCGTTTTTTGAGTTAATGAAGATTTAAAAAATTGTACCATCTTCAAAAATTCGCCAAAAGACCAATCAACTAGCATCGAATGGTTACTAATCATTTTCAAAATCGAGTGTTTCCTCCCCGGGCTCTAATTACTACCTGTATACGTCTCGGAAGTCCCTCAAAGAAAATTTGGATTTACTCTTGAGTCACTAAGTTCTAAATTTCAGGAAGCAGAATTTCTAGTTGTTGGAGTGTTCTACAAGGCATCCTACGTTGCTGAATTTGCCACCCCATGGTGTCTCTAACATGTTCTATGGCATTCAACTCGGAACTTCTGGCTGGCCATCTTAAAATATCAATTTCGGCATTTTGCAGAAATCCTGTAACTACTCTAGCCGCATGGGGCCGAGCATTATCATGCATATAAATGAAGTTTTCGCCAATCAATGGCCAAAGGGTACAACATGGGCTTCAAGGATATCTTCGATATATCTAGCCGTTGCCATTCCTCTATTATTCACTAGGACTAACTCAGTTCGACCATGGAAAGAAATGCCTCCCCACACCATTACCGAGCCCCCTCCAAAGTTGTCGGTTTGTCGGATATTGAATTACTGATACTTACTGATACAATTCCCCAGGTCGTCTGTATAGAGGCATTCGTCTATCATTTGATACTAGACAGAACCTGGGACTCGTCGAAAAAGAGAACATTCGACCATTCTGGAATAGCCCAATTTGAATGTTTCCTCGCAAACTGAAGCCTCGCTACTCGATGCTCTCTGGTGAGACGCGGGCCGGTAGAAGCCACCCTTGGTCTGAAATCGTCTTCTCTGAGCCTGGTGCTAACTTTCTGCAATAGAATATGCACATTTCTGGAATGTGCCAGTTCATTTTGTAGCAATCTTGCCTTAAAATGCCGAACTCTTTGTCGGTTAAACGAAGCCAACGATAATCAAATGGTGTTGTTATCCGATTTTCCCTGTCCGGCCCTTCTTTTATATTCCCCTGTTTCGTGGTACCGATTAATTGCTCTCGAATAGTGCTTTGGTGAACATTCAACAAGTTAGCCATTTAACGTTGGCTTTGCCCCTCCTCTGTGAGTGTTGCAATTCTTACCACTTCATGATCACTCAAATAGCGTCCAGGACGTTCAGCAGTCATTTCAATAGATTTGAAGATTCAAAAATCAACAAGAAACACAGAAAACTTGCATTTATTTAGCGTGAAAACTAAAGAGAAATTGAATAAATGCTGATGGTCAAATTAACTCATTCTTGTTTCAAACGTTTTTGAAATGGAAACAAATGTTACTACATAGATAAGATTTGTTTCTCTAATATGTCCAAAAACATATGTTGACAAAGAAACTGCGATCGAGCTGCTTAATCGATTGTGAAATTCAGAATACCAGGTGATGCGACAATTTTTGTGGTGTGTGTATATTCTGGCTGAAACTATTATCTGCTGAACTCAGAAAATACTATAAGTCCATCGGATGGGAATATTTCAATATATCCAGAGGATCGAGGTGTAGTAGCTACTTAACCAATGCCTAATTTTGAAGTTTTCACGATAGAGCCGCTAATAAATTTCTGACTTGTCTCCCTCCTGAAAAAAAGACCTTTAGGTAAGGTAATCTCGCTTTCGTTACCGGCACAACCTAGAGGACTCCAGTTTAGATTGCAGTATTATCATCCTGTACGGGTTCAAGGAATTTTAGATATTATATACCGCATATTAAGAGTACCTTAAAATTTTGTCATTAAGTCCCCCAAATACTTGCTTTCATTTTTATGACCACGTTGATTCGAAACTCTTCAGTATAATACCCTTTCGGCGTCGTTGTAATTTCGTAGCCAGGAGGAGTATAAGAATGAGTAACATAAATTATCAAATAATTCTCTGAAGGAAATATTAGATAGCTAGCGCCATATATCGTAGGTATAATGCCATGAAATACTTCTAGTTTCGACAGTCAATAAAAATCAAAAATTAAAATACCTTATAGGGAATAGGGTCCGCACCTTATGTTCTCCTTATTTTCACCGCTCGAACGATATGTTTGTTAATTCGGTCACGTTTCAGGAATAAGGTGATGGATGAACTCCATACGGACCACATCGATGATGCTATATATTTTCAATCCATAATCATCTTTTATGTTGTGGATATATCAAGGCTGTTGTACTTCAGTAAATGCCAGTGCTGTTAAATTAACTACCAATAAAAATCATCGACGTCTGATAGCTGCCAATTTGATTTTCGTTAATGAAAAAGAGTTTATTGATATCACCGAAATTTTGTTTTTACATTTAATTCTATTTGATAACTCAGATACAGATAATATCCTCCTATCTGGATTATTTTTCAGTAAATTTGTAAACATAAAATTGAACGATAAAAACCAAGAACTACATATTTAACATTTTTGTCTAATCGGTATCCTCGTCGATCTCTCCCAGATATTCGCTATTGGCCGACCAAGTTTAGTTGAAAGTGTTCGACCATACACGAATTTGAAAATAAACTACATTTATTTGATCTAAATTAAAAATGTAAATAATAAGAGGAGGTTAAAGTGTTATACAGGGTGTCCACGCGAGATGGGACATAGAAAGTATATGGAGAAATGAATTACCGATTGGAATTTTTTTTGTGGCCCTGAATGTTATTCAAACTAAGTTCCGCAAATATATTCAATGATGTGGCACTTGTGGTTATACCTGAAGTTGACTCCATCTTTGTAATTTCAAATAGCATAATGTACGTTTCTATTTTTCTTATGTAGAAAATAGAAAACAGAACAATTGCCACCTGAAATGAACCGAAAGAAAGAAATGAACTTTTCAATCGGATTTTGCGATTTTTGGTTGTCTCTTAGAAGGCATCATAAAAATAATAAAGATCATTCAATATCGATTATTTCTAGCTCATTGTTAGTAAATTGAACCTATTTACAGCAAAATTTAATCCATTTAGAGGCTTCACGGTATACAGGGTGTTTCAAAAACATGTGGCTAAGCGTAGTATAAAAGTCAGTTCTGTCAAATAAGACTACTTTTCAACTCCTAACACCATTTAACTCCTAATGTTAATAGGCATCGATATGTTCTAGGTTTCTCTCTTCCTAAAATGTATCGTTTTCGAGTAGTTCGCGGTTTTATTCCAAAAATAACAATTTTTCGAGAAAGGACCCTGAAATTCGCAGATTTTTCGACTGGAAATCTTTCAAGTAATGAACTTAGATTTCTCAATTTGGGACCCATCTCAAAATCTTCATCGAATTAATTCTGGTCACATTTCTGAGAGAAAAAGTGCGAAATCAATTGCTATTGAAGTTGATTGAATCTAACTTCTCGTTTTTCTTCTTTTCTCGTAGGTTTTTCCGATTACATCAGTTACTTGTCAGGAAAAAGTCATGATTTTAAATCTAGACGTTTTGAAATCCACAAATTGTTCTGAAACAGAATATTTCAAATATTATGTTACAAGTTGAAACGCTGATAGTTTTCAGCAGAAAGGAATTCGCCCATGGTGTTTTCAGTAGGTTATATTTTGAAAAGTACTTACATCTAAACATAAAAAAATCAACATGCTTCTTTCAGCGATAATTCAAATATGTTTTTCCTGACATATGATTGATATAATCAACAATACCTACTAGAACAGAAAAAAAGTCAGATTCAATCCACTTCAATAGTAATTGATTTTACAATTTTTCTCTCCGAAATCTGACCAGAATTACTTTGATGAAGATTCTGAGATATATCTCATATTGGGAAATCGAAATTTATTATTTGAAAGATTTCCGGTCATATAATCTACGAATTTCAGGACCCTCGCGCGAAATATCGTAACTTTTGGGATAAAATCGCGAATAACTAGGAAACGATGCATTTTAGGCATAGAGAATCCCATTTCAGTTCGATGCTTGTTAATATTACCAGTTGAAGGGTGTGTGCAAAAAAAGGTAGTGTGATTGAAAGAATGGACTTTTTTACCCTTGAATGTACTACAATTAACCACATGCTTTGAAAACACCGTGTATACCGTGAAGCCTCTAAATGCATTGAATTCTGTTAAATAAACCTCTCTACTGACAATGAGCTAGAAATAATCATATTGAATGATCTTAATATTTTTATAATGCCTTTTAAGAGTAGCAAATATCGCAAAATTCTGATCGAAAAATTTATATCTTCCTTTGGGTTGATTTCGGGTGGCACTGATATGAGAAAAATTGTTCAGAGTTTAATTTTCTACAACAAGAAAAGATAGAAACATACATAATGCTATTTGAAAAAACAAGAATAATGTCAACTTCAGATATGACCGGAAATGCCACAGCCTTGAAAATAGTTTCGGAATTCAGTTTGAATAATATTCAAGACAACAACAAAGAATTGCTCCAATCGGTCATTCTCTCCTCCATATATTCTCAATGTCCCATATCACGTGGACACCCAGTATACCTACTGTTTCATATATTATCAAGTATTCATTTATCGTTTTTTCTAATGAAGCAAATTCGTACAATTTTCAAGAGAGAAAACGATATTTGAGCAATATTATGTGAGAAATTCTTGCAGAATTCTATTGATAATATCAACAATGGAACATCAATGGGCATCAACGAAGCTGCTCGTAGCTTTGAAATTCCCAAATTAACTTTGGAAAATAGAATGAGATTCATCTGAAAAATAATTGACTTGTTCCGGAATCTCATTTGGTATATGACCCCTGTTGTCAAATAAGATATGCTGCAGACAGAGAATCCGTTCGAACCTGGGCATTTTAACTAGCAGATATGATTTCAGATTAATAACATATGAATCACGCTTTGAATAAAGAAAATTTTGAAACTGGTTCAGATTAATACTGTTTTTTAATTCTTCTTCAAGACGTCATCCAGATTTTCTTTTAAGAAAAGCTAAAGGAATTTCTATTTCTTGGGCCATCGGAATAAAGAGGAAAGCGATAAACCTGTATCCAAACTTTGTGAGAATTTGATTGATACAGCCTTCATGATACTGCCAATATTTTAATATTGATGGGATTGACCAGCAGCGTAATGATGAACAAATCCAAGTATAAGCTACCAGAAGGTGAAAAAAATGTTTCATCTTCAACTAAAGGTGAAGCGGTTTTAGTTATAGCCTGTTGTAGTGCCGATGAAATGGTTTTTCTACCGTTCTTGAATTTTGAAAGGGAAAACAAAGCTACATAATCCTATCAAATCTATGATCTATTCATCTCAGAAATCAGCCTAAGCTTCTATTTCCAACGGCTGGTTCGAAATACAATTCACACCTCGAAAATCAGTAGGAACAGTCTTATTGATAGTGGATGGCTCTATTTCTCACACAGATTCAGTTGATGTATTGAAATTTTCTGAAGAATACAATACAATTTTGCTTTGCTATGCTTACCACGTCATACTATCTACCATCTAAAACCACAAGATAGATCATTTTCTAAGTCTGAAAACAAAATATTTCTATTCCACTTGTAACAAGTAATAAAAAAACAAGGCTTCCATTTGGAAAACTGCTCGGTAACGACTGAGGATATCAGCCAATTTCGATGATTAACAATGGGGCTTTTAAATGACAGAAATAGCAACATCCAACCCGAATGATATTCCGAACTATGCTTATATACCGTACCGATTAGATAAGGAGTAGGAATATTGATAGGAATATAGTTCACATCCAATCCGCTTCAAACTAATAAAGCGCTGCAAGGCTGCTTCAAGCGTCAATTCATTTCCCACTCACCCCAACTGGATGGTTCCTATACCCAGACAATAACACAGCAACGAAAGTTGAGGACATTACATCTAGAAAATAACTTCATCTTGATATTTCATCCTTGACAAATATGAGTAGAGCAGTAGCTGTCAAAAAACGCGACAGGCAAACAGCTCAGAAACTGCTAAAAAGAATTATATGATTCAAAAGGCCGTTTTCATTAAAACATGTATATTTGTACAACTACATCAATCTTCCGATTCAGAAAATAAGACCCAGTTTTAGAAGAGATGGATCATGGGAAGAACGGGTTGTGGTGAAAACTATTTTGAAAGCTCGATGAGAAATGATTGGGTTTGGGATTGTGCGTACGTTCAGCCGTTGGTCATATGATGGGAGCCCAAAATTTGAGAGTAAGTGTAATTTGTGTTGTAATATGGAGAAGAAGAGGAAATAGAATTAGATTTAGGGTTTACTTAAGCGTAAGGAAATATATTAATATTAGAGGTCAATCTCACTCTAGTGAGTGGACGATCTGTCCTTATATACTATACAGGAGATACCAAACAACGAGGATATTTATTTATTTTTCATGTTTTGAAGTTGCAGTTCATCGAATTCATTATTTCGTTGACATTGATGATTTTATGAATCATATATTATAAAAAATAAATGTAAAACTGAAAAACAGTAATCATTCATTTTCACTTATAGCAAGAAGTGATCAAATTTTACCGATCTTAAGACCTATATTAGCAGAATATCCAAAATAATTTCCAATACTGTATATGAAGTATTCATTCAAAAGAAATTGAAACAAAATTTAATTCACTGTGTTTTCAAAAATATTCAGGCCGTTTCATTACTTCTTGAATAATAGATATCGCTACTATTCCCAATCAAGTAATCAAACGAAAATTTTCAATATTATTCCGTAGATACCTTCATTCTATAATTGAATTTCTCTTCAACACCTTGTAGCTTTTTTCATTTATTCTGATTTATTTAGTTTTGATATTCTAATCTTATTTAGTTTGATAAGCTACAGTTTATACTATCACAGTTTGAAATGAACCAAATATCTTAATGAAGTATTCTTCAAGCATTCGCAAGCGGACGTTAGTCACTCTGCTCCAGTGCCAGAGAGAATAATTTACATGAGTAAGGAAAACAGTTGGAAATGTAGTTCGTCGCTTCTGCCAATTGCAGTGTATTTAGCTAGTTGACTATTCGACCCCATAAAGATGAAAATCAATACGCTGTATCATTCCTGAATGAAGACCGATCTTATATGTTCCTTTTTTTCGAAAAATAGAGAATACATTTGTACTGTTTTCAAGATGTCAGAACAATTAAAATTTGAGCTATATTCCAGAAATCTAACAATATTTGTTGAAAGTCTCATTCACCGAATTCGAGTAAAGATTAAGTAAAATGTTTTAATTTGAAATCAGAAAATAAAGAATCTATCACACTGGTTTTTTTTCCAATCTGGATCAGTAAATTATAAGCAAAAAATTTATTACCTGTCTCGCTCACGGAAAATACTATACATCATCTCTCATTTTACTTGGAGTCATATTTTGAATAAGCAAGAAACATAAAGTTAAGGATTTCCTTAAATGTAAAATTAGAATTTTCAGACTGTAGGTTTATGTAGAATACTGCATAAAGTTTTCACTCTGTGCTTAAATATAATTGTCACTTTCAGTTTTCTATTTTGAAGTGAAATTTCAATGTTCATCCCGTATGAAGCCTGACAGTTATTCGAAGCAAAACTATTAAGGAAACCAACGTTGTACTAATTTTTACACTTGAAAATTAAGAATAACTAGATGTAGACAAAGAAATTTGTAGAATAATAAACAGCTAATTGAATGTCAAAATTCTAAACTACTCAAGAACGGGTTCCTTAAAATTAAGACCACCAAATAATATAAAAAAATTGATGAAATAACTTTTATCGAAGCTAATAAAGAAATTTAAGTTATAACATTGAACAAAATTGACTAAATTTCTAGAACGGAAGACTTTCTCAACTCTCAAATTCTACCTGAATTTGTTTTATCCAACTTATCGATTTCGAAATAAAATTGAAAATTCATTAAAAATATAGAATTGTAACCAAAAAAAAAACTGATGAATTTCTTAAAATTAAGATCATCAAATCAAATCAAAAAATATTCATGGAATAACTTTCATCGAAACTGAGAAAGATAATACAGTTGTTACTAGTCAATTCCAAAATGAAATTGAAAATTCATGGGAAAATAAAGAATTGTAACCAGTTGACAAAACCAAAATCCAGTATATAGTAAATAACCCTTATTCACATCCATATTATATTCGCACATTAAATTCCATGAGCCAGGATGCCCTATGTTTAAAACAAAATTACTTTGTATTTGGGTCTTCATTTTACAATTCGAGAGAATAACTTATTATGGAAAATCAATTCAGTCCCCTAGTGGCAGAAATTTTTATGGATAACTTCGAGAATGTAATATATAATAGCCCTTCAGCTTAACGGCTTTCATTCAGGTTTAGCTTTGTGGATGATATCGTCGTATGTTTTACTGCTACTGACCGTCAACTACATATTTTTGGAAAGCTGAAATATGCAACTCATATAAATGAAATCAGTACCGAAATTGAACAAAAAAAAATGATTTTATGAACTCTTTAGATTCGATTATTACTGAATTAAATGAAAGACATGATCATAAACCTCGTCATAAAGACATCGGAACTCATTATACGTCGTTTCGTCCTGTTCAACATGAAATGACAGCTTTTCAGCATGATCCACAGATTATTCAATATTCCTTTATCTTAAAATAATTTCGATTAAGAACTTTGTATTGCTAATATAATAGCCAGATTACAATTTAAATACAATAATTGCATTACTTGAGAATACCAGATGATAGAATTAGTGTACCAATAATCTGACGATCAATACAGATATAGTAGACTCATTTACGCTGATGAAGTTAGCCACAATTTGGAACATTTCCTGAAAAGGTTCCAGTTACCATTTTGATTCGGAAACAATAACCATCGAGCCAGAAATTTGAGTGAGATATTCAATGTTAATTTCAGAATGTGTTGGATCGGTGCCAACAGACCAGTGGAGTGGCATGATTTATCTCAATATTATTTGATTTGAAATTCTTTTTGATATGAAAATCATTATCGCTGTTCGGTAGGTAGCGAAGATCTGCTATTTTTGCATTGCTGATATCGTATCGATTGTTTACAAAGGTAAATGTATTAAAATTTAGTTTTATTTTACCAATAATTATTTTTACTGATTTGGCTTCATTTTGTTTTTATTTCAATTTTCAAAAGTTTAGTATTTCCACTTCCGTTTGTGCCACTCTGAAACAAATTCTATGGAAATAAAAGATAAGTTGTTTATACACTAATTGATACTTTAATAGCTATTTCATTGTTATTCTAAATATTCAATTTTGATGACAAGTTTTTTAGTCTTGGGAAGGATGAAATAATCTAATCTAGGAATAAGATGAAGATTTTACATTTGAAAGAGGCAAAAATTTCCTATAACAATTTCACAGATTTTACTGCCATCGTTGGATAGAAAATTCAAACCACGCCTCTCAATTGAAGAAATGTGCCTATATAAGTATTTTGAGAGCTTTGAAATACATAACTCGTTGACGAAAGCGATACCTCCGCCTTAGAGTTTGTGACGGAATAAAAGGAACATGAGGTAGGATTCGTTTCATTCTAAATTGAGATTTTTTTTGTCGAACAAAGAAATTTGTACATGCTGCACATGTGCAAGATGTTTCATTTTTGATGTTTTAGTCCATCAGCTAAGTTAAATAATGAAAATATAGAAAAATTACCCAATCACCTTCATACTTGATTCTCGAAAAAAAGTCATCAGTAAAAACAGATTGCAGTAATCTAGTTTTCATTATTTGATGTTTCGATATATGCCAATATCTCGGTTGCTATCTATGTTACGTCAAATTTATTTTGACCTTCTATGGCCATTTGTTTGAGCAAAATGCAGTGACGTATTCATAGGTTTTTGTGTTTGACAGTTTAGGAATTAACATATATTAATATAAAAAAAAATATATGAAAAATTATTTTATCTTTTTCCAAATATATACCATATACCAGAGGAATTAACTCCTATGAACCACGAATACTGGCATCATTCTGGACGAAAATCTCCTTCCGTTCAAAGAAGGTTTTCCCATTTCTACCATGTCTCACAACATTTGCACTAGTCTTTCTTTGATAACAAAAGAAACTGTGCGATGGCCTCTTCCTTCACCAGATTTTCTCTCTTGGGCTTTGTCGAGGATTTATCAAAAAGGTTAATTCATTACGATAAAGCAAACTTCGAATAAAACTTCAGGAACTGTTTTAGTGGCCCATATTGGGATTTCATGCATGCAATATTCTTTCTGGACGTTGCAATTCTTGCAGTTTGAATAATTTGAAAAACTCAATTGTTATGAGTATTCATCATAAGTTTTATTTATTTTTTGTTACTTATCAGTTTTGGTATTGCTTTTTCAATGATCAATCACTAACTTTCGTTGGTTCTAATTACATTTGGGTTTTAGTTTTGTGAACATCGAAATGAAATTAATTTTGATGATTTATATAAATTCGTACCATAACACCAAAAGAAAATATGGAATGTTCATCGAATTTTCATTTCTGGAACAGAATACATTCTGAGGTAAATTTGTCAGGCATGTTATATTTATTAGGAAAGAGACAAAAATATTCTTCCTACATTATCTATGGTTCATGGTTCATGTTTAAAAAGAACAAATTTATATTATGATTTGAAAATGGTTTAACAAGAAAACTATTTAAAGAACGTTCCCGAATTCTACTCAAAAAATTCATACTCAAAGAATTCAGAATAGTTTTCATCTTAGTTTCAAAGCTACCGTAATATTGTATGTAATATCCGGGAAAACGAGAAATCCGATTTAATTTGAAACCAAAGACGGTGAGAGTGATAGGGGAATTTTTCTACTATATAATCATTACAGAATGAAGATCCCAATAATATGATATAATAACGAAATGAGAAACTTCCTCCTTTCTGTCTGATTTTTTCTAAAATAGAGCACAAGATAAACATGTGGTATGTTAAACCTGCTAGAGAAGAAACCGTGGTGTAACTTTCTCTTGAACATACTATAGATTTTTATTAGTATTTCTCAAAACCTAGAAATTCATAATTCATTTCATTCATTCATAATTTAAATAGTACCTGAAATGTTTGGTGCTATAAATGAAAGCCGAAGAAATTTAACCCAATTCATCGTGTATATATTCTGTCGAGACTATATGTAAATTTCTGTTTTTGTAAATAGGATCCAACCAATTCCGATAGTTTTCATTATCCATTTATAGCTAATCGAACTAAAATTCATGATTTGATAGAAATTCACCTGTAAAAGACCAATTGTTGAATTTAGGAAGCTTTTACTTGGTAGATTTCCATTGTCAATAATGAAACAAGTATTATTTTTTGAGGAATTTAACTGAATATTCGTGATTCGTAACGCGTTTTGCGACACCGTAGCTTCTTCAGACATATGAATGTACAGAAATTATGACAACTATATATAGATAAAAATGGGAATATGAATACAAATATCCTCAATTAGTGAAGTGCTCAGTAAGTTTCTTTTTCTCAAGTATTTAAGTGGTTATCAATGACAGTTATATCCGAGAAAAATAAATTAACTAATTTAACTGTTACAGATTTCTTACAACCACAAAAAGATCTATAAGGAAAAGGATTCAAATATAATTTACATCCAAAACATACTTGAATGAATCTTGAACAGATATTGACTCGGAAATCATTCTAAAAACTACAAAGATAATATATTATCAAAACATCAAACTGAAAAAATTATCGAAGAATTATCACCTCATTGCAATTTCGATTATAAAATAATAAATACGATTCGTGAAAATAGTACTAAGAACGATATAGTATTCACTAAAGCAGATGAAGGTAGCACCGTCATCGCGATAAGTAAAACCGATTATATTTCAAAAACTGACGAATTGTTAATAACTGGAAACAATACAAAATCAACTAAAGATCCTACCGCTAAATTTCAGGAACAAGTTATAAATACATAGGAATTAACTGCCAAGATCAAAGATATTATTATACCAACTAATTCCAAATTCATTTCTTTTGACGTTAAGAATTTATTTTTCAACATTCCTCCGAAAGATACGTACTACTTAGTTGAAGAATTTTTACAAGAGAATCGTATCAATACTGTCATCAAATCAGATATTTAGATTAAAACTATTTCCATTTGCTTAACAAATATTATACTAGTGAAGACAGCTTGATTATGGGCAATCCGTTGAGTCTTTTATTAGCAGAAATATTCACGAATAATTCAGAGAAATCATTTCATAAATATCCACTTAGTTAGTAATGGTATCGCTATATAGACATCAATATTTGCTTCGCAGGAACAGATAGACAGTTGAAAATTTTCGAAATTTATATAAATTCATTATATCTAAAAATTAAATTCACAACCGAAATAGTAACATTCGACAGTTTTATTCATAGATAGATTAACATCCCGTCATCGTCAGAAAATATCAAGAATAAATTGAATTTAATTGAACAAATAGTTAAAAATAATGGTTATAATCCCAAAATATCAAATGATATTTTGAAAAAAGCAAAGCAGAAACGCATGGAATGAAGTTTATCCCATTGATAAATTGAAACAAAAATTCAACACCTTAACCTACGTTGGTATTACAAGTGAGAAACTGAAATCATTTTCTAAGGAAAATATATAGAAAACAACAAAACCATATCAGATGTAAATAATAGATCAGATGTTTATATAATGAATTGCAATGACTGTAATAATTTCTATATTGGTAGAACACATTGAAATTTCAATATTGAAATATCGGAACATAAACGCAGTTTTTCAAATGAAAATTTTAGCTTCAAATTACGCAAATCATCTCCTTGATAATAATTCACTCTTTCAAGTCGAAGTCTGAAATTTTATATACAGATGATAAATATTGGAAAATAGATCTTTCAGAAACTTGAGAAATAAACAAACACAAACACTCAGGTAGAGTCATTAATGAACAAAATGATAAAGCCCTTCACCTCTATTGAATATCTTCAGGGAGGAATCTGTTCTTAAATTTTTCTTGTATATACCTGTCATTAATAACCACATAAACACTTAAAAAGAATAAACTTACTAAGCACTTAATCACTCAAAAACATTTGTATTTATATTCTCATTTTTATCTATGTATAGTTGTCATAATTTCTGTACATTCATACAACGCGTAACGAATCGGAAATATTCAGTTAAATTCCTCAATAATTATAACTTGTTTCATAATTCTTGGCCAGTTGTTAGTCAATGACAATATCGCGATAACATATATCATTCATTTTGCAACAAAGTCGGTGCAGTGACCTAAGCCAATTATGCGACGAAAATAATGGATCAAAACCCATTTTTGACTTGCAAAACTGCTCCACGTAACGCTGCTCTCATCGTGTTCAAGCTTATGCATGTCCATCAGAATGATACAAGAAAAATGTCGACCCTGGTGTGTTTGTAATTCAAAATGCTGTCTATATAATTATGAATATCTGACTCGTCCTCTAGCCCTTCGACTTATCACATGTATCCCCCGTTTCACTGTTTGATCACAAATTATTTTTGGCTACGCATTTCTTAAGGTGATTTCGAAATTCGAAATTTTACGGCTATTCTCTGGATGAATCGATTTCTGCAAGAGTGACACTCGGTTGTCACTCTCCACAGCGTATGTACGTCAATGTAATATTTCTTAAAGAACACGTTCAGGCCCTACTCACTACACTCTAGAGACAATTTGCATTTCGCATTGTGTCAACCCTACGGTAATCCAATAGACAATTCGGTTGGCGTTCGAGTGAAATTCTGCTTACTGCTCCAATCAGAGTTATATTTTCAAGCTTTTCGATATGCTCGAGAATAAAGAACAACACTGAAAACGACTTGTCACTAAAATATAGGTTTTAAATGCCATAGACTCCTGAACTAGACAACTTTGCAGCGCCAACGAACCCTTGCCCGTGGCGATCCTCGACAGTTCTTTCGACGGATGCGTAGACACTCGCGAGCCTGATTGAGACGTAATTATTCGTGTTTCGTTGTTCTTGCGCTCGCGATCAGTCAGTTTATCTATTGTTTGTTCGTTAGAAATGATTTTAACCACATTTTTGAGAAAAGTTTTCGAATGGCACAGCTCGCAAACGAATATGTAACACAAGAGAACGATTATTTCGAAACACAACAACAGAATGTTCGATTATGATCTTCTCATCACTTCACCATGTACTGAGTGTTCCATTTTCGATATTTCAGTACAGCAGCTGTGTGAAATACTGCAAATAGTAAAAAATGGCCCTTTAATCTCCATTCTCGATTTTCGTGGGAAATGCAATGGTGAAAATAGATGGCAGTTATCACCTTTTGTTTTCGAGTTAAGCTGAATTTCTCGTTTCTACGGGATTTCGGCATGAGCCAATATATTGGTTCCTATCAAAATTAGGTGAAAATATTCTTGACATTATAAGTAACTTTTCAAGTAAAATTCAGTAACATATTCAACTTTTTTTTTGAATAGTTCTCAAAATATATTAAAAACTTCTTCTGTTTTGAATGTAAACTATAGGTTTGCAATTCTAGCTCACGAAGATAAATGTCGAAATTGTTCCATTAGGTTAGATTAGGTGTAGTTTTCATTCTTCTGAACGTTTCTCCATTCCGCATACTGAATTTTCCTCCGATTATGATTTGACTCACATCAAAATTTCACAATATGATAAAATTCGTACAGCTCTCTATTTTCTGTACCTCTCTTTCTCATTCTATCTTATACAAAATTAGACAATAGTTAATCACCTCATCAACTTGATTTATGAGCCAGCATGAAAAACAGAATGATCGGACCATTTTTCCTCCGAGAAAATCCCACTGTTGAAACTTACTCCAATACTTTGCAGTTTTAACTTTTCTCAGATCTAGTGATATGCTTAGATCAGATATTCGCATCTGACAAGATAGACCCCACCCTACTAAGAAAAAAAATCCGGTAGTATTTCGATTCGATGTTTTCAGGATAGTGGACAGGAATCGAGGTCGATTGATATAACCCCTTTGGACTAATTTTTGTTTGATTACTTGAAATCTTAAGTTTCTTGAAGGCTACAAGATTCTCGAAATCTAACCTGATAATTTTTCCAGCAAAACTCCAGCTCAAACTGGCGCAAATAGAGAAATCCCACTCATTTTGAAATCAGTACGCGTCAAGTGAAATTGATTATTAGTTATTCTTGTTTTTGAACTACGAAAAACTAAGCAATTTTCAAGAATTACATAGTTTGCGGAATATTGTGGACATATTTCACGAAAAACTGAACAAAATTGAAATTGATTCATTCTGATGAAATTTCATAGCATTATGTTCATAAAAAATCGAGAATTTTTTCGATTTGGTATTCAGTCAATACTCGTCGTCTCGTTCTAATGGCTACTACTCTTATTGCATTGCTTCCTGGAAATTTTGATATAAAGTCCTAAGGAATATTAATCAACTCTGCCAGCCAACCAATTAAGCATCTCAAAAAGTTCACTTATACCATGAACTTGTTAAAGTAAGGAGATCGTGCTGGCAAGTCCATTCTGTGAATATGGTGGATTTGTAGGTTTCTGTGACAATTTCCACTTGATGATATTGTAATTTTTGTATTGGAAAAAGTTTTAAGATATAAAATATATTACATGATCAAGATTTCCCTTTGATTCAGGTTCACAAATATAGAGAAGCATAATAAAAACGAAGTTTCAGGAAAATAAGAATGAAAATATAATGTAACAGAGAAAGTAACCCTTAATGAGTATTTTCTATTGATTGAAACGTATTTTAGTCGAATTAACTGCTAATTCGACTTAAAAGGATAGAGTTGCTGAAATAACATAATTATCTGATAATAAATACCTTAAAATCTATTTTCGTGAGGGTGAAAACAGAGTTACTGTGCAAGATTTCTCAAACCCGTGCTAAGATATTTATATATGCAAAATGTATTTTATGAACTATTTAGTGAATGTTTGAAAAAAGTTGTACATGTCCCTGTTAAGAAAATGTGTATTCGTTTCGGAAACGTTTTCTTACGGTTGGTAGGTTGGTAAACTGCCTTTATATCTATTAGGGGGACATCACTTTTCTCACTGTCCAGCACAAGAATGGGTATATAACTGGGTAGAAATTTTATTGCTGGTGTCTGCGAAGTGAATTACTTTTTCATTCAAATTCAAACTTTATACCATCTTTCTCAGAAGTTCATTACCTTAGGGAGAAAAAAAACAGCTTAAATATTTATTCTAAGAAAAAACTCTTATATCAGTCTTTATTAATATGATTTGATGTTGAGGACTCAATTTGCAACGAGATGTTGCATTTAGCTTACATGTTATGATAGTGCCGGCAGAGTATTTCTTTTCATTCTCGTTTCAGATATTGTGTTTTGTCAGCAAAGTACGACTCTATATTTTTCAATCGAGATGATCGTCGTCTTTCAGAGATGTTTTGGTGATTTACGACAAAGTATGAGTCCCTGTCTGCGTAGACAAAGTTGATCAAAAGTTTTTTTATGTTTTCCATATAAATGCCAAGAATTTTGTACGGCTAAAACCAATATGTAGACCTCAAGGAAAAAATACCATTTCTATTCTCTGAAAGATATTAGCTTATAACTTATGTTCTCATCGGCTCCAACGAATGAATTTCAAATGTAAATGCAATAAGGCTGTTCCATTATCAATCTTTATTTTTTTCAGTAGCCATATTAACGTTTTTGTTGTCATTTCACTTCGAAATGAATACTTCATTTTCAGTGGACTTGCACTAAATGTACCTCGAGGAATTTCGTTATACTATCTTTTCAAGTGAGGGTAAAATCAAGTAGTCTGTTTAAACGAATGATAACTTATTCTGATATTTAATTAACGGTTCTGCAGAAGGTGGGAAAAAATCATCGACACAAACAAGGCAGTCCATTTTCTGTATTCAGAGAATCGAAAGTTAATTTGAGTTTGCTGTAAACAATATTCGAAAAATGCTTCGTTTATATATACAGCGTTCTCAATTAGGCAAAAAATTCAAATTTATTAATTGTTCCTAAACGAATGCAGATATTTGAATCAAATTTTGTAGGCGTTAACTGTCATACAGTGAGCATTTTCCTCAAAGAAAATAATATACTGAACTGTACCAGTGGTGTCCATATTAACATATAACTAAATACTTTCTGAATTGAAGATTGATACGCCTCACTTTATCCATAAAATATAAATCAGTTTTGTAGTTTTATTTAATTTGAAAGGAAAAGAAAATGTCACGATTTCTCTGTACAACTCTTCATTTTCGAGTAAACAATTAAGATTAGAAATGAAAAATCTTTTATATTTATTTTTATTTTCTTGGTCGAATTTCTCGAGGATTTTTTGCGCGCCCAAAATTGGATATTATGATAATTCGTGACTGCAGGTCTTGTGAAAGAATATTCATCTATCCGAAAAATTTTGTTCGAAAAATAAGAATTTTCTTCTTTCAGTTTACTTATAAGAATTTCAGTCTCTTTTCAGCATCCCCAGGGTGTGAATTCTAGCTAGCAATTAGCTACCTATTTACATTAATTCTGCCCTTATGACTAGAAACCTTAAGATTCAAATTTTTTAACGCGTTTGTTGACGGAAGTAATTCTATTTGATATTCACTACTATTTGGAAGCGGTTTATCATCCTCTTCCGAAAACTCCTGAATTTGATTCAGCATTAAAGTCTCAAAACCACAAATGTTCAACCCATAAACCCAGTTTAATTTTTTCAGGATAATGAAGTTTCAATGAATTTGAACAAAAAATATAGGAGCATTTGTTTCTAGATTATCAGATATTGAATACTCGATATTCGTGCATTAAAAATGATGACAAATAAAATAAAATAATTCAAATGATAGAGAAGAAACTTTCTGTAATAAGAGCAAAGATTGTGCATCCTCATCTTTCATTCGATACATGTTGGAACAAGTTGCAATATCAGTGAACTAAAAGACTGATCTATCATAAAGTTTATAGCTCATTGGTTTTAACTTAATGATATTTGAATCAATATAATGACCCAAATATGTGGATTTCTTCTTCTCTTCTTTTTAAAGACCATCGGCACGAACGGGTTGATCGACATCTTTGAAATATGATATTAATAACTGTTTCCGATTTCAAGAATGAAAATAATTAAAATGCAAGTTATACTATACTCAATTCGGAATCAAATTCTCTTTGAAATCCCTATACACTTCTAGTTCGAAGTGTATAAATATCGCACCCTTGCTTCAAAAGTGACACAACTAAAAAATTTGAATGTTTGAGATAAAACTATGTATGTGTTAGTTGAACAATACTCTTTCGATCAACAAAAGCGGCTGAATCTAACGTCATTACTTATCCAGTAGATTGTTCTAGTGTCTTTTTTCATGAGTCAAAAATTGAGCCAGTTTACCCTCTAGAAAAGTGACACATTGCCTGGTTGAAAGTTTATGTTGCGGTCGGTGTGAAATTTGTATTATTTTGAGTAAGTGCACTTTTTACAACCGAGTCGCAGTTTTGTAAAAGGACATTTGGAGTTCGGACAAATTTCGTGATTAGTAATTGCACACAAAATTGTATCATTTCAAATTGTGTCTCTTGAGGTGATAAAGGTAAATATATTTTTATGTTTCATTACGTCTTAAACCACTTTTGATGAATCATTACTGGTTATATCTCAGAACCAGATGAAACTAACAAATAATTTATTTTATTGCTGTTTTCTTCTTTTCTGTATAATGAATGCCTATTCAAAATTTTGAAAATAATTGAGTACTGTCGATCGTATGGTTTAAATTCTGAGTACAATTGTCCTTAAGTCTTTCCTGAAAAATCAGTTTCTCACGAAAATGAAATACGCATAGAATCTTTTTCGAAATATTCACCTCGTTTAATTTCTTTGATATTATTCATCAGGCAACACAATGAATTCAAGGAGTTGGGCGGCTACGATACTGAAATTTGTAACACCAGATGAAAATTATTTCACAAATTCAGAAAGTGACAACCTCTTACCGAAAATTCTCGACAACATTAGCCATAAACCATATTCTAGAAGGAGAATGCTACTTTGAATGCTAATCTTGAACTTTCTAGCCCATCGATTAGTCCTCGTAAAATATATCGATAATGACTTCCCTGTGTCGTACTCAGAACATAACAAAACAATATCGAAAAATCATTTTGACTGAAGAACGTCAACTACAACGTTTCACCTTTTCCAAGAAATGAAAGCGACAACGACGAAGATGTTGATGATTCGGACGCTGATCCCAATGCCAGCATTCCATCTCATCAAAGTTCAAGTAGGTCTTTTGTTCGCAGTGAAAATGAAAGTTCAGAGCAAAGTGAAGTTAAAATAGAAGAAATAAAAGAAGAAGAAGGAGAGAAGAAAGGTAAAAAAGAAAAGCAACTCCTGAAAAAATATAGCCAAGTTGTTGAGAAATTCGGGAAAAGCATACGTATCGTCTTCTAAAACAAAAAACATCAATTGCTGCAAAAAAAATACAGCAACTTTGTGGAAAGAAATGCAGAATCGGCTGCAGCAGCAAAAAAATAGGTGAAGAGATCAGGAAGAAAATTTTTATTAGCTACTGGAAACTTGCGAACTTGGAGAGGCAGGGAGAATTCATTTGAGCGCACACGGAAACTATTGAACCTTAGTATCGATACTATTGCATATAAAACTTGTGGAAAATTAATTCAGCTTTTTATTTTGTGGTTGGTGGTTGTCCTACCAGAGTATGCACGCCATTTTTTAGGGCCACTCCCGACATAAATTGGGATAGCTCTGATGAAAAATAAATGAAATAAATAAAATTATTGGTTTAGTTATGTCGACGATATCATTTGTTGTTTCACTGGCACAAACAGACAATTAGAGTCATTCAAAACATTCATTAACAAAATTCACGATAATATTAAATTCACGTTAGAGATAGAAACAGAAAACTCTATTAATTTTCCACAAGACATCGCATACATATATTACTATTCACAGCTCATCTACACACCCTTATCCACATAAATTAGCAGCTTACAATAGTATGGTACATAGACTCATTAACATCCCAATGTCACAAAATAATTTCATAAACGAGCTAAACATAATTCAACAAATAGCAGTCAATAACGGATACAGTCCAACTATGATTAAGAACATGATTTCACGCAAAACATTTCAAAAAGCAATCCAGGAAATATTTCCAAGTTTAAAAAGTTCGAACACAAAATACAACTGATTAACTTATATTGATAATCTTAGTTTAAAATTGAAATCATTCCTCTGGCATTATAATTTCAATATAGCATTCCGAACAGATAATTCCTAAGGCCGACATATCAAAAACTGCAAATCTTAAATTGAGTAAGGTAATAAATCTGGTGTTTATAAACTGTCTTGCGTGGATTATAATAAAATTTATATTGGTAAAACCTTCAGAAATTTAAATGTTAGATTATTCGAGCACAAACGTAGTTTTAATTATCATAAATCAGATTCCCATTATTCTAATCACTTACTCGAAGAAAACCATAACTTTGAAGATAATTTCAAAATTTTAAACATTGAAAATAATAGACAAAAACTCAATCTAATGGAAATTTTAGAGTTCAACAAAGAAAAGAATTCAGTTAGGTTACTTAATAGTCAATTAGATCTAAATCCTTCTCCTTTACTCATTCCTTTCAATTCATACAACAACTCCGATGGGTTTTCCAACATACCCCTTGTACTTGTACCTATAGTAATATTAAGTAGGAAATAAGACTAATTTATAAGGAATAACTCTGTTCATTAGTTTGTATCTATCTGATGAAGCCACAGTGTGGTGAAACTGGTTACAGTTTTGTTAATATAGTGAAAATCTAAATACTTCAGTTTTATTTCATTGAAATTGCATATATGAAACTTATCCTATTTCATGGTATATTTTCAGATTGTTACCATAAGACAATTACTTATTTTCTCCCGACTGGTCTACCAAATTTTTCAATTTCCTCGAAAACTAGTTGTTTTGACTTATGTAAATTTTGAAGAAAGGGTGCGATATGATAAATTAGTAGATCAAATTCATGTTATTGAAGGTTTGGTCTTTCAAAAGAATGTTTCGAATTAGAATGATTAATAAAATTCATTTTCAACAATGTCTATGTTGTATTAAAGCAATAATCCATCAACCGTATATATGAATGATTCTATTGTGACTTTTTTAATTAAAAAATTAAAATATTTCCAAATATGTAAAAGTACAAGAGTATATATTCTTTTATTATCTAATGTTTATTTTTAAGATGAACTTCATCGTATAATTGGGAGCAGAGCAACGTGATACTCTTGGCTGCCACACATTCGAGTCTACGGTACAGTGCAGAGGTGCGGTGTACCGAGCGCACGACAGCTCGGCTGCACCATATTTAATCATCTATTTGTATCTGAATGATTTCGTAAGGATCGACCGTTTAGTTTCGTTTGCCTTGGTTTTGCAGTGAACTAGTTAGACGCTGGAAAACCCAAAAGTACTGCTGGAAAATGGAAATTGGAAATCATTTGTGGAGATTGTTACTTCCAACCAATAGATGGCGTTCATCGTAGATCTTTCATTTCACAGGTTGATTGAGCGTTATCGTTATTAATTTTGTGCAATTCTGCGACGTCTGGCGGTGACCTCTATGTAGTCATAAAAAAACGTAAAAAATTGCAGAAATAACTTCGAACTGGCAAACTAGTATGTCGCGAGTTCTGGTTTCGAAAAGGCACTAATTTTGCTCATTCATGCACCGGAAAGGTAAATCGAAAAATAAAGCTCAACTGAAAGGTTCTAAAGGTTAACTTCATTTTTCTTCAGTGGAACTGAGTAAATCCAATTCTTTCAAGTGAAAAACGAGAATAATCAATAAATTGCATAAGTTCTCAATAAATTGTACTAGTTATCAATTTAGCGGCATCTGTAACATTTGATTTTACGGCAAGTTTTCAAATTCATGAAAAACAATAAAGTTCAAATAGATGCATGAAGGAGATATCGATTAATTTTCTTAAACCATCTCGAATATTAAATTTCTATTGCGAAATATTTCAATATGGAGGAATTTGTGGAATAATATTGTTTCAAGTGATTAATTGACAATCAAATAAATTGTTCACTTACCCAGTTCGGGCAAAATTAGCAATGTAGATTATGAATGCTTCAGATAACGCCAACTCTGATCTTGTGTAATTTCTCGGAAAATGGTTAAATCCGTCAACGAGTGGAGCACCGAATAGATAAGGCAGCTCTTCTCCATGCACTGTGCCCATTCTCTGCAAATAATCAATCAATATAATTACAGTCATCCAACGTACTTTCATTATGAGAATATTAGACATTTTTGAGGTATCGAGTTTCATCGGAGAATTTTCGGCTTGACACCAATAAAATAAATCAATTTCATTAATGAGCATATAACAAATGATATACCTTCAAGCTTCTATGGAACCCTCGCGAGTCTTGACCTTTGTTTTATAATGAATTTATAACTATTTTCAGAAATATTGAATCTTATTTGATATTTGAAATAAGGCAATGTTTGAAAAATGTCATTTATTAAAACCTTTTCAATTCGTTATGTTATTGAAAGTGTTTATCTATTAATACTGGCTCTCTTGATTTTTATGTGCGCATTACCATATAAGCTGAATGAAAACTTGTCATTTTCTAATCAAATTTTTCACTAAGCTGAAAAAAATTAAACAGAGCAAAAATTGCAACGCAATAATTTCATCGTATTAATATCCAGCAGAATCCTATAATGTATTGTATCCTGCAACATATGAACACCTCAAAAAAGTCTAGGGAACACTTCTAAATATCGATATATTGTATCCAGAACGATCAATATGGATGAATTTTTTCAAGAAATGAACACCTGCATCAATTTCCCACCAAATTATGTAGAGTGCCGCAACAGATTTCAGTTTTTTTTATAAAAATCTGAAAATACAGCAGATGCGATGCTGCTTTATAATCATTTCATGTATTCAGTGTTTGAAATCAGTTAGTTGGCACTTTGTTTCTGTTGTAAGCACAAATAAAAGATTCAAGTTTTGTGATTCGACCATGGAAATACGACATTTGACTAGAGAAGAAATGTTAGGAGCCGTTGGCATGCTCCAAGCTGGGAGCTCACAACGGAAAGTATCCAGGGTTCTGGGAAGTAGCCCAAGTGTCATAAACCGTTTATGGTCGCGTTTCAATGAAACAGATAGCGTAGAAAAACGCCATACAGGTCGTTTCAGGATTACTACAGTCGCCCAAGACCAATTTTTGGTTTTACAAGCCAGACGAGATCATACTACCACAGCCTCTCAATTAGCTCAAGAGCTATCACAAGTTCATAATGTACAAATTTCGACGAAACTGTGAGAAATCTACTGCAGGAAGGTCAACTCCACTCCAGACATCCTTTAAGAGTTCCACAACTGACCCATGGAAATCGCGCTGCTCGTTTAGCATGGTGCCAAAAACACGTCAACTGGGATCAAGAGAGGTAGGCCACAGTTCTCTTCAGTGATGAATCTGGATTTGCTTATTATCTCGATTCGGGAAAAATTCGAATATGGAGAAAACCTGGAAAGCAAAACCGTCTCCAGCATGCTCGAGAAGTTCTTAGACAGGGAGGCGGATCAGTGATGTTTTGGGTAGGTATACGCCTTGGTGAGAGAACTGACCTCGTTTTCATACAGAACAACCTCACGGAAAATTCCTACGCAAATGAGATAGTTTTACCTGTAGTGATACCGTATCTCCACACAATGGGTCAAAATCCATTCTTTCAACAAGATAATGCCCCTCAATTGATAATATTGAGCATGCCGCTACGATGACAAAGTGTCATTAACAACAGAGGTGGACCTTGTGGGTACTGAAAAATATAAGTGCTTCCATATCGTTTCGAAAATATTAGTGCATGATATTTTTTTGAGTTTTACCAAATTTCGTCATTTTCAAATTTCAAATTTTTTTTTCATAAAAGGTGCTTTGGAGAAGTCAAAAATCATTTTGTTTTCTTGAGAATACATTTTATACAATACATCCTAACAAAAACCGCACGATTTCTATAAATTCGAATCATCAAATTCGTATTTTAAAGATATTAGTAAGTGTTCCCTAGACTTTTTTTAGGTGTTTAGAATAAATTAAGTGCTAACCATTAATTCTGATGATTCTGGTAGGGATATTAGAATGAGCAAAGTGAATTATTTTATTCTCAATGAAATCATCACAATCGACCAAAATTGAGATTGAAAGTTCCGTTATGAAAATATAAACAAACAACCAAGCAATCATGTACCAGTAGGCAAAGCTGACGAATATGTGTTAAACTATAAAAGCCTGTCCCTGTAAGGATAATCATATATTCGAATTTTGAATGGAAACAAAATGTTGCTCTAGAATATTACGCGGTTAATTGGATTAAGTTAGATTTTAAGTAAAAATTCGCATATTGCATTGTCTTCGAACCTCATGTTTTTGGAGATCCGAAGAATCTCAGATGTATTTCATGTAATCAATTATGAAAATCAATTGTTTAATGAATTTGAACAAATGCCTTTTTCTGATATCAAACTGGAATGAAATAAGCAGATAGTTGAAATTGGGATTGAATTTCATAGATAAAATTGACTTCCTGCATGACATACTACATCAGTCATGACAATTTCAACTAATATATTGCGGAACTACATTTGTATGCATCGGGGTATATTATATTTTCGATCGATTATCCAATTAATCATTTATAAATTTACCTTACTGACAATCTCAGTCGTCCCCGTGACATTTTCATAAAGGATTTAGGGTTATATATCAGGATTTCAATTAGATTGTCGTCGGGCTAAGCGTCACATCTCTAGTATTAGAATGACACCATAGTATGTGCTTTCAGAAGTCCCTATTGGTCGTCAGGTCACGTCTTGGGTTGTGTAAGCAGACAATATGGCACCGCTACTCTAATTCATCCAATGCTCCTGTTTTGATAATAGCTCACTGGCCAACGTTAAAAGATAAAACACGTTGTATCATGCATAGTAAAACGACAACCTTCTCTAGTGTCGATTATGAGAAAGCTTTATCAGAGAAATATCGCTTGTATTGCCTTCGTTGATCAAAAAATTCTATAAATTATACGGTTGACGTTTCCATGCAGGACAACTTAATTAGATGGAGTTCACATGAAAAGTTCAATCTTGCAGCGAGTTCAACTTTATTAGGAGCAACATTTTCCTTTAAGATTATTGAAAATAGACGAACACATAAGGTGGTTTTCTGATTATACAAAGTATCCATTTATTGAAAAAATTTGAGAATTAGATAGGTGTACAGGGATTCTAGAAGAAATGAAAGTAAGTAGTAAAGTTCCTTAAGTTCATGATGGTGAAAATATTCGGTCATATCAACCCAAAACAAATGGCTTGAATATAATATATATTCGATTATTTCATTCTTTTGCAGTGATTGTTCACTTTCGAAATGCATGACAGAGATTTTTTTGACTATGAACGAATAATTATTCCATACAGTTCTTATTAGTTGTTTTGTTATAATGATTTCTTTGATATTCATTTGAAATTGAGGTGAACTTATAGTTATGACTGACTACCCTGCTAATAAAATCGTTGATACAATATGACATATATATATATATATATATATATATATATATATATATATATATATATATATATATATATATATATATATATATATATATATATATATATATATATATATATATATATATTATATAAACACTGTGCTCAACGAAAACTGAACAGAGGCTATATCTACCAAGATATGGATTTCTGATCAAAACGCAAAAACATGTGAATTTTTGTTTCAAAGAGGACATCTTTTGGGGTACAATACTTGCCTGAAATATCAACCCCTTAAACAAACCTTGAACATTTTGAATGTAGGAGATGGGTCGAGTGATGACTCAAATGAAAGGTGGTACCTTTATCCACATCGCCTTGAACGAATTTCCATTTTCAATCGAAAACTGTAAGAGATACAGGGTGAGCAACTGAAAGATATGGAAGACTATTTCCCTGAGACTATTCAATGGCAGTGATTATCAAGTACCATCCTCATCTCGAATTTCAACCCCTGGAGCAGGGGTGACAAATCTGAAAATTTGGAAGAGGGTAGATGAGTCGAATGATAATTCGAAAGAAAGGTATTAGCTTGGTCTGCGTTCCTGTGAAAGAATTTTCATTTTTCATTGAAAACTGTAAAAGATACAGAGTGAGCCACTGCAAAATAGAGAAGACTATCGCCCCAAGACTATTTGAGTATTAGTGCGAAAAAGTGGAATAGATTCATTTAGATCAAACATGACAGTCTTTGATCTGGAATGAATCTGTTCCATTTTTTTGCACTAATACTTGAATAGCTCAGGGCGATAGATAGTCTCCTCTATTTTTCAGTAGCTCACTCTGTATTTTCTTCTGTTTTCAATCAAAAATGAAAATTCGTTCACGGGGATGCACACAAAGATAATACCTTTCTTTCGAGGTATCACTCGACCCACCTACCCTCTTCCAAATTTTGAAGGGTGGTCACCCCTGCTCTAGCAGTCAATATTCGAGATGAGGAAGGTACTTGATGATGACTGCCATTGATCAGCATGGATCTGTCCCAGTTCACTTCACTAAAACTTGAATAGTCTCAGGGAAATAGTCTTCCCTATCTTTCAGTTGCTCACCCTGTATCTTTTACGATTTTCAATTGAAAATGAAAATTCGTTCAGGCCGATGTAGACAAAGATATCGCCTTTCTTTTGAATCATCGCTCGACCCATCTTCCTTATTCAAAATGTTCAAAGATTGCAACCCCCGATTAGGGGGTTAATATTTCAGGCAAGTTTTGTAACCCAAAAGATGTCCCTATTGCAACAAAAATTGACCTGTTTCGGCGTTTTGATCAGAAATGAATATCTTGGTAGATATAGCCACTGTTTAATTTTCGTTGAAGCACCCTGTATGTGCCTATAGTATTGAAATTGTTACCACTCAAGTCATATTCTGACGAAAACCTCTCACATCTTCAATATTTTCGTATCTGCCGTAGTAAAACAAACAAATAACATAATTTGTTTTTGTTGAGTTTTGATGGGAAATGAATATCTTGGTAGATATAGCCTTAGTTCAGTTTTCGTTGAACCACCCTATATATTCTTTTGAAAAGAGAGCATTTACAAAAATTCGTATAATTGTATTTACAATAAATTTTGGTGTGTACCAGAAAAACACAATCGTAAAAAAACAAGCGAATAAATAGAATACCAGCGGTAAAAACAGACCATGCCTGTTCCTTAATCTGGCATCTAAACTCGCATCATGCCTCCTACGATTGGCCGTAGAGTGTCAGCACAGGAAATGTAACAAGGGAACCATACTATCTTGCGTATGATTCAGTAAACGAGTAAACGTTTCCCTGTCACTATTGCACTAGCAATAGCTTGTCTGTTTATGTTGTGTTAGTATCGTGTGTACAAAAAAAGTAACAAAAATTTTTCTGCTCAGCAGCTTCATTCTCTCAATGTCATCTTGCACTCCATTAGTTTCGGGACTTCTTCACGAAGACAAGGGTGAAAAGGAAGGGGGATTGGGACTGGAAAAATCTGTAACAATGGAAAAAGAAAACCAGCAGAAAAATATTTCATCAAAACATACCTCTCTTATGTGTCTAAACTCAATTGAATCTAAGAACTTAACTAATGCTCCTCTGTTTTTCAACAGGGAACACCTTTTAGGAATGAAACCCTACATGGGTGTAGCCCTTGCCTTATTAACATGGTGTTTTCCTATAGGAAGAAAAAACACTAAGGGAGAGCAAAAACTAATCTCCTAAATGACTTAAAGTTCTCTACCCAGTTGATAAAATTATCTGAAACGCAATGAATTTCTTGAAAACCACCCGTAAAATGGTAAATAGAACAATCGAGGACTAAATGTCTTATTGTTTCTTCAGCTGCGCCACATTCATATGCCGATCTTTCTTCAGTATTCCATTTGGACAACATACTATTATTACGATCATGTCCTGTCCTGAGACGATTTAATGTACACCAAGTTTTCCTACTTATTTCGAAACCTGAAACCCTTTTGGAAGGATCCTCTATGAGAACTTTATTAAAAACATCAACTTCCTGACATTCAGTTTTCCAAAGATCTACAGCCTTCACCCTTGTACGCAAAATGTTAATGAGCCGAAAATATTTCGTAGATTTCAATCTCAGGTGAGGTGGATTTTGAAGATCGTGCATTATCGTAAAAACTTCTGGAAATGAGTGATACTAATACCAAGACAATTTAAGAGCTAATTTCTTGCAAATATGGGAAGAAACTATATTACAAATAACCGGAAGCCATGGGGTAGCAGTTGAACTGATACATCCACTTATAACTCTCATAGAACAATTCAACTGATAATCAATCTTATTGTCATTAGCACTATTCAACCACACCGGACAGCAGTATTCTGCTGCTGAATATACTAAAGCTAAAGCAGTAGTTCGCAAAGTAGAGACTCCGGCGCCCCAATTAGATCCAGCTAGTTTATGTAGTAGATTGTTTCTTGTTTTCAACTTCTGACATAATTTATCAATATGAAATTTGAAAGTCAAAGAACGATCAAGCTTTACACCAAGATATGTAGGAGTGAAATTATGAATTAATAGTTATTGATTGAAGAATACTCTTAGTTGCCTATCCTTCTCATGAATACTCAGATGAAAATAAGACACCTCAGTTTTTTGGACATAAACGCCATTTTTTGAAGAAAATGTTCAGAATATTTAAATCAGATTTCAGTGTATGCACAATTGTTTCGAAGTTATAGTGTCGAAAAACGAAAGCAATATCATCAGCATAAATAAACTTTGTAAAGGAAGTTTCAGGGATGTCAGACATATATGAATTGAAGAGAAGAGGTGCAAGAACAGATCCCTGAGGTAGGCCATCATTGAGAGTGTAAAATCTACTGCTTTTCTCACCAATGAAAACTCGAAGTCTTCTATCAGATATCATATTTTCGATCAACTTTACAATTTTTCCACATTGAACTACTTCAAAGAGTTTATAAAATAAACCATCCTTCCAAACTGTGTGATATGCCGAAGAGATATCTACAAATACAGCGACTATTTTTAGTTTACCCTGAAATCGTGTCTCAATGAAAGTGGATATGATAATGATCTTAGGAGAACATAACCAGGATAAAAGATACCCTACAGATTTAATAGAGCGCAGAGTTAGAGAAAGAGTTCGTAATAGACATCTTGGTCGTCAATGAAGTCGTCAAGAATTCAACAAAAATAATTATTTTCTTGTGACTATCACTGCAATTATTTATGTTGATCCTCACATTAGAAGTCGCAAATTGAGAGATGAATTGGTAAAAAATGAAGAACAGATTTCTTTGAATGCATGAATACCATATCTTGAACCCTAGTTCAAGAATGTTCTAATCATATCCAAATGCACATTGAATTTTGGCAAAGGTCTGACCGAATGATTCTGGAACCCTCACTTCTTCAATTATGGCCTTTTTGTGATAAGGTAAAATTTACTAGTACAGGGTGATCAAAACCATGGGCACATTAGAGCTTGATCTACCTGCTGATGGTACTTTGAGAATAATGCTCCCACGCAGAACTATAAATGGATAACGAATATATAGTACTTCGGATTTGACAACAAAATTTCAAATTGTTTCTTGACTGATACCAAATCTTAAAGGTTGACGCACTCATCAGTACATCAACTGCTTCATGCATATCGCTATGATTCAGTTTTCTGGCAAATGTAATACAAGAAAAATATGACTGCTAAGGTAGGAGAAATTTTTTTTTGAAAGAAGTCTTAGCTCTGTACAGATGTTTTTTGACTGACTTATTTGCAAAATAGCGTACAATTAGCTGTCTTTTGAATATACCTATAGAAAGTTTGTAGGCAACATTGAAAAAAAAAACAATCGTGACATCTTTACTTTCAAGTACACTGCGAATCATCTAACGAACACTTCAAGCTAACCATCATGATCCTTAACAATGGCCACAATGGCAATGCTACTACTAAGTCAGATGTTACATAAAATATTGATTTTATGTAACATCTGACTGATTTTATGTAACATCTGACTGATATTGATTAGTCTTCAGTTTTGGTTCAAATCATAAATCGCTAATCTAATTCATCTTTCCATATTATCGATGCGAAATTGTAACAGAAACCAGAATATTTTCGGTGAGAGACCAAGTCGTACATTTATACGATTAGTGCCTACAACAAACTGAAGGAGCTCACCAGAGATCGCCTTTTATGCCATAAAAGCAACCACCGAATATATCAAAAATAATGCAAATCATATACCGAATTTCATTATTGTCAAACATGAAGCAACTTCTTGGTTTGAAAACATATCCTAATTATTAACGTCATAGCTACTGAAGCTATTGAAATCGAAATTTTGGCTTTAGGAATGTGATAAATAAGACGATGGTTATACCTAACTATGAATTTTCAGACACTAAATTTGTTTAATCATTATTTGAATATGAAAACTCAAGGTTTTTCAATGATTCTTGTTAACTTACCTAAACATATCAAAGAAATATAAATCTAAAGGTGACAGCCTCTCCTAAAAATGATAAAGCTTCATAGAACTATTCCGAGTGAAACAATATGACAGTCGGTGTACAATGTAGCTTACGTAAATAAACGCTCTTTTTACTATTAATTGAATTAGGAAATAGGTAACGCAAACAGAACATGATCCAACAAAGCACGATTGAAGAATGTTTCATCCACTTGATATACTGTAAATACTTCGATGCTTCAATAATGAACTATGATGAAGCAGAAGTACTGAAGTATAAAGGTCACATTTAAATTCACCGTTTTTTCATTGCACCAGTTTCAAATTTTAACTGAGAATTCTACTTAGGGTTGGTAAACCTTGATTCGAAAACATTTTGAGTTGCTCAACTTTAGACTATGTCTTCGTTGTTATGAAGGCGGCACCTTCGATATTCGAATAAGACTAATATATCGGTTAGTCATTGAAAAAAGAGAGAGAAGGATAATAAGTCGAAATCTTTCAAAAATATTTATATTTGCATTCTGAATGATGTATCAACAGTCACATATATTAGGCATGTTGAGACCTCAACGTCGACATGAATATGTTTTTTTTTTGCGATTATTTCACTTTGCATGAATTAGATTGTATTTTAATTTATGACAGAAGTCGTAGAATATGAAATTCGCTAAAACTCGCGTCTTGATCTTTTTTTCTACGATTAACCGTTGTTGCAATACAAAGCTGAAAGCGCCACTCATATATTGTGTAGTGCATGGTCAACCGTTTAACCTCCGCACAAGAGTCGCACAGTTAAAAACGTAGCTCAAAAGAATTGAAATAAAAATCCAACAGATGGAAATGAAGCTGAATATGAGCGTTTCAGGAACACTTTTTGTTCAACAATTGATTATTCAAAAACCTACTTCAATGAAAGAATAAAGAACCCTTGGAACAGATCATTGGAACTTGTCAGTTCTGATCTATGACGACGGCAGTCAGCAACAACTTTTTCAAGTCAAGTCCTACCCACCTTTGATTAGAGATGACGGTTCTTTCACATCATCACCTAAATCGAAGGCAAATCTTTCTGCAAGACCGTTATCGCGAAACTTTGTTCATAAATGCATCAAAAGCAGTGCCACCAAGCATAGCACATGTTGAATAGAATATGTCTGAAGTAAAATTATAAGTACGTATGGTAAGACGTATTCTGAACTCTAAGAAATCAGTGGATCCTGATGGAATACTGTTTCGAAGAAATGTGCTCTAGAGTGAGGACATGTCCCTGATCTTTAGTATCAGATTTCTAATGAGAGCCACACGTTTCCGAAGTATTGGAAAGTTGCGAGACTACAACCGATTTCAAAGAAACGAAAGAAATGGCAACCCCAAAATTATTATCTCGAGTTTCATGGAAAGGGTGATGAACGATGAGCTTATGAACTATCTAGAGTAAGAGGAAATCATCAGTGATCGACAATACGGTTTCTGTAGACAATGATCAACTGGATACATCTTTGTATACATAAATAAATTGCGCATTCGTGAACATGAACATTAAAAAGCATGGCGAATCTACAGCCATTCTTCTTGGCCTTCGACAGGGTCTGATACGCAGCTTTGGTGGATGAAAAAATATATCTGTAAGAGACTTTAAGAGAAGTTACGTGAATAGATCGATAGGTTTCTCTTAAGTAAAGCGACTCGGGTGAAAGTTGATGATATAACGAGTGATTCTTTTCAGGTTCATGCGTGTGTACTCTAGGGTTCCATACTTTCCCATATTTGGGTTTGCATGCGATTGTACTCTGGTGCATTCCTTAGTTACCGCCCTATAACTGCAAAGGAGTCACACCGAGAAAGATACTGAGTATGTCACTGAATTGAAATTTGTAAAGAATACTAGAGGAATGACGATTGAACTGTTTCTTTTTCTGTTTTCTTCAGCTATTTTCACAATGGAAGCTCTGAGTTACTGAAAGGCTTGGTTCCAGAAAGAATCCAGTTCCAAAGAAAAAGCAGGCTCGCGAAAAACAGCGGACGGTCAAACTAGCTACTCCACATACCTCTATCTATAAAAATTCTTTTGTTGACAGGTCTAGTGTGATGTGCAACTCACTTCTCGCGAACATCTTTCCATAAACTTACACTTTGGCCTTCTTGAAGAATTGAATGAACACTGACATTAGAGTCCAAGAGTAAAGAGAATGGAAATGATATACCACATGGAATTGACTTTCGGAAGAATATCTAGATAACAGATCTTTTGTAACAGAAGATGAGAATAAAATATCAGGTGTATTCCGTGATTATTCGACATACTGTATATTTAATGAACGAGATAAGAGAACCTTGCATAAACATTATACAAAAACTCGATGTGATTGATTATGTACCTGCAGTGAAATTGAATTCATGTCGATTCAATCGTGTTTTTGAAAACAAATAAAACTCAAATGAATTCGTGTTCGGCCCGTATTCAACATTCCATAAATTATTCTGAGGGTATATATGATAAATTATTGAATGACGCAATTATGCTAAATGTGACTAGTTGATTAATAATCACAGTGGACAATTTACTACAATAATTCCTATTTTTTTGGTACGCTTTCTATTGAATTGTAATTTAATGGAGACCATTTTGATCGAATAATGGGCTTCAGTGATATTTCCGACGGCATTGAGTTTGAGTGATTCAATGCTGGTGAAGCAGATATAACTGGACTTGTAACATTTTCATCAGTTTTGCCAATTATAGTTTTGTCCTTTTATGGTGGCTAGTTGCTTTGAAATTTTCATTTAATGGGATTTTGTATGATTGAAACTTACTATAAATATCGCGTTCTATACGTGAAAGCTCCTAGATTGTATATTCAAGCGTTTTCTAGCATATAAGGAGGTAAAATGGAAAGAAATATCTCTCGAATGTTAACAGAATACGGAAATTGATTGAAAACGACAAAAATTATCGAAGTTTGACCTTGACTGATTCATTTAAGAAATTCTTTAACTCAATTTTGAAATATTAATTTCTTATACCTATTCTTGAAATATGAATTTAATATTTTTGTACAATGGATAATTTCCAATCAAATCATATGCCCATCAGACCAACGGCTGTTCCAATCAGTAGTAAAGTGATGAATATAGCAAATTCAAAACCAGAAACTTTTCTTTAAGGAATTCAAAGCTGAATAGTAGACCTGATGTTGGGTTCTTCTTTGGAGTGTTCGACGGCTCGTTATTTCAGCCTGACGAATAGCTGGCAGTCCTTCGGAATGAATAGACAAAGGCTGTTCCACTCCATCGAATATAAAGGATATCGATCCGAAAACTCACATTTCCTAGGTTACTTACTTTAAAGTAGACTTTCCCTGAAGGTTACAAGGTGATTGATTGGAAATAAGATTCGGAATTTTACAAGAGATTCAGCAGATACTTGATGATAAATGAGTATAATCATATATACATATATTCATATACAGGGTGTCTCAACGATAACCCGGAACCACGAAGAAGATGTGTTTATTTATGTCAAGAAGACAAAGAAAAGTTCTACTGAAAATTCAACTGTTTTCGAGTTTTGGTAATTTTAGTGAAAATTTAAAATATTGCATATTGCAATTACAGATTTGCACCAATTGTAATTGTAATGTTCTTTTTGATATCTCTAGTTACTTTATCGTCAATTTCACTCCAAAATGAAATATGAAATTCGTATTCTCGAGTCAAAAATTGTATCTTCTACATAATTTCTCAAGCATGTGCTTAATTCATCCCTTCATATTCTGTGAAAAATCCACTACGTCATCCTGGCAAGTTTTTTCAAAAGATGGCATATTAATTAATGGTTCCCAAGAGGTACAACTACTTTCTCTCTAAAAGATAGAAATGTGGTTGTGTTTTTGTAAAAAGACTTGAAAATAAACTTAACAATAAATATTAAGAATATCTATGCTCAGTGGTTCGGTGTTTGAATTCGAACAGGCACTGAATTTCGCACTGTCATAATAAATTAAGGAATTGATTCGACATACACTGCAAATTTTATGAAAATCAGTGATATTTTTTGTGTTTTGCATAATTGCTCTATGCCGTTCTCATATTCAGCACAAGAATATGCAAACATGCATTATTTATGGAGAATGTGGATGCAATACTAGCGCAGCAGCCAGACTCTACAGAGAAAGATTCTCGAATGCCGAATGACATCCTGATTACCAGGTGTTCGTACATGTGCATCAGTCATATTCAGAGGGAATATTGCCTCACGTTCGTAAAAGTGGTGGTAGACCTCAAGCAGACTACGAAGACATGGTTTTGGACGAAATCGAAAATGACGCTGGCACTTCAGTACGAGCTATTAAAATGAATACAGGTGTACCAAAATCCATTCCTCAGCGTATTTTAAAACGACTTCAATACCATCCATACCACTTGCAACGTGTGCAAACCCTACTACCTCAGGTCTACTTACCCAGAATGGAATTTTGTGAAGGAATATTAGCCAAAAATCAAGAAGATTGGCAAATTTTGGACAAAATCTTGTGGACGGACGGAACAACATGCAAGTAAGATGGCTACTTTAACATCCATTACTTACATGGATGGTATACTGAAAACCCCACATTTGAAGCGGAAGGATTCCAAAACCAATTTAAATTCAACTTGTGGACTTGCATTTTAAATGGCCAGGATGTTGGACCATTTGAACTACCTGAAAATTTAAATTGAATTTCTTTCAAAATGAGTTACCTAAACTAATAGAATAAGTACCGCTGAATATTCGCAGAGATATGTCGTATCAGCAGGATGGTTGCCCTGCGCATTACACTAGTCCTGTTCGGGATCACTTGGATTATGAATATCGAGGACGATGGATTGGGCTTCTCTGACCAATTTTATGGCCGCCCCGTTCGCCGGACCTAAACCCGCTCGATTTTTTTTTATTGACGTTGTATAAAAGAAAAAATCCATTCACAACCTGCACAAAATGTGGAGGATCTGCCCCACAAAATTTCTCATACCGCAGAATAAATTAATTTGAGGATCCATGCACGATTAATGAAGCGGTCGTTCTTGAGACTCTGTAGGACCTGCATTCGTGCTAAATGAAGAAAATTTGAACATTTGATTTAATCGCTTTGAGTCCCAATGTTAATAATTAACTTTTTTGTAATTAAAAATTTGTTGAAAATACACTGATAGTTGAAGAAGGGGAGGTATCATCATTAAGTTGTGGAAATACTTTTATAAAAGAAAAAAGTGTTGACAGGAGATCGTTGGTCATTCAGGTACCTTTTTCTGTAAAGTATGGCTGCTGCGCTCAAATTACAACAACCATCTCTATAAATGAGATGAATATTTGCATATTCTTGTGCTGAGTATAAATATGGCGTCGTGCATTTATGCAAAACACGAAATAAATTCACTGATTTGTAAAAAATCTGCAGTATATTTTAGTATTTTACAGTAATCAGGTGTCAAATCAATCAGCTAGGTATCTTATTTAATTTGACATTAAAAATTCTGTGCTTGTTTAAATTCAATGACCGAACCACTCAACATAGATATTTTTACTATAAAGTTTTGTACTCATTTTGATATCCAAGTATTTTCGCAAAGAGACAACAATATTTCTACTTTCTAGAAGAAAAGTAGTAAAGTTTTGCATCTCTTGGAAATCGAGGATGAATATGCCATCTTCTTAAATAACTTGGCAGGATTCCGTAATGAATTCTTCATATAATATGAAGGGCTAAATGAAATGCTTGAAAACTTAATAGAATTTCAACTGAAGCTAATAACTTTCGACTCGAAAATCCAAATTTCACATTTTATTTTGTGGTAAAATTTATGATTTCGTTACCGTGTACACTACGGTATCTCACCATAGATCGGTCTAGGCCCCTCCGAGTAAGCGTGTTACGTGTTAACCACGCTTCTTTAATCACAGTGCATTTCGGAGACTTCCTCTCTTAATCTTCAACGACCTCTTCGAATTCACACTGTCTTAGAATACCGGCTCCAGCACGCGTTGGCTCAAGCCGGCTTTCCCTACCCACGCCACCGACCATATTGCAAAAACCGCCGTTGTTTACCAACGAACCACGTGTTTTTAGTTCATTTTGAATTTACTTTACAAAGAATGTTTGTGTTAACCATCAGTGTTTCCATCGTGTGTGTGACCCCATCACGGTAGCAAGTGGAGCCCAACGTGTGCATTAGGACATTGTTTTCTCCGTTGAGAAAAAGAACCCATCCCGACTGAGTTAGCCGATAAATATTGATTCGAGAATCCAAGTGAAGAATTCCGCTACTTCCGCACACGAGGTGAATCCGATGTACGTGGTAAGACCAACGCGAACAATAGCAACGACGCACGTGGATAGTATTCGTCTAATTCATCTACCGCAGAATTAATCCACCACCGCAGCAGCCGTGAATGAAGCATCCGGTTCTTGTACCGAAGACAACACCAAGTGGCGCCCAAAGACGAGTGTGTGTGAGTGTACTGTTGTAAAACGACCAGTGCGCTAGTGAATCTAGAACCTACATACAGTCGCAGTTGTTCAACGTATGATAATCTCATCATGTGTCCTATATGTCTTAGGTTAGTAAATTGTTTTTTTTTTCAGTACTATTTTTCTCTTTTTCACGTACTTTTAATATCTAAGTTTTATGAGTGATTGACATATAAAGATACGAAGTAAATGCGTTTCAACCCCCTCCCCCAATACTGTTATTGTACATATCGTAGATTCAAATATTTTAAATAGAGCTTTGCACCACGCTCCCATAATGTAAGTAGCTAGACCATACGACCCGCTTACGAGAGACAAGGTTTTCTGTGGTTTCCTTTGTCATCATCGCGTTGATTCAAATGGCGCGTAGGATAGTGAGACGGCCACAGACGCACTGCACACAGGGTCGTATTAGGTTCAATTAAGATAACCTGAAAACATTTTTTTTTCTTTTTCATTTTTAATGGTATGATCTACACGTATGAACATGTCTTCAATAAAGAGACAACATGGTTTCATTACCTGGTATGGCAATATGGAGGCGCCTAACCGAGATCTTCAGAGGGGGGCCGTGTTACCGTGTCCACTACGGTATCTCACCATAGATCCCTCTAGGCTCCTCCGAATAAACGTGTTACGTGTTAACCACGCTTCCTTGATCACAGATCGCCTAGTAGGCCCTTCGACCAGGCTAGGCACAGAACGCACTCTGGGCTTACCTGCACCGAGGGTTTAAATATTCGTGCATTTCGGAGACTTACTCTCTTTCTCTTCAACGACCTCTTCGAATTCACTCTGAATACCGGCTGCAGCACGCGTTGCCACAAACCGGCTTTCCCTACCCACGCTACCGACCATATTGCCAAATCCGCCGTTGTTTACCAACGAACCACGTGTTTTTAGTTCATTTTGAATTTACTTTACAGAGAGTATTTGTGTTAACGATTAGTATTTCCATCATGTGTGTGACCCCATCACGGTAGCAATTTAGTAACCAGAGATTGTTCAAAGAGCAATACAATTACAATTTGCGCAAATCCTTTAGAGCTGTATACAAAAGCATATTTTTAATTTTCACTAAAATGACTATAACTTGAAAACCGTTGAACTTTTAGCAGAACTTTTTTTTTTCTTGATAGACACACCTTCTTCGTGGTGCCGGCTTAACGTTGAGTTTCGGTTGTATCAAAGCATCGAAAATAAATCAGACAATTCGTCTGAAAAAATTAATAACAAAGATATAGAAAATGTATTTCCCAATCAAATGAATTTATTTAAAAATATTGACCCAACTATGAGACCTAAACTTCCTTAAGTTCGTTATTCAAAGGAAAATTTTGATCGCATAAATGAGCTGAATGAGAATATTCTTCCACAGCAAAGGTTGATAAAGTAATGAACATTTATACACTTCAGATTACATATTGTGCTGCCATTACAGTAGTGACACATTGTGGATATAAATTAGAAAATTTTGGATCTAATTATAATACCAGGTAAAAACCCATATGGCAAAAAAGATTAGAATGTAAAATTCCTTGTATCCTAAGTGATTTAGGCAGATTGAAACAATATTCTAGAGGTAATCGATCAAGAAAATTTATGGCACATTTGGAAAAATTATTCCACGAAATTAAAACCCATAAACTTAATGAGATAAATAATGGATATCTATTAGAATGTATTGATACATTGAAACAAATACTTTCAGTATACTCCATTAGACTACGTGAATATAAAATCAATTGAGATAGAAAATTCCAAAGCAAGCTATTCAAAAGCAATGAAAAATAGTTTCACAAACTTTTTTCAGGTTCGAATGAGAAAATTTCTAGAAACCAACCTCCTTAAATTGATATACTAACTGATTATTGGTCTTCTATTTGGGCAGTTCCAAAGCAACACAATTCCAGTGCAAGTTGTATTTAAATGAAAGGTCTCGATTATCTAAAAAAGAGTTAATGTGATTAGAAGAATTTTCAAACGAGGATATAACATCAGTTATTAAACACACAGAAAATTGGAAATCTCCAATTGTTGATGGTATTCATAACTTTTGGTTCAGAAAATTCTCTTGCTTTCATGAAATATTGGCTGAATATTTTTCATTTATAATCAGCTACTCCTTCATTTTTCTCACAAGGAATTTCACATTTAAAACCGAAAAGTTCTAATACTATTGATCCTTCTCAATATAGACCCATTACTTGCCTTCCAACAATATATCAAATTTTAATTGCTTGTAGCACCCAAAAATGTATGTCCATTCAGAGAACTATAATATTCTTTCCGACCATCAAAAAGGACGTAGAGAAAATCACCTTGGTACTAGAGAGAAACTTGTAATTGATGTTGTTGCTTTGAATCAAGCTCAAACTAAGAAGAGCAATATTCATACAGCATTTATTGATTACCAAAATGAGTTCGATAGTTCTCCTCATTCATGGCTTCAAGAAATTTTAGAAATTTATGAAATTGATGAGATACTACGTCTTTTTCTTGAATCCGTAATGAAAAACTGGACAACCAATCTTTATTTAAGATTTTTCGAAACAATCGTTAATATCCGAAGTCATTCCTTCAAAAGAGGCATTTTTCGAGGTGATTATTTAAGTGCTCTTTGGTTTTGTCTTTGGCTTATTCCATTATCTCATGAAATACATGCAACTAATTTCGTCTTCAAACTACTAAAGAGTCTATCTACAAAATTCAATTCCAATGATATTCATATGAAATTTGGGCTTCCAAAATAAGAAAATCTTTCTACTGAAAGAGGACAGATCACCTCTGATTTTATAAAGATTTCCAGTATCGAAATCTAGCCAATGCAACAAGGAGATACATATAAATATCTTGGATTTGTGCGAGAGAAGGCGAAGTTCATATTACAACAGACTTAGAATTATCATCAAGAGTCATTTAACTAGTGAAAACCTTTTCAGAGCTATCAACTCCTATGCAGTTTCTATTCTTACTATCTATCTTCTTTTGGAATTATTAAATGGTCTAAAACTGATCTAGATGAATTACAATGTCAAACAAGAAAAATGCCTTTTAAATATCATAAGCAACACCCAAAGTCAGCAATTCAAAGAGTTACAATACCTAGATATCGTGGAGGTCGTGGACTAACTGATTTGAACAATCTTCATAGTGAACTGATTTTTTTCTTCGTTCCCATTTTCATGATGAACAGAGAACGTCTAGATTACATGATATTGTTGTTAGTTCAAATTAAAATTTCACATCTCTGACCGAGCTAATGCAGAAGGTAGATTATGAAATATTTAATAATAATTCAAAAAGGGAAAGTTGGATGCACTAGGAATTACACGGAAAGCATCCTAAAGAATTGAAAAATGATTATATTGATGAAATCGCATCAAATAGATGGTTAGTAACTGAAGAATTGTTCGCTGGAACAGAAGGCTTAGCAATTGCGATCCAAGATCAGGTTGTTTACACAAGAGATTACAGGAAACACATCATCAAGCAAAATATAGATATTTCTTGCCATAGATGTTTTTGTTCCTCATAAACAGTTTTTCATATATTATCATCTGGCTCAGTACTTGTCTCAACAGAATATTTGGAAAGACAATGCCGTCGCTAATATTTTTCAATTTAATTTAGGAATAAAACATCACCTCATTCCCAAAAGAAAACAATGTTACAAATATAAACCTGAGATTATTTGTGAAAACGAGAAAAATGAACTTCATTTTGATGAAACAATACTATGCAACAGAGCCGTAAAAAACAATAGGCCAGATTTCATTCTTACTGATAAACAGAATCGAATATTATATATAATTGAGATTGCTATACCCGACACACATAACAGTAAAAATAAATACAATGAAAATGTTTTTAAATGTATGATGCTTGCCGACTACAACAGGTGGTATTCCTAGGAATCTTCCCAAAAATATTATAATTTTAGGTCTGAAGAAAAATTTATTCGAACAATTACAGAAGATAACAGTCATCAAATCTTGTAATATTCTTCGTAGGTTTCTTTCCGAAAAAATAGTGAGGTAGAGTCATAGGTTTTCTCTTTATTTTATATTGCTCAGAATCTTATTTCATATTATATTTATTTATATATGAAAAAATTATATAATTGGCTGACAATTTTATTAATATGTTCAGAGCAGTATTCTATTCGATCGTTCATCACTTCACACAAAGAATACAATGAATGAATGAAATTCTACGGACTAATGTCCGTACACTGAATTTTTTCGAGGCGAAAGCCTCTGACACTACTTGTGGGTACAGTGATGTCATTATCTGATACTGCTATAGTGTGTATATATTCTCGTATAGCCATTTCAGATATATATTATTCGATTTTGTTTATTCCTAAGAATGATATCTGGCCTATTGAGATTTACAGCACTGTTGCAAAGAATTGTTTCATCACAATAAAGTTAATATTTGTCGTTTTTACGAGTAATCTCGGGTTCATATTTGAAACATTTCTTTCTCTTGGAAATGAGGTCACGTTTTATTCCTAAATTAAAATCAATAATATTAGCGACGGCGTTATGTTTTTCTAAATTATCTGTTGAGGAAAGTACTGAACACGATATTAACTCGTATGAAAAACTGTTCCTGAAGAACTAAAACATCTTCGAACAGAATCATCTACATTTTGCTCTATGATGTGTTTTCTATAATTTCTTGTGAAAACAACCAGATCTTGGATCGCTATTTTCAAGCCTTCTATTTCAGATAATAATTGTCCAGATACTAACCATCATTCGATGCGATTTCATCAATTTTCAATTCTTTAGAGTACTTTCCGTGTAATTCCTTCTGCATCCAACTTTCTTTTCAGATTTATCATACCATATATCAAAATCTACTTTTTGCATTCTCAAGTTCAGATGTGTAAAATGGTAATCTTAAGTTACAACAATTCCATGTAATTTAGACGTTCTCTGTTTATCAAAAAGGTGGGAACGTAAGAGAAAAATCTGTGCAATGTGATGATTGTTCAAATTTGTTAGTCCACGACCTCCAACATGCCTAGGTAGTGTAAAGGCGGAAACAGACTATTGTCACGTCACGTGAGGTCACGTGAGCTAACACTAATAAAACAGCACGTGCTGTCACGCTCTAGAAACACATTGGACAACGTTATGGCTCACGTGTGTTCATGGTTTTGAAAATTTCAAGATAGAAGAATCTAGCTCTTCGAGTGCTCCTGACTTTGAAGAAGATTTGGAAAATGCCTTCATCGCAGTTAATGAAAAGCGATGAGCTAAATGGGTATACGAAATAAATTCTCGTAGCGAAGAATTAGGAGAATTTCATAGTTTGGAGCAAGAGTTGAACGAGCATCCTGATAGATTTCATATGTATTTCAGAATGGCCAAAGAAGAATTCAACTTTTTACACCAACTCATCAAAGGACAAATTCAAATGCAAAGCACCCAATTTCGAAGGGTGATAAGTACTGAAGGGAGATTAGCTGTTCGTTTGAGGTAAATTGAAAACAATAGGAACAGGTATTAGGTATTTCATCAGAAACTTTTATTGAGTAGGTAGCAACTTATATAAAATCCAGATAAAAAAGAAGAGTAACTATCCAAAAGTAGCCAACTGTGAAAGCGTGGGTCTCTGATCAACAGTTTCCTGTGAAGAGTAATTGAAAGTTGAAAAATGAGAAAACCTATCATCCTCACGTGACGAAAAGTCTTGTAGGGAAAAAAAGGTTGCTAGGGTGTAGCGGCGAAGAAGAACTTAAAGATTCTTTTTCAGAACGTCGTAATTCATCTTGTATGACTGCGTTGCCCACAGATATTTTGACGGCAGTTTGTTTTTTTCTTGGTAATTTTTTTGTGGTTTTTTCCATACTCTGGAAAAACAAATCTATATCACCCAGATTTTCCATAAACGAGGAATTCATCGTTCTATATGCTCTTTCTTTTTCTTCCTATTTTCTTTTTCTGGGATTAAAGTTCTCTTTTTTCTACTGTCTGAGACGATGGAATACTCTTTTTTGACTGCTTCTGTTTTTATGCCTTCTAAGATTTTAACTTTCTGGTCTAGCTCTCTGTCTCTCTGTTAATTTTCTGTCTGACTCTTTCTTGAAGTTTCTGTCTCTCTCCTAAACTTTTTTCGAATTCGAGTTCATTAATTGGATCTTCTGCATCGGATTTTTCTTCATTTCCAATAATCCCTTTGTCTTTTTCCCCTCATTTTTCTGCTTCTTGAATAACAGTATTTTGCAGATTGGAGTATGTTCTAGATGAAAAAAAAATTTATGAATGAATGGATGTGTTCAGATCTCGCATACATCATCGCGATGAGAGCTTCTGTCCGACAACTTACTTTCGTCTCTCTAAGTATTGCAGAAGAGAAGACATCTGCTGCTCGAATTTTTAGGCAGCTATGGTTTTCGTAGCCTAACAACTCTTTTTTTGGGAAAGACGGATATTCCTTGCATAATTGTACCGCCTTCTGAGCTTATCCCACTTTACCATAGCTCGATCCGCTGAAAAGTAAAATTATGATTCTTATTATGTTGTTTCAGGTACCTTGCAAATGGTAATTCTTTCAGAAATTTAGTATTTAGCTACAGACTCGGTTTGAGTACAATTCGAGAAATAGTTATTGAGGTATGCGGTGCTATATGGAGAACTTTGGGCTCTATTGTGATGCCTTCGCCCAAAACAGACGTATGAAATAAGTCTGCATAAAGATTCAAAGAGATATGGCATTTTCCGAATTGTATTGCTGCCATTGATGGCAAGCATGTGAATATTCAATTTCCAATCTATGCAGGCTCCACCTACTATAATTACGAGGGAAGCCATTCGATAGTTCTCTTAGCTCTCGCTGACGCTGACTACAAATTTATTGCTATTGACGTCGGTCTTATGGTAGGAATAGCGATGGCAGTATTTTCGAAAAATACGATATTGGAGAATTGCTTCAATTGAAACATTTTAATGTTCCACTTGAAGAAAATGGAGTACCTCAGCCATATGTAGTACTTGGGGATGAAGCGTTCCACTAAAAACATATTTACTTCGTCCATATAGTGAATATCACTTGAAAGAAAATGAAGCCAATGAGATTTACGATTATCGATTATCCCGAGCATGCTTCCTGTCGCTAATCGCGATATTCTACACATCCATGGTTGTACAATGGTTTATGTTGTCTTACTTTTTCGTGACTCGCATGAGGTGACATGCATAACGTGACAATAGTGTACTTCTGTGGTATACAAAATGCAATCAAACATCGATAGCTCAAATTTTCTGTCGAAAGTGACCTCACGTGATCTCATGTGAGCTCACGTGATGTGAAAATAGTCTGTTTCCGCTTTAACTCTTTGAATTGCTGACTTGGAGTGGTGCTTATGATATTTAAAAAGCGATTTCCTACCTTCACATTGTAATTCATTCAGATCAGTTTCAGACAATTCAATAATTCCAAAAGAAGATGTGAGAATAATAACAGCAGAGGAGTCTGAAATGATATATACTCCTAATATTTTCTTTAGTGCTGCTATGGTTAATCTCTTCTCTTGAACAAATCCTAGATATTTATATTCCTGGAAGACTGCTACTTTTTCGCGTCCCAAAACACCGTTAGAAACATCTCCAATCCCAAGATAAGTGATTCTTGTATTTTACATATTCTCTCTTGATTGATTTTCAACTTTCTTCTGTAATATAACTTTTGGTCTTGTAGCCATCAAAATTATATATTATTATTTATTATTTTAACATTATAAATTAATCATTTTGAATTAGTTTTAGAGAGTCGACTCGTCAGTTTTTGTTTCAATTTGTAATAAATTTTTATTCAGCTCTTGTGTGAAGGAAACAGATTTGACACACTTATTCAATTTTAGTGTGTAATCTCTTGTGAACTTGTTGCCTGCTCTTGAGTGCCGGTAATATTCCTTTTACCGGCAAATTGACCACTTATTTACCTACGATCCCTTCTCACGCTGAGCTATTGTAAACTGACTTTTTATAGTTACAGGAGTATACAGAAATCCGCAATTTCAGTATGAATGGTTTCGTGAAAGCCGACAAAAAAGTTCAAGGGCACAATAAAGCTTTCGGCGGAAGGAGTTCATTCAAAATATTCGGCATAAAGAGAGCTAACGAAATATTTCTTGAATTTTTGCCACATGCTTAGGCATCACCCTGTAGTTAGTCAACAAAACCAAGCTGCTTATCTATCTTCAACTGATAGGTAACATTCTATGCAGATGTTAGACCAATCAATTGAAATTCATTAATCAATATGAAAGAATATGTTCTGCTTGATTAATTCATTGTATCTTCAGAATAATTAAACACGAATATTAAAAAAAGAGAAATAAAACCCTTCAATGGACTCCAAAATAAATGTGTCTCGAAAATTGTAGAACTAACTTTCCTCACGGGAGATTGTTTTTAAGAAACCGAAGCGAGGACTGAAAATAATGAGTTACTCAGAAACTTCCTCTAATCCCTCGAACGAAAATCTTTCATTTCCTATTTACTGAAATTCAAATATTTCTAGTTTTTCGCCGGAATTATTTTAGAGCAATTAGATGTCTCTATACTGCAAAGGACTCAATTCAAAGACCGCGAGAATATTCTTCTAATAATCACTTCTAAAACTTTGAAAGGAAACATCGGCATCGTTTGATTTGATGAAGAATTTTGTCTTATAATCTGTAACTTATAGCCCTCTACTGAACACATAATTCAGTGCGATTGGTAAACTTTTTAATTAAGATTTCAGCCTCAGGATGTCGCAGAAACGGCTTTGTGCATCAAAAGCTCATAAAATGGCAGATGGCAATGCTCCGTCTCTTGCGTAGGAATACCAAGCGTTAAAACTCCGAGCACGAGTTGATGAAAGATAGATTTTTCAGATCAACAGATTTTGGCCTTCTGTCACATGAGATCATTTACTACGTAGAATGAAGTTTACGCTGTGACTAGAATTCGAAAATCATTCCTCATTTTTCACGTAATAAGGATGAAATCTAACCACTTTTTACTATCATTTTTGTCCCATATTCACTTATTCTATTCTAGTTTTGAACGGATTTTCACCCATATTCATTTCTTTAATATTTGGGAGTATTGGATACTCCTGGATTCTTAAATAATTTATCATTAAACAACGTAAGATTTTAGCATGAGGTTATATAATGAACAATATTTTATTGTCATGAGAAAGAACGGCAATTTCATATTTGAAAACATATTACTACAATATATTGAAGTAGGAAAATTTTCAGTGAAAAACTGGAAGGTTATGGTACTTATAGCGGCAATTGGATCAACGTTTCCGATGAATGTTATGATGTTGAGAAATATCCGTCAATTTCAAATGAATATTTCAACTCAAAAATAGCTATCCTGACAATTACGAGTTTACAGGTATTGCGAATAATATAAAGTTAAGAAAGTTAGTAAAAGTAGAGACTGTAGGGTTATAAGAATTATTGCCAGCGAAATCGCGTATTCAAGATTTATGGAATGGAGAATGAAAGGAACATGCCTTTCTTTCTTCAAGACGGTCTTAATGGATTACTTTCCAGAAAAAGCAGAACAACAAAGGACTAACAGTGTGGTCAAACAAAATCGAGAAGAATACACCCTGAAGAAGGCTGCGATTTTTCCCAGTAAACCAATAAGTGATTTTTGAAATAAAGCCCCTGATAATGTTTATTAATTACCAAGTTTTTGTTGCACTTGGGATCGCAGGTTTTTGTCCAAATAACAAAACCAACCAGTTCACATTAAATAGTATTAAAAATTTGAGAATATTATGAATCGTGAGATTCAAACCAACATAGAACAATCTAAGCAGAATATATTTAGTTATTGAAGAAAACACTAAATTTTATCGAATTTGCAAAACCCCTAGTACCGCAGCAATAAAACATCGCCACTTGTTTTTTGCACATTGTAATAGAAAATGTATTAATGAGGTAGTGGGTAGTGATATTCAACTCCATAATAGTAACAAAAGCAAAATTAAAGGAAAATAAATAGAGACATGAGGAAAAACAACCGAAAAAGTACAACATAAAGTCAAGAAGATGAAGACCAAGGTCGAAAATGTAAAAGAAATTGCTACTATATTGCTCCAAACAGAAAACAATCTAAAAGCATTGCTACAATCCATTCGAAATCATCTAAATAACGGATACATGAAATAGTAGTGTGAATGCATACAGAATAATGATATATACAGAAAGGAGTAACCAAGCTCAAGAGAATGAATAATTTTCAGAAAACCAATTATACAGCAACGGTCTTGGTAGTAAATATGTAATGGAAGATGTGCCTATTGAAGAAGATATTCATCAATACTAATGCAATGTATGAAGAAGATGTTTGTTGAAGCAGAACTGCAGATTGGATTGATGTAGAATTTAATAAGACTGTCAATGAAGAACAAATAGAATGGGATGAGGTAATAAAAATAATGATGCCGACTTCGGAAACGAAATAACATATAACAGGAAGATGTTACATGTTTGCGACAACAGAATATAAGGAGAGACGCGACGTTAGACACAAAATCGTGCACCAAGAATAAGCTCACGTAAGCAATTAAGTTTCTATACTTCAAATACACCCCAGAGCCAATTCTTGAAAATGAAAATTATAAACTGTATTGGGATTGTACAGTTCTCATCGATCATCGAGTTGCACATAATGGAACTGACACCATAATTATGAATAAATTTTTTAGGGCGGCAACAATGATGAACGTGACTTTTCCCAACAAAATAATTTGAAGCTAAAATATACTGAGAAAATTGCGAAGTATCGATACCTGAAAGCATGAGAAAACAGTGGAGAATAGAATACATCCAAATACTTCCCATGATAATGTCCATAACTGAAATTATATCCAAGAGCTCACAAACGAGCATCAAAAAACTGGGACTGACATCTGTATAAGCCCATGCAGAGAACGGTACTGTTGGCGAAAGCTAGAACTGTCAGAAAGTATGTGGAAAACACAAAACACTTCAATACCGGATTACGCCTCTATGACCTGATAATCTGGAAAGGGTCACATCACAGCTGAAACATTCGGTTATCGGAGATATCTGGGTTCAGTGAAGGTTCCTCTCACAGGGACTGCGAAATACATTAAGGTGAATATCGATATTAATGATAATAATGCGGGTGGATGTCACCATACCTCACAATAAAAACTATCAGCTAACAGCTAAGATAGTGCACAAGTCCACGATGATAATAATAATAACTGAGCAGGGATACTGCAACACAAAACCAAATGGAAAACAACATCAATACCTCCTAACCCACTCTTGATGTCTCAACGGTGGCGCAAACTATTATGTCTACGACTACGAGAGCCAGACTCCTTAGGAAACATATAAAGTGGACCTCAGAAATTAATTTCTTCAGCATGCATTCCTATGAGAAGATTACAAACTTGAAATGGGAAATGACAGCATACAGATACGCGTTACATATTGCATTCTTAGAAAAATATCCAGAATTAAAGCACATATCCAATCAGATAATTTCGGATTAATGAAGAACAATCGTAAAAAACAGGCTATCTGCTTCAGAAACGCTGCGAAGCATACAAGAAGAGGTCATAATGGAACTCAGAAGCGAAAATGATACTCATAATCGTATTCCTGTCGGAGCCAATGAAAATGTTACAGATAGTATCGATGCCACAGTAACGAATATTAATATGGAACGTCCTCCTGAGTCGAATCAGCAGAACGAATTTATGTATTCAGCAAGATCAGAACTCAATAGATCGATAACAAAATTAAATGATAGTAACCCTACTAAACGACCTATACTACCCGAACTTAAGACGAACCAGAACACCTAGCAATCATAAACTCAGTGTTTGTATAATATACTGACCAGAACACCTGGGAGAAGATTCACACTTTAATTTCTTCTTCGACTAAGCAAACAAAAAGTCTCCACAACTCTGATTCAGCTGAGCCAAAAAGCTTCAGAAAGCTATGGCAAAAACAACTGGAGAAGGATATTGATAATATTAGAGCTGAAATCAGTAACCTCACTAAAGTTTTGAGCAACAAAAACCCTCAAGGCGCTTGAAATCACATATACGCAAACTTCATAGAAAAACTGGTACAAACACAAAACATCCTGACCACAACCAACATATCGACGTGTATAGGGACACTAGGTTCTAAAAATACATCAAGTGCACTGAAAAGAAACACCAAAACCAAAGATTCCTCCAAAGCGCGGCCAATTTTCATAGAAGAAATTCAAAACAACAACAATTACAGAGAAATACCTGACGCACAGTGCTTGATTGATTATTGGTTATCATTATGGTCAAACTCCAAAGAATACAATAAACATGTTGAATGGATAACAACTCCTTGATATAATACATATGGACTTCGAACGAATAACTGAGGATGAAGTCGTAACAGCAGTTATAGCGACAAACAGCTGGAAACCCACAGGCAGAGATAATATCAACAACTCCTGGTAGAAGAAGTTCAATAAGCTCCATGAATCCCTAGCGAAACAGCTCACGAATGTTTTTCAACATCCCAAGAAAACGCTCACTTTTCTAATACAAGGCTAAACATATATGCTTCCTTAGAGCGATAGACCACAAAATCGGCCTCAGTATAAACTGATCACTTCTTGCCAACGCTCTAAAAAATACTCACCTGATGCATATCCAATCAAATATACCAACAACTTGAATACAACAAAATATTAGCAAGAGAGAAGAAGGGAACACCATGAGTACAAAAACAACTGATCATCTATTCTGTGATAATGAAGCAGGCACACGGATGGCATCGTAATGTTCATTTGGCTTTTCTCGATTATCTGAAGGCATTCCATAGTGCTGCTCATTCTTGGCGTGTGGAAGTAATACAGATAGGTAAAATCCATCCAGCCTTGGTAGAATCCTTGAAGACAACAGTGACACACTGGCGCACGTCTCTGTGGGTCAACATGAACAATAAGTCATTGAACCTACAAGATAACTATACATCGTGGAATTTTTCAAGAAGACTCTTCGAGTCCATTATGGTTCTGTTTGGCTATAAACCCATTGTCTTCAAAGCCTAATAGAACAGGACACAGATTTGGTATAAAAGCAGATGTTAGGAATTACTACACAATCTCCCACCTGATGTATATGGATAACATCAAATTATACGCTTGGAGCAAGAACCACTTGGCTAATCTGTTCAAAACTGTCAGTAAGTTCTCGGCAGATGTTCATATGGAATTCGAGAATGAAAAATGTAGGATTCTGAGGTAAAGTTATAGATGGTGAAAAGAAACTTCCAAATGGTGGTATTACTCAGTGTATGAGGGATGGCAAAACGTACAAATATCTAGGATACCCACAAGCCAGATTACTTAACCGAAATCAGTCAAAGGCAAAGATTCGTTCAAAGTACAGTTAGCGTTTGGAGACTATGCTGAAGTCAATGTTCAATTCGGAGAATCTAGTCCAAGCGGTTAGGACTTACGCCTTTCCAGTGTTGCTTTACTCATGTGGAATATGCAGATTGACTAGGACAGAACTTAATGATTTTCAAAGGCACACCCGAACCATGCTGACATCGTCACGAAATTGCCCGTGATAAGGACATTTTTGAGGCGGAAAGAAGGAGGACGTGAATTGATGGATATTGTCAAGTTACATACCGAACAGATAAAAAATCTCAGAGAATTCTTCTTGCAAGACCTCGCACTTCTGAGCTCCACAGAGTGGTATCGTTGGCTGATAAGGGATATTCACCTTCGAATCTTGCTACCAGTGATGACCTGCTGAATCTACCGTTCCTATCAGATACTGAAAAACAAGATCAATGGTCAAAAAGGGAAATGGAATTGAACAGATAACATCACCATGACAACAATCAGCCACACATCCACAAAAAAGCTTCCAACCAATGGTTGTTGAGAAGAGAACTATTCGCGGAAACAGGAGAATCAGATATGCTCATCCGAATCTGAATCAGCAGAGGTGCTAGCTGATACATATGTTAGCTACTATTATGCCTAAGAATAATCAAATTCCTGAAGTAGAAACACGTCTTGACGATAATCTAACCGATGTACAATTCACCCCTCATATTGTCAAAAAGCATCTCCTCGCCTTAAAAAGTCACTCTTCTCCTGGTCTCGATGGCCTCAAGTCTTTCCTCCTCAATACTTTCGCAGATATGCTTTATATGCCTCTGGCGATGATTATGTCGACATCATTTTCAAAATCATAGGTTCCTCCCACGTGAAAGAAAGCATCTGTAACCGCCGTCTTCAGAAAAGGGCGACAAACTTGACACTCCTAACTATAGACCCATCAGACTCTACTCTATCCCGTCCAAAGTCATGGAATGAATTATTGTGGAAACTATGACAGATAATTCAACTAAGTTCTCCATAATTCAAACTGAACAGCATGGCTTCGCGAAGGACAAGTCAATCACGACAAACCCTCTTACCTGCTCAACTAACTCGACTCTTGCTCTTGACAAAAAAATTTCAACGGACGTCATATACCTCGAATTTGCCAAGGCGTTTGACAGGGTGATGGTGAAAAGACTGTTGCTTGTGCTGGATAGCGTTAAGAGATGTGGTAGGCTCCTTCTCTGGATTGAGAATTACATGTCAGGCAGAACCTTCACAGTCAGTGTTGGTAGCTCTTATTCGCAAGAAATATACGTAACTAGCGGTGATCCCAAAGGGTCGGTTCTCGGAAGTTTGTTGCTTCTTGTTTACGCGAGTGCAGCAACCCACTAACGGACAGGCTGCTTTTTTTTACGGAATGACCTAAAGTCGATACACCAGTGGTGCTTTGACTGGTTGTTGCTGTTGAACGTTAAAAAATGTTTTACGCTACACACAGGTTCCAATATTGCGTGCCATCGGTTCAACACAGATAACTTCACCTTAGGTGAGGAGTCATCGCTTGTGGACCTGGGTATGACTGTTATGTGGGACTTATCCTGGTCGGAACACATTATCGGCATATGAACATGCGCTAATTCTCTCTTGTATTTGATCTTTAGATCCTTCTTGCATCTCTCGTTTGACATCTCGATGAATCTCTACAAAACTTAGGTCCGTCCTATTTTGGAGTTCGCCGGTGCACTGTGGTGTCTGGTACTTGTGCGTAACGGCAACTCGCTGGAGAGCGTCTAAAGTCGGGCCGCGAGTGTGTTATTTGGAAATGTTTGACCATCATACTTCGAGGGATAGGATAGAGCTAAAATACAAACTTTTCAAAACCGTCGGCTTCGAGGTGACCTCATACTGTCTTTCCGCACGCTCAAACAAACTTATGTCGTCCTCAGCTGCATATTCAACCTGAATAGTGACCCCCGTCTCCGCGGCCATCATCTCAAATTCAAAAAGGAGAAATTTAACTCAAGGCAACGGCAACATTTCCTGGTCAACCGCATTTCTTCTCCCTGAAACAACTTACCTAGCGAAGTCGTCCAGCCTCTCTGTTAACGAGTTCATGAACAAGATGAACCAATTTATGTTTAGCTCATAACCTTAATCTTACTCACTTTCTTGTTTTTTTTGTCGCTCTTACCTCCCACCTATATTATTTTCATTGTTGTTTTACCTTACGTTTCTTTTGAGCTAAGGCTTTATATGATTCAGCCTTAGGCTCAAACAGTATCTAATAATAATAATAATAATAGTAATAGCCGTCAGGCGCTCAGGAACATTGTTTCTGAGTACGTGCTTAGCGAACCCGAGGTACCCAAGCTGAACCTGGCAGTAGGTATAAAATGAAACTTATCCAATGATGTACAATCTGAGGAATAAACGGGTGAATCGACATTGTACCACCATAACCTCTTGTTGCGGTCAAGATTTAGGAAGAGGGTCTTGTTCGGAAAGTGAGTCACAGTCTCCCTCGGTTAGCGACGGAAGCAGCGTGATATCGAGTAGGGATACTGCAACAAAAAACCAAGTGGGAAATAACATCAACACCTCCCAACTGACTCTTGTTTCATGTTTCAACGCTGGCGCAAGCCATTATGCCTACGACCACGAGAGCCGGACTCTCGGAACCGGAAATGACAGCATACAGATACGCGCTACATCTTGCGTTCATAGAAAAATATCCTGAATTACAGCACATCCGAGCAGAGAATTTCGGATCAACGAAGAACAATCGTTAAAAACAGGCTACTTTCTTCAGAAACGCTGCAAAGCTTACGAGAGGAGGTCATAATGGAACTCAGAAGCGAAAATGATACTCATAACGGTATACCTGCTGGAGTCAATGAAAGTGTTACAGATAACATCGAGGCCACGGAAACGAATATTTACATAGAACGAACTCTTGAGCCGACTCAGCAGAACGAATATACGTATTTAGCAAGATCAGATTTCAACAGAGCAATAACTGAATTCAGTGCTAGTAACCCAACTAAAAGACCCAAACTGCCTAAACTCAAGACGAACAAGAACACCAATATCATCCTAGCAAGCGTAAACTCAATGTTTGAAGAATATACCGACCAGAACAAAAAAATCCTGTCATCGTATCCTCGACTGGTTTAATACCCAAAACTTTGCATGATAGCCTTAAGAAATTAGAATTGCATAAGAATACCTATATAGAAATGCAAAAAGCTGTAATTCTTAATACATGTAGGATAGTTAGGAAATGTATGTCAAGTATATTGTAATCGAGCCTATTCCCTTTGATTGCTAAATCTGGGAAAGGTAAATTATATACAGCTAACAGCTGAGATAGTGCATAAGTCCACGATAATAAAAAGTAATAGTATTAATTCCTTATGGCCATTCAAGACGAAGTCACCTCTACAAAAAAGTCCAAAAAATTTATAATTGACGACGGAACATCACATATAGATAAGTGCATAAAATGCCATATAAAATCGAGGACTATGCAGGATATTACTTTCGGCTGCGAACAACTGACCAATGCGGACTATCTTCACAGGCATAATCAAGTGTGCAACATTATCCATCAAAAACTTGCGCAAGCGTACCCATTTCTGAATGCCTTGGAAAATGACTCGTTCAGGTTATACTACGATAGGCTTGTTATCACTAACAGACTGGTAAGGAATAATAGGGCGGACAGAGTGGTGTATGATAAGAGAGCCAGTAGAGCAATGCTGGTGGAAGTAGCCATACCCAATAAAAACAACGTGTTGAAAAAGTTCCAAATACACAGACCCTCCTATCGAAATCAAGCAGATATGGCACCTCGACAAAATAGATATCGTTCGTATCATCATTTCTTCGACTGGGTTAATACCCCAAAGTTCGCTTGATAGCCTTTAGAGATGAGAGTAGCATAAGAAAACATATATTGAAATGCAGAAAGCTTTAATTCTTAATACATGTAGGATAATGAGAAAAGGTATATCAAGTGTAATTTAATCGAGCCTTTGATTGCTGAATCTGGGAAAGGTAAAGTATATCCAGTGAACTGCTGAGATATTGCACAAGCTCACGATGATAATAATAATAACTTTTATGATAGCACATGAAATATAAAGGGTCCATGAACGAATTCGTAATGCGCATTATGTACAGAGTGATCCGATTTGGACAGGAAATGATTGGCTACCGGCAACAACTACAAGCAGAATTCAGTAGGATATACCCCGATCTACAAATATCTGAACAAGGACTAGCCGACCAGTATCGAGTAATTCTGATGAATAAGTTGATTCCAGGATTAAGGCTCAATATTATCAAACAGGAAGCGAAACGAGAAATTTCGCAATAGAGGTCTGATACAGTTCTTGTAGTTCTCGTAATCAGAATGATGACATTTCTCAACCAGAACCATCTACTGAAGCACAAATGCAAGATGTACAAAACAGGTAAAACCAAGAAAATGATGCAAAACTAAGAGACAATTTAATTAGAGAATTGAGAAGAGCATTGTTAAAGTACGACGGTACTAACCCCAGCTTTGGAAAATGAACTCCTGTAAGAGATTAGCAGTCGCACTACATACCTTAAACACCGAAATATTGCCCCATTGATTAATTGCATCGCGTTGGCAGCAGCTAGATCATCGGGAGCGCGAATACTCCCCAATGGTGAAAACGACTGACTAAGAAGATCGAGGCTCTCCGAGTTGACACAGGAAAACTTACGGAGTATTTTGGAGGTCCAAAATGTGCAAGAATGGAAAAATTAGCACAATTGATAATAAGCTGGGTTCAACTACACTCACGCCAAGACCCCTGCAATACCACCCCAGACCAGTTCCTGGATACTCTTGAACAAAATTTTCCGTTTTTTCAGTACACCTAAAAAAAATATAAAACTAGCAACAGCCAAAAACGGGACAACAAAATGTTTGAAAAATCAGAAAATTTATTCGACCGTAGACTTAGCAACAAAAAAACTGCTCAAAAACATAGCTGTTCATTCAAGCAACAAATTGAAAGAATCTGGTCTACAACTGCAAAACAAAGGCTAGCTGGTTAGGTTGAAGTTATAACTGCACGCATTCTCCAAAAAACGTACGAACAACATCATTATCGCCCCACAACAGATAGGTTTTAAATGAATGCCATGCGATGAAAAGAACAACTTATTTTAGATTCCGTTATCAGCAAGCAAGCATTCCAACAAGCGAAATCTTTTCAGGATTTACGTACACTACCAGAAAGCTTATGATTCCGAACCGCATGAGTGGCCGATAAAAATCCTAACAATGCATAAAATAAAGCCTTAACTCAATGTCAATATGGCGAAATGTTTACATCGAGTTCAACGCAGCCACTGCCAATTTGGTAACATCAACAATTCTCATAAAAGGAGGAATGTTTCTATCAGACGCCTTGTGTCCAACATGGTTGTGTATTGCTATGAATCCACAGTCGCACCGTTTGAACATGACAAGAAATGGGTTCAACCTGAAGAAGAACAACGCAGAAATAATGAGAGTGAACCCCCTTCTCGACAAGAATGAATATGATTCGAAAATAAGAAAGAACCTGTATTAATTCAGATTGAAAACTTGTTATTTATCGATATTTTACCTTTTGCATTGATACACAAATTTGCACGTACCAACTGGTTGTTGAACTACTTCTATATCTCTCCAATGTTTGTTAGCGCGTCAATGGCCTCAATCGAATTGTGCTGCTTATTTTTCATCGTAAAATGCAGCTCTTCGGGAAGAAATAGTAATCGCATGGAGCCAGATCAGGTGAATAGGGTGATTTTCGGTCGTCGGTGAGTTTGTGTGGTACTAACCTCGAAGTTACCATCGTTAAACCAAACACTTCGGTCAAAATGTGGTATAGAGTTATTTAGGGAATGCCCAATTCTATTTCAATAAATTTCAGCGATGATTTTTCACTATTTTTGATTAATTCACCCAGTTTTTCGATGTTTTCTTCCAATAATGCAGTTTTGGGACGGCCTGGTCTTTCGTCATCATTCAGGGTCTTTCTGTGCAGCTAGAATCGCTCAACCACTCGACACTTGATCACGGGATAGACAATCAATTGCATATGCAGTTTGTAGAATTTTAGAATAAGGTGTGTTTAGTAGAAGATTCACCAAATTTTACACAAAATTCAAAGCAGCTCATTGTTTAAATTTCATTTTCCGATCGATCTCCTAAACCCAGTAATAAACATGAGGCAATAACTCAAATTGTCTACATACAAATGTCATGATATTTTTGACAGTCGTCAAATAAGTACCAAGTTATTGACGGGTACAATATTACGACAGATGGCACTAATAGTACTGTTTTTTGAAATATTTCAGTTACTTTTGGAATAGTTAATGTGTCATTACTTGACAACAGGGATGAAATTCGCTGCCACAAACAAATATTGCTACTTGAAATCAAAACCACTTCAGAATGAGGCTCATGTAAACAAAGCCGATGTCGACCGCCTGGACATTTTAGTCATTCCAAACTGTAGATAATATCAAACACGGTTTTTTGATCTGGCTTCTGAATATGAAATTTTTTGGTCTCTCCTACATTACAGATGATTAAAAATATTAAAGAAAATATTAATTTTGATCAAAACTCTGAAGTAATAATGCAGTTTCATTGTAAATCCAAAATTATTGTTGATTCTTCCAATTTTTCTTTTCACTTTTGTTTGAATTTCAATGAGAGATATATTTGCTCTATATTGGATTGTTTTGAATTCAATGTTATAAAGGAAAACGACACATGAAAATTTAGTTCGAAAATTATTATTATTCGTGATTCTCTTATGTTTGTATGAACTTTTCCACATTAAGCCCCAAAAATAATCTCCCATGGTACTCCATTTATACTGCTCTTGAATATTTAATAGTGAATTTCATCACAATTCCATCATCTACATCGAATTTCAAGTCGAAGCTTCATGATATCGTAGTTAATCGGAAAAGACGACATGTTTGCTATTCAAAATGTATCCTTTGTCTCGAATTAAATATAATCTAAATCGGTTCTACTAGATTCGCATGATTGAGTAATAACATTCAAACTACAAACTTTCTCATAATCAACGTTAGTAGTATTTTACATTTCATTTCAAACTCCATGTTTGAAGGCATGATTATTCATTGTTAATTCAAGTTTATTTAGAACAAAATACAGAGCAGTCCGCACCTTTTGGGTAGTCTTAGAGTTTTATGAAAAACATCAACAAATAAGTCGATTGTCATTTTTGTTTTTTATATAGTGGTTAATTATATTTGTTTTTCTATTTATAACAGCTGAAACTTGATCTTATCAATTTGTTTCAACTGAAAATGCATGACAAGTGTAATCTCATGTTTTATTCCAAATGTTTTTAGTATTTAGAGCGTTTCAGTTTCTAAACATAGACTGAAATAGAACATTTCCATTCCTTAATCGATTTTAATTTGTTGGACTTTATTTCATTTTATGCGTTTCTGATAAAACGCATAGCTCGATGATAATCATCATTATAATAAAAACAAATTAATTATTTCAGAGGATGGAAAATTGAAAGCATTCTTTTAGAGAATTGAACAAGCATCCATTATTCACAATCGACACATAAACTAGATAATATTTCTATTCATGTTTTCCAAGCTAAATTGTTTGACTCTCTTCAATTCAACACTAAATAAACGAGAGAGAAACTGAAATACCGGCATTGATCTTAAAATTTCAAATCTTCAGGTTCATCTTAACAGGAAAGAAAATTGGATACAAAAATTATGTTCTCACCTGAGGATAGTCACCCTCCTTCGTCTGATAATCGAACACGTAGAAGAATGTCTTGGAACCTTTCTCTTCTCTATCGTGCTGCTGCGTTTTGACACTCAATAAATCACCGGTTTGCACCAGAGGCGCTACATACTGTGCATCACTAAGAGCCTGAACAGCCGCGTCTCTGGTATTTATGGGATGCTGCACTGTCCTTTCCCAATCAGTATATTCATTAACTACTGTAAAGAAAATTTCACTAAGATGATAAGTATATGCGTTTCGCACGTAAGTCCTAATAATCTTATCTCGACGCTCTCCCTCGAAACCGGATTGAATATCGTTAGACGAAAATCTCCATAAAGCCTCGCTAGTAACAACACCAAAAAGCAGATCGTACGGATTATTACCTCGGGGTGTAATGGTTGCTTCGCTTCGTTTCATGTTTGCATTGACTGCACCCACAAAACTCTGTAGCTCCGATGGCTTGAAATACGTCACAAGCTCTTTCGCGAAATCAGTTTTAATAACCACGCCATCTACACTTGGACCGAAACTACTTAGATAAGCTGGCGGTAATACATCCGCGTGAAGAAGATGGTCTAGGGGAGTTTCCCTGAGACAGTCTACGATGGCCTCGTGGTCCTTTCCAACATCTTGTGGAATCGTACAATTCACTTCTCTCGCTAATTTAACTGCGTAATTAACAGGATCTTCCACTAACGCCCAAGAGGATAATGCTGATCCACTTAGAAGAATGGCCCGATGAAACAAACCAGGCATAACTGTTGGTGAGATCATTAGAAAGTTTATGCAAGCTGCTCCTGATCCGTGTCCGACTAATGTCACATTTCCGGGATCTCCGCCAAATAAAGCTATGTTTTTCTGAATCCAGTGTAAGGCAGCTATCTGGTCCATGAGCCCGTAATTAGCTACTCTAGCCTTAAGATGTGGTGCTGGATTCGCATTTAGGAAACCTGAATCAAAATGGAAAATTATTTATCGATTTCATTATATATTTCAAACAAGAAAAGTTTGTTCAATTAATGGTCATTGAGTATACGTTATTGTTTTATGTAAAATTATACGTAGTATGTGATAATCAATAATCGTTTTTCAATAGAAAAGATGGAGCTTATGATCCATGTGAAATATCTTTATAAATATATAAATACAAGACCATACATCAGATCGGACGAACTTCAACGCGAGCTACACGCAAACAAGAATTTATTCAGAAAGGTCTCTGTTACAGAACCCCCTATGATAATACAAGTTGAATTGAAGAAGATGATGCATTTACTTGGTATTATTGTTACAATGGGAGTTTGCTGGTATGTTTCTGCAATTTCGAAGGAGAGATCACGTCATCATAATGACATCTCAGTTGTTGTTTTATATAAGGCACAGGGTCGACCTGATTCGAGATACAATTCCAATCTGTAGAGCTTGCAGGCCAAACATTAGATCCAGATTAGATAGCTTTTTGTCGATTATTTAGAGATGAAGGGTGTTTAATATAATATGTGTCATAATATACTTAATAATTCTGTCGTTTCCTATTCTGTTTCTACTTATGATAAATGTAAATGTTTCTTAATTTCGCAGTATTACCTACCATTTTAGTAAAATGAATTTCGCTTTGCTGAAAAGACAACATTTTTTATGCATAGTCCATAGTTTGTACGAAACCATGGTAGCACTATGAGACTTGATTTCTATAAAGCCATTCATATTTTTATTTTGGCTCGAATTTTTATTTCGTGAATCTAGTTATTATCAGTTAGCGGAATAATAGCAAGGATGAAAATATTGTTCTGACAACAATTTTAAATCGAACTGAATGAATACTTCAAGATGGTTAAAGCAAATAAAGATTTTCTGAATTATTCGCAAAATAAGAAAAAGAAGAAGTTATGCCAATATATTTATAACTGACATGATTGGGTATTAGAAGTATAAGTCAAAGTTATCAATTTGATTTGCATCTTTTAGTGCCTAAAATGATTAGAAAAGATTTCATATCTTAACTTGGGAAATATTAACTTTTTCACTTACCTAAAATTCCTAACCTATAATTCAAAGTGACTACCACGATATCAGCATAGGAGGCTAAAACACTGCCATCGTATGGGTTTCCGGAATTCCATTCAAAAGATTCCCCATGAATATACACGATAACTGGATGACGGCTTTCGGAAGACACTGCAAAGAGAATGTGGGTATAAGATTTGAGATTCCATTCCATAAATCTCAGTAAGACGATAAGAGGATACAAGAGGGTAAGATATATATATATATATATATATATATATATATATATATATATATATATATATATATATATATATATATATATATATATATATATATATATATATATATATATATATATATATATATATGTATGTATATGATTAGTGGTTAGTATCTGGAGAATTGTTCCTGAAACAGAAGACTTAGCAATTGCCATCCCAAGATCAGGTTGTTTTCACAAGAAATTATAGAAAACACATCATCAAGCTAAATATAGATGATTTTTGCCTTAGATGTTTTTGTTCTTCAGAAACTGTTTTCATATATTATCATGAGTAGTTGCCTCAATAGAATATTTAGAAAGACATAATGCCGTCGCTAGTAATATTCATTTAAATTTAGGAATAAAACATGACCTTATTCCCAAGGAAAAAAAATGTTTCAAATATGAACCTGTGATTATTTGTGAAAATGACAAATATCAACTTGGTTTCGATAAAGCAATTCTATGCAACAGAGCTGTAAATCACATTAGGCCAGCTATCATTCTAACGAATAAACAGAATCGAATAACATGTATAATTGGTATTGCCATACCCGACATACATAATATAAAAAATAAATACAATGAAAAAATTTTTTGATATATGATGCTTGCCGACGAGATTTAAAAATGTGAAAAATGAAAAAAATTTTATTTTGCCGATTAATATTTCTACAACAGAGGTCATTCCTAGAAATCTTCACAAGAATATTGAGGTTTTAGGTCTGAAGATAAATTTATTTGAACAATTACAGGTTTCTTTCCGACAAAAATAATGAAGTAGAGTCATAGGTTTTTTCTTCTGCTTTTACTGCTAAGAATCTTATTTACATTTCATATTTCATTTAATTGTATATATGTATGTAATATAATTTGCTGACAATGCTATCATTTATATTCAAAGCACTATGCTATTCGATCGTTCATCACTCCACACCAAGAAAACTATGAATGAATAAAATACAGTGTTACTTGACTAAGGTCCGTACACTGGATTTTTCCGGGGATAAAGCCTCTGACACTACTCGTTGGTACATTGATGTCATTAGCTGATGATGCTATCGCTTGTAAATATTCAGCTAGATTGATATATTTTCATATAATTCAACGTTATCCTAATATATAATTATATACTCATTCCAGGATATGTTTTGATCATAATAATTGACCAGCAGTGGTATTAACTACCACTATGGTGGTAATTAATGTGGTGCATCTATATTTTTCATAAAATCGCTTATGAGCTAACGATAAAGTTATGCAAACAGTCTTTTCATTTTGAACATTGAAAAATAAAATAATTTAATTCACTAATTAGACCCCTTGTAAGCGTTGATTATAGACATAACACACACATAACATGATTACGTTGGAAGAGTAAACGTTTTTCATTTCACTCTATTTCAATGATTTTTTCTAGATTCTCTTCCTTATTTAAACACCCTCATTAACCAAATTTCAAACAATTTTCCCCCACTCCGCATTCAGGAATGTAAGTAAATAGAAGCATGTAATAAAGAGAAAGTTTAATATTCTTGCCCTAATAAAGCTTCGGTATCAAAGGGTTGAGAACAAGCAGACAAAAGGGATCAATGAAAACGAAAAATAATTTTGAATTTCAAGGCAAATAAGGTTAGCAAATTTGAAATTATCTCTAACAGTAAAGACAAATTCGGGGGTTATTTGCTTAACATTGAGTGAATCGATGTGATGGAAACTCACGTATAGCTACAATTATTAGCAAAAATGGAAATTGAGGACGAAATTTTATGGGCTTTAACACTCGAATAGTTGATCAATTTTAAGAAATTTTGATCAAATGCTCTTTTAGAATCTAGCTTGTAAGCTCTATGCCCCATTCACTCTTTTTATTCAGTACAAGAGAGAATTTTTGGTACCCCTCGTTCGGAAGAATTATCAGCTCCAAATTTTAAAATGAACATGTCTGTCGAGTGTGTAGGCGAAAACGCCCTAGTTTTTACTAAGCCAAATATTAGCCCTAGCCGCCATTGTATATATATGCTGTGCTTTGAAGAGATTTTGAAAATTTGTCGTTCTCAGTCCCTCTCCTAATTGAGATGATCTTTCATTAATCCCAAATATAAAATGGCTGACATTCATTCATTAGGTTTACTGTAAAATATCTAACACATAAGAAAATACCAAACAAAATGCTTTCTAATTAAATGAAAAATTAAAAGTCAAATGTATATTTTCTTTCGCGTCAACAAGAAACTAATTTTTCTAGTTGAGTACAGTATAAGTTACTTACTGAATATTCAGTGATTTTTCAGCTCATTTAGGATTCATTTTCCTTTCTAAATTTCAATTTTGAACAGCCACACAGATACGAAAACATAATAAGTCAGCACGAAATTCATCCTGGAATATTTCGTGTTCTTTAAAGGCTCATTTGTCAACCGAAATTGGAAAATAAGGCCGAATTCCTTCAAACTTTTTATACAGATCCCAGGTCTCTCAGCGGATCTCCAGCGGTGAGGGAAATGAAAGAAATAAAAGTTACCTTCGGTTTTTATTGTTTTTATTTTGTCAAGAGCACATAAAAAGATTTCCCCAACAAATGCGAAAATATTATTTGCCGCGGACGGTTATGTAAATTTTTTTATTAAACTTAGCATCTCTTCGGAGAAAATTGAAAAGAAGGAGAAATTGTTCCACTTAATATCCCTTGTTATCTAATAACTCTGGGTGGAAATTTATTCAAATAAACAACTGACGCAAAGTTAATCCTATTTACTGGAGAATATTCAAAGGAAAGCAAAAAAATTGAATACTCCAGCTCCGCTGTTTTCAACAATATGTCAGACTTGCCTAATATTTTAATTACTTACTGAATTCATATTGATTCGAACAAAGAATATAAAGATGTTGGAGTTTATATTCGAGCTAGAATTTTTTATCCCCCTGTCTTCTGCTGGAGGAATGAATGTATATTTTAATTATCCCTGTGCTCACGCTTAAAAACAATTCTATCAATTCTAAAGTGAATACCAAGACAATAAATTCCAAGAAATTAGAATACCTTTTCATCAGAATTCTTTTGATATTCATTGAAGACAGATGCAATACAGGGATAATGAATTATGGAACTGGATCACCTATTAGTAAGGCATAGAAGATCATACTTGAAAATTGATATATATTCGAGATAATCTTCATTCAAATTTACAAAACCTAGTTCCTCTTTGGTGGTAATGGATATGAGAGTTTTAGATTCAGATTTAATTCGTTTTCCACATTTTTTTAATCTCGTTTGCAAGCATCAAATATTCAGAAATTTTTTCATTGTATTTATGTTGTGTGCCGGGTATAGCAATATCAATTATACATGTTATTCGATTCTGTTTATCCGTAAGAATGATAGCTGGCCTAATGTGATTTACAGCTCTGTTGCATAGAATTGTTTTATCAAAACCAAGTTGGTATTTATCATTTTCACAAATAATCTCAGGTTCATATTTGTTACATTTTTTCCTTGGGAATGAGTTCACGTTTTATTACTAAATTAAAATGAATATTATTAGCGACGGAATTATGTCTTTCCAACTATTATGTTGAGGCAAGTACTGAGCTAGATGCTAATATATGAAAAACTGTTTCTGAAGAATAAAAACACCTACGGCAAAAATCATATATATCTTACTTGATAATATGTTTTCTATGATTTTTGTGTAAAAAACCTAATCTTGGATGGCAAGTGTCAAGCCTTTTGTTGCAGCGAACAATTCTCCAGATACTTACCATCTATTTGATGCGATTTCATTCATTTTTCATTTCTTGGGGTTTATGATATATATATATATATATATATATATATATATATATATATATATATATATATATATATATATATATATATATATATATATATATATATATATATATATATATATATATATATATATATATATATATATATATATATATAGGGGTTTTACCCCGACGAGTTGCCCATATATCTGTTCGTGCAATCAAACTGATTTCATGAAAAATATAAATCCACCACCCGGTAATTAATACCATTGCCAGGCAATGATTATAATCAAAACATATCCTGGAGTAATTATATATTAGGATAACGTTGAATGTTATGAGAATATATCAATCTACCAGAATATATACAAACCATAGCATCATCAGACAATGATATCAATGTACCAACGAGTAGTGTCAGAGGCTTCCTCCCCGGAAAAATTCAGTGTACGGACCTTAGTCAAGTAACACTGAATGTTACTCATTAATAGTTTCCTTTGTGTGAAGTGGTGAACGATCGAATAGAATACTGCTCTGAATATAAATATGACAAAATTGTCAGTTAATTATATTACATTTATATAAACAAATAAATAAAATATGAAATGAGATTCTGAGCAGTATAAACTAAAGAGAAAACCTATGATTCTACCTCATTATTATTTTCGGAAAGAAACCTACGAAGAATATTACAAGATTTGATGACTGTTATCTTTTGTAACTGTTCAAACAAATTTTCTTCAGACCCAAAATCTCAATACTTTTGTGAAGATTTCTAGGAATTACGCCTGTTGTAGAAATAACAATCGGTAGAATAAATATTTTCCTCATTTTCCACATTTTTTAATCTCGTCGCCAAGCATCATATATTTAGAAATTTTTTCATTGTATTTATTTTGTATATTATGTGTGTCGGGTATAGCAATATCCATTATATATGTTATTTGATTCTGTTTATCATTAAGAACGATATCTTGTCTATTGTGTTTTACAGCTTTGTTGCTGAATTGTTTTATCAAAATAAAGTTTATATTTGTCATTTTCACAAACAATTTCAGGTTCATATTTGTGAAATTTTTTTCTTTTGGGAATTAGGTCATGTTTAATTCCTAGATTAAAGTGAATAATATTAGCGACGGCATTATGTCTTTCTAAATAATCTGTTGAAGCAAGGACTGAGCAAGATGATAATATATGAAAAACTGTTTCTGAAGAACAGAAACATCTACGGCAAGAATCATCTATATTTTGTTTGATGATGTGTTTTCTATAATTCCTCGTGAAAACAACCTGATCCTGGATCGCAATTGCCAAGCCTTCTGTTTCAGCAAACAATTCTCCAGATACTAACCATTTATTCGATGCAATTTCATCAATATAATCATTTTTCAATTCTTTAGGGTGCTTTCCGTGTAATTCCTTCAGCATCCAACTTTCTCTTTTAGAATTATAATCAAATATATCAAAATCTACCTTTTGCATTGTCAAGTTCAGAGGTGTAAGATTATAATCTGAAGCAACAACAATATCATGTAATTTAGACGTTCTCTGTTTATCATGAAAATGGGAACGTAGATGAAAAATCTGTTTACTATGAAAATTATTCAAATCAATTAATCCACGACCTCCAAGATGTCTAGGTAGTGTAACTCTCTGAACAGCTGACTTTGGGTGGTGCTTATGATATTTACAGAGCATTTTCCTCGTTTGACATTGTAATTCATTTAGATCAGTTTTAGACCATTTAATGATTCCAAAAGAAGATGTAAGAATAGGAACAGCATAGGAGTTGATAGCTCTGAAAAGGTTTCTACTAGTTAAATAACTCTTGATGATAATTCTAAGTCTTTTGTAATATGAACTTCTAATATTTTCTTTAGTGCTGCTATGGTTAATTGTCCTCTCTTGACAAAATCCAACGTATTTATATGTATCTCCTTGATGCATTGGCTCGATTTCGATATTGGAAATCTTTATATAATCAGAGGTGATCTTTCCTTTTTCAATAGAAAGATTTTTACATTTTGGAAGCCCAAATTTCATATGAATATCATTGGAATAGTTGAAAGTAATCTCAAGTAGACTTTTTAAATGAGATCTAGTTCCGGCATATAATTTAATATCATCTAAATAAATTAAGTGACTTAATTTGAATTCAGTTAATAGACTCTTTATTTTGAAGCCGAAACTAGTAGCATTTAATTCATGAGATAATGGATTGAGGCAAAGACAAAACCAAAGAGCACTTAAAGAATCACCTTGAAAAATGCCTCTTTTGATTGGAATTACTTCGGATTTTAACGATTGTTTTGAAATATTCAAATGAAGATTGGTTCTCCAATTTTTCATTACAAATTCAAGAAAATGACGAAGTGTTTTATCTATTTTATAAATTTCCAAAATATATATATATATATATATATATATATATATATATATATATATATATATATATATATATATATATATATATATATATATATATATATATATATATATATATATATATATATATATATATATATATATATATATATATATATATATATATATATATATATATATATATATATATATATATATATATATATATATATATATATATATATATATATATATATATATGATGAACTATTTATAACACTTCGGCTGCGCAAAAACGGAAGAAATCAGAGTTATTTCTTTCCTATTTGCCACCCCTGCATATTGAATTCGATCAAATGAATTATATCTCACCTCAATCAATACCTTTCATTTGAAGTATTTTACTTAGATATCCATATGACTGTTATGATAGTTGTTCATAATGTTCGTTGGAATAGGGAGTTCAAGCGCGGCAATAACGTTAATGAAGTAATCTTCCCTAACTTGTATACGTCTCTACCTCCTTCAGGATGAACTGAAGTGAAACACCCGAATAGATGTATTTCCGTAAATACTAACTCAATAGAAAATTGGCATCTCCTTAGGTAGTCAATCATTGATAAAGGGAGTAGAATATTTCTCTGTGTCTGACGTTCAGGAGTACCTTCCATATTAAAGATTAGTGGAAAATACTCATTACTTTGAGTAGTCGTCATTTCCAAAATATTCATTCAACGCAGGAACAACTACATATTCTGCTTGAGATTCTAACAATGATTTTTGTTAGTTAAAACGCAAGCCACATAAAAATAAACGATTATTCTTCTCAATACATACACTACCCAAGCTCATGCACATTTTCTATTATTTTTATTTGCACATTAATCCTTCTATTCAAGTCTTATCACCTTTCTTCATCGATGAGAAAGAAGAGGAGCGACCAGGTTGAGAAAAATTGCTTCATTTATGTAATAAGCGCGGTTAATTTTTTTTTCACCTCCTACAAACATTCTAAACAACTAACTTCCTCTATTTTTATCCTATCAATATTCTAGTGCAACACCTCAAATTGCTATTGATTAAGGTATTTCACCTATCAGATCGGATTCAATATACAAGATGACAGAAGAAATAACACAGGAATTTGACTTTATTTTAGTCATTAGTTTTCATTCTTGGCGAACATTACTGACTCAACTAAGAGGAAAGTTCGAAGAGATCGGAAGTATCTTTCATTTCAGATACCTCCTGAATTTCTAGAACAGAGACTGACGAAGTTATGAGCTTACGGATTTTCACGTGGCAAAGAGGCGTTTCACGTATTACATAAAAGGTACCCCCTGTGTGAACCAAGACGTTGAATCCTCTACCAGACTTTGAGAAAAACGATTCAAACTATTGCAGACCATGTTCTTTCGTACTGTGAATCGCATCACAGTTTAATGAACAAAATAGTTTGCTTGGCTTTACGGGCGCTAAGTTCACAAGATTTCAAGTAAATGACCTGTCGGGCAATATTTGATTGAAGCAAATTTCTTCCGCGAAAAACTGCATTCTGCTACAAGTAACTCGCTGCTCAGCTTCCTAGCCACTTATATCTGAATACCTTAGCCATTCCTGAAACGACGAAACAGGTAATACATACGAAGAACGATTTATATAGTTCGAGTGGTTGCAACGAATTTTGTTCAAACAAAGATTAACTTAATATTTATGACGAGAAAATGCATCGAGTACTAGGACATTAATGTAAGTATTTAGACAGTACTAGTTCATCTATTAAACTCGTGTTTATCCAACGTATTATATACCTAACACCTAATATACCAAACGCATAATATAAGCCTAATATACTAAACGTCTAATATATTGAAACCCCCTTCATATCAAACTCTTTTCATACTGAACGCCTCATTATATTTACTGTCACTCATACACGACTGATCTTTAGGTTAAATTGAACCCCCTCATATATAGCCTCGCACATTGTTATTTTAAGGCAGCTTTGAATATTATTTTATGGATTCCGGCTTAGTTATCATACAGATTTCAAGACAATTTACTATTACATCTATTAAATTTTAAAATCTCAGCTTTCTCTAATTGAACTGACAGGGGATGAAAAAAAGGTTTTAGCATATATTCAGAAATAAAATCATTCAAACACATTTTAGGCGTAGAAATTCAATTATCAAAAATGCAAATAAAAATTCTAAACATCTCATATTGATTTTCGAGCATGAGAAAAAAAAAAGGGCTACAGGAAAATATTCTGCAGGTTGTCAGCAGCCAAATCAGTGAGATAAGTAGTAGAAATAACCGAGAGAAAAAAGATTGATTTCATATTCGAGTTCAACGATCTCACATCAGGGGTTTCAATCTTTTTGATTTACTCTCTGAACTCAACTGTCCTGATTCAAATAAGAATTCAGAATTCTATTTCTCCACCGGAGGTAAAGAACAAAGGGAGTATAAAAACCGTGAAATGAGAAATTTTATACCAACAACTTACTGTGATCCTAAATCTCTGACATTCCTGATATTTTTTCCAGAAGTTACTGATTGAAAATCCTTGAATTACTCCATTTCACTAACTCTTCTCAGAGAAAAATCTTGGAGGTTCCAGTATATTGTAGAATTCAGTTCATTCTATTTTCAATTGTCTATGTATACTTTATTCAACTAATTGGAAGTGAACAAACTGAACACCGCCACATTATAGTGGAATCCAATTTCACTTGACAGTTGTGTCAGCTGTTTCATAAAATTTAAAATTTTTTTAAATTTAGTTTTTTACTTGAACTCAACATCAGCCAAAAAAAGAGAATTTTACTTTGAAGATTATAATTAATCTCTAGTTACATGAACCTTAATCAAATTTCAATGATATAACAACACATATATAACTGGCGGATGCCCCGCACATTTTTCAGAATATAAAAGAAGTATCTATGTTGATAGATATTTCTATGTCTGGCTTTTTAAATTTCATTTTACTCATCCCTAATTCATGTTCTTGAGAAAAGCACAATTATTTGTAATATATCAACTATCAATCTAGCAAAAATATCAAGCAGTCCTTCTCTTTAAATATGTAGTTCATAATTATGAGCCGAGGAAATTGAAATCTTCAAGAGAAGCATAAAATTATACCCTTGGAGCAAGAATATATATATATATATATATATATATATATATATATATATATATATATATATATATATATATATATATATATATATATATATATATATATATATATATATATATATATATATATATATATATATATATATATATATATATTATTAATTTTTATTTTATTTATATATATATATATATATTTTTTTTATTTAATATATATATATATTATCAATTTTGTATGGAATGCATCAACATTATGTTCATAAAAGAATGGAATATTTTCCAAGACGTTATTCACAGGTAATTCTGTATATATATATATATATATATTATATATATATATATATATATATATATATATATATATATATATATATATATATATATATATATATATATATATATATATATATATATATATATATATATATATATATATATATATATATATATATATATATATATATAATATATTGATTTCGAGAACTAATAGCATCATCAGTAGTTGCTAGTTTCTTTTCAGACTTTTATCTAGATATTAACTGTCTAGAGCATGTCGAAAACCAGTATAGTAACTCACATTTCCATCTGAATATCTCCTGAATAGATTGAAAAGATTACAAGAAAATGCTTTATCATAGCAAAGGTCTCGTTCGTGCCATTTATTTGGGAGCTCTAGAACACAAATGTGAACATTAAAATGAATTCCCATCGGCTTTATGCGACGAAACCAACCTTTTCCCATAACGATGATCATATATTCTTCATTTTTGTTATCCTGTAAAAAGAGGTAGCCATATTTGCATACAGTGGCAGGAAATTTATGGCGTAAAATGTCCAGCACTATTTGAAATATGTCATGACCTGATTGTAAGCTAACAACGTCTGCACAAGGCTCGAGAAAAAAATCGCGGCAATATTTCAGGACTGTATAAATTCCTTCGTTTTCAGTTCTATACTGAAAACTGAGCTCTGGAATCGCAAGCTAACATACAATATACGAGGCTATTTGTTTTCATACTTTACATGACTTTTGTTCTTTTTGCAGATGCATTTATAGTGGTCAACTTTCTTTAATAAAAATTTTGATAAAATAGTTTTTCTAGACATAATTTTCTCTCCAAGTGTCAACGAACAACATCTATCTCGATGAGTGTTTGTGCAAACAAGAATATAACTGACTCATGTAATTGAAATAAAGTTATTGAAAAAAATATTCTAATTTTTTAGGAGCCTATATTAAGTTTGATTTCCCGTATCAATCAGTTGCCACGAATCTGCTTTTCTACTTTAGTCATATACTTACAATAAGTACATAAAATGTGCTATATTTTTGGCATCAATTTTGTTTTGCCTGAGCAATGTCTCAAGAAGTCTGGCGTATAAAACTTAATATTATGAATTTAATACCATTATTATGAGCAATTGTATTTGTGCTATGTGTCCTTTCAATCCATTGTTATATCAACATTAAAAAAGTTTATTCCTCCTTTAAAAATGGAGAAACATGCTTCTTGCCAGGCCTCAAATTTGACTAAAATTTCAATACCGTATTTACGAATCTGACAACTTTGATGAAGTAACTATTTTTATTTTTTTGAGTACCTTCCTCCATAGTACACTTCTAATACCTAAGTTCTCTAACATTATCAACTGAACAAATCTGTGATTGATTTTAGAGGTTATATAATGTGAATATAGTATAGGCTCATCACTAAAACTGTTTAAGTTTCATGGAAAACGGTCAAACCAGTCGATTTTGTTTTTCATTTTCGTATTTCTGTCTTAATTTTTTCTGAAATGTTCTTTAGTCTCCCCATTGAAAGAGACTTATTGGTTATGTAGCATATTTAAAATTGAGTACAGTTTCTATGATACCATAGTGAAAATAGATATCAAATTGGGTGGTTAATCATAACAATATTACAAAGTCAAGTTTGTAATTTGTATTTTTGGTAGAAATTCTCTTCCGACGGAAGTATGACCGCATTAACAGGCGTGGTCATTCACGTTTTTGGTACATGAAAGAGAAGATTCTAGGTAATAAGGCATCTATTCATAGTGCTAGTGAGCTCTTGTACTAGGTTTTTCTCGTAGAACCATGGCTTAGATCTACAATAAGAGAAATATTTGACATACAAGCTGCACGTCATTTTTTCAACGATGTCTGAAGGTTTGGTTGAATTGGAGAGCGAAGTTCCGGAGGAAATCTCGAAAAAAACTGAGGAAAGGATAGGTTAGTTTAATTTCCAGTTGGTCAACGTTCTTCTCGTGGAAGGCTTCTCTATTCAAAAATTCGGCATGTTCGTTACAGTTTGTTGTTGCTTTGGAGAAAGTTATCCAAAACATTTTGACACTTCTGTTTCTTGTATGAGAAAGTATTTTCTTTTATTCTTGTAAGTTGGTGTTTGTGATCGGTTTTGGGTTGTGTAAGCTTTTCCAAACACTTAAAGAATCGAAAGAATTTCGACGTTGGTACACAGATGTTTGGGCCATTTTGGAGAATCGCTCGTGGCAATTGCTTCAGCCGTATTGATCAAGGCGCACTTTCTAGAGTCTTGCTGCTTTTCGGGATGAGAAAGTGGCATTTTCTCGCTGACCCTGTATGATTAGATGCAGTGTTTTTATCTGTGAATATGAGTGAGTTTTGAAGTATTTGAAAATTTGTTAAATTTAGCCTTTCGGTTGTTCGAGCTCATTTTCCTGAGGATATATTCAATGAAATGGAAGTTGTGGCTGTAGAGTTGACGTGGTGAAAATTTTCGTTTTTGTCTGCGCCATCTATATGCGGTAGAATAGAGCCAAGCTGGAGAATGCAGGATTTCAATAGTAGTTTACGTTTCTTTCATCCAATTGTTAAGCCATTCACCTGACATATGAGAGATTAGGTTGCGTGAAACGCTAGGTTTGCGATGGAAAATATTTTGGTTGGTTAAATAGAGCATACGAATTTCGATTTCTTATAGCAATAGACCAGTTTTGTTTCTGCTAAGAGAATGTTAGTTGACATGGTGATGCAGTAAAATAAACTTTTTATATTGGCGCATTGAATTTGTTCTTTCTTATTCGCATAGCTTTTACAGGTAGGAGCATTAATAAAGTATTCATAGTTCATGAAAGAGCGAGCGAAGGACTTGGAAATATTGAAAATTCTCTTGAAATGAGCTCGTCACCATGTGCCCCAAATGAATTTCATAATATTGGATTGAAAGAATTATTCTGAAAAATGAGAATTTGAGTTTGGAATGTGAAGTGAATCAGAATGGTCTTCTGAGATGCTTTCTCGCCTAACCTTTCTCCACAAACACTCTTTAGTGTTTCGAAGCAACCCATCAAAAATGAGGACATCAAAACTATTATTTCAGAATCCAATGTATATACACACAACCAAATTTATATGAAATAACCCGATATTTTGAATATTACCTCAGGGATTTTGTGAATTTCGAAGGATTGTTAGAAGTGATCCTTCTTGAGATATGTCAATTGAGAAAAGAAAGAAATCCTTAGGAAAATGAGCTCGAACAACCGACAAGCTAAATTTGACAAATCAAAAAACTTGAAACTTCACTCATATTCACAGATAAAAACACTGAATCTAATCATACAGGGTCAGCTTCAGCAAGAATATGCCACTTTTTCATCCCCAAAAGCACCAGGACTCTAGAAAGTGCGCCTTCATCTATACAGCTGAAGCAATTGCCATGAGTGATGTCTCCAAAATGGCTCAAAGATCTGTATAACAATGTCGAAATTCTTCTGATTCTTTAAGCGTTTGGAAAACCCTACAATAATACCCAAAACCCAACACTAAGACGAACTTACAAGATTTTGAACTGAAGTGTCAGAATGTTTTGGATAACTTCCTCCAAAGGTACATATATATATATATATATATATATATATATATATATATATATATATATATATATATATATATATATATATATATATATATATATATATATATATATATATATATATATATATATATTATTCAAAATCCATAGATCAATACTCGTCAGTGTCGCATATTGCTTCTCAGCATCTTAACAAGCTACATCGGGGTACCCTAACGATTCCAGAAAAGACGTATCTCGTACGTACGTATGGGAGTCGCCCTCTATGGACCGAGACGGTGAACCTACTATTGGACATCGAAAATAATACAAAAAATAACAGATGTGAGAACGTTGAAAATTTCAACACTTGAGGAACATCTTCCGCCAGTCCGTGAATCATATTATATAGACTCCTCGCGACGTTTATAGCGGAAAATATTTGTCTCATCTAAAATTTACCGACAGGAGGTTTTATCCAGGAAAGAAAAGGCCCAAAGCACCATTTCCAACGTTAATATTTTGCTCGTTCTGTACCATTAATGTGATTCACGGACCAGCGAAATACTTGTTATTCCAATCACAAAAACACCTAACACATAAGTCTAGCTTATTTTGTTCATGAAATATCCTAGTTTTATTTGAAAATTACGGATTTTTTGTTTATGGAAAAAATTGATATATTTTGAGAACGGTTTGAGCTACAAAAATATTCAGAATTGTTTTTCAAACAAGAAACTCTGCCGGACATAATTCATATCCAACTTAATCACAGACTGCTCTTTTTTCCGCCTCGCATTTTGAAACGAAGAAACATCGAAAACTATGTTTTTTCAGATTAATACCCATTTTTTCTTCAATTCATTAGATTTGCCGTGAAAAACTGAGTGAAGTTCCCCATACATACCCTGCAACAGAGATTTCAAGTTTTCAAGTCATGGCGAAAAAACGAATTTTACGTACTTACATAAAGTTGGCAAAGGCGGCTTTGATTCCTGCACGTTTAATGCATTTTCGTTCCGAAATGTGAGACGAAGAAAAGTGCTCTCAGTATACTGACTGAGATTCAGTCGAATATGAGTTTTGTCCCGCATGGTTTGTTTGCACCTTTCATTATCTTGGTAGCTCACGCTGTTCTCGGGATATATCAATTTTTTCAAAAAGCCGAAATTCGATAATTTTCAAGAAAACCATAAAAAAAGCATATTTGAAGTGACATTGTGGTGAACATATTTTAGAAATAGAGTTCCGGACCAGCTGAATCAACTACCACAATTTCAGAACGATAGCGTTATCATTTCTCCATAAACGTCTAATACGCCACTCAACTTGGGATACCCTGTATATATTGAAAATGAACAGAAGGAATAATTTAAACCGATTTTTCAAATTAAAATTTAACTTTGTGGTTATGACGATCACTTTCATACATATTTCTCTCATTCATAAGGTGTCCAACTGATATTTTTCATATGTCTGGTATATTTTGGAAAATCTTTTTATTTTTCAGAATAGATGACAACTTTAGAAGTGGATGATCCTATCAACCCATTATACAAAAGCCATAGTTCCTTCTTTTCTGTTCTACTGTACCAGGATTCAGTTCAATAAGAGACAAGCACCTTGCAGTCTTTGTGCAATCAACTGGACAAAGGTGGAGATCGGTTAGTTCAAATTCTTACCCTATGATCAAAACTGTTGAAATTGAATGTTATAGGAAACTTCTATTGTTTTGTTTTGAATTTTTCACCTCATAAGTCAGATCCATATAACATGCTTCAATTAGTGCGTACCATGCAGATAAATTCTCTTTTTCTTTCAGAGTACGTTTGGAAGACGTATATACAAATATTATCTGAAAGATATCAAATGAAAAAGTGAAGAAAGATGAGGATACCGATTTTATTATGGTGCCATTGAAAAAACCAAATTTTCGAGAAAGCTTTAGTTGAAAAGGTAATTATTATAATTTTCTGTTTTTCATTCAAAATCTGTGATTGATTGAATAAAGATATTTTATTTAATAAATGTCATATTCAAATTACGCCCACTCTGTGAAATTGCTAAGTTCACAAATTAAGCAAGAAAATGCCAAATATTTAACAAACTGGATGCAATAAATTCCAGAAATTATATAGGGGATGAAGAGAAGGAATGAAAAGTAAACTAACAATTTGTTTTTTGTGTTTTGTACCGATGGGGGAAAACTCATTGATCGAGTGAAAGCAATTGTCAACAAGTATGAGTATTTTTTCAGTAGCCGTATATACCAAAAATACCCTTACAAGTATATATTAGTCGACTTCTAATTTTCGCAGTAGGACTAGGCCATTTAAGATCCTTTACCTTAGTATAGAGGAATCTATGTTTATTCACACCGACTTACTTGCTCATCTATCATCTTTTCTTCCTCTTTGTCTCGTTTCTCCTTCCTTTCATCATGTCCGTTAAAATATCGAACCATTTTCTCTAGCTGTGTTTATCTGCCAGCATATCCCTAAATATTTACCGACATTCTAGATTTGCACTAAATGGCTGGCGCAGTTCCGCCCACCGGTAATCCCACTTACATTCCATCACTATTGGTTTACATCATCATCTACCTCGTTCAGCCTACATTTGGAATTGGATCAGAATTTATCATGTAATATTTTAATGTTTATTGTGCAATAATTGTGCATTTTTTGGCATGCGTGTTTGATTCCTCTTGGCAGATTTAACCTAAAAGCGATCAAATCTTAAGGTAGTAAAGTGCCTTTCATCACTCTGGTGAGTTTTATTTCCATTATCTGTCCCGTCAGCGACACTGAGAAACATACATAGAGTGAGCGACGTGCAGTCGAGTTTCGCCACATTTGATTGCTAAGATCATGTTGGAGTATTAATTCTTCTTTTTTTATAGTGGGTCAATATGCAGAAAACAGGCACCAATACTGTTTTACTAGAACAAGATTCTAATGAATAAATTGAGAGAATTTGGCAAGACAACTATGCCACGTCTAATATAAGTTTTGGATAACACTATTGGAATTTATACATGAAAAGCTAATATTTCTCGGCAGATGATGACTTTCGTTCACAGCTAATCTTGTTCACACAGATTTCTTTGACGATAAGATTTTGACTCTTTTTTCAAACGACGAATTACCAGTTGTTTGTATTCGTCATTGACAATGACGCGATTGTCTGCAAAAATAAATTCATTATGATGTCTGAAGGAACCGTAGCTTTCTTTCCAATTGGTCATAGCATATTTTGGATATTTTATGAGATACTTTCAATTTTTCTGGGAAATTATTTCAATAAAGTTACACTTTCGTTTCTTTTCAGAATGTTCCAACTGTGACAGGTGTTCTTATGAGAGGTTAGTAGTTTGTTCATTCATAGAGAAGTTGGTAATGTGGCCCCTGCAGAAATGTTGGCCCCCTTTTATATTCATAATTTAGAAGCCATGCCATCTGGTCAAATTTTGTGCGAACGCGTAGCTCTAGTGTATGTGTCAATTAGTATCCAGACGAGGGCATTACATACTTATTTTCATTCGATCAAGTGGAAACGCGCAATTGCCAAACTTCTAAATGAACTGTGCTTTTTATTCATTTTTTTTCCGGAAAAACTGAACCTTAGCTTTTGTAATATGTACATTGTGTTAGGTGAACGTTTTCCTGTCGCTTTGAAGTAAATATGGTTTGTTAATATATTCTTTGATACATGCCATTTGGCCCCCTTACATTGTTCTCATCATGGACTCGGGAGGCAATATATGATGTATGACATGAATAAATCATATAATTTTTTTTCACTCTTTTGCTATAGATGCCCCGGCAATCTTCGATATCTCCATCTGTAAAGAAAAAAAAAACTTGAGATCCAAACCAAAAGAAGAAGACAAGTGAAGCTGTTAGGACAAAGACGCTGGTTTATAAAAAGGCTGTGAAAATATTTTCTGTACCAAGATCTACACTGGAAAGGTTAGTGAAGAATTCTCAAGAATCGTTAGAGTTGCTTGTGCATAAACCTCTCAGCGGAAAACCTATTTTGTTTATGGAGTCGAAATATTATGGACTGACAAGAATTGATGTAAGACGAAGGGCTTATTAGTTAGCTTTAAGAAACAACATCGGAAATAATTTTAGAAATGAAGTGGCTGGGTGTGCTTGGTTGCATCACTTTTTGAAGCGTCATAAGAACTCTTCGTCATTACGCTGACCAATGGGGACTGCGTACGCTCGTGTTCAAGGTTTCAACCGTGAAGCAGTTGAAGAAGTTTTCGATATATTGGAAACTGAAATGAAAAATAAGAATTATATATGTAGACAAGACTGGGTTGACAATTGTGCAATTTAAATACCACAGATTCTAGGGAAAAATTAAAGGAACAGATTGGAGCCTTCACTGCTGCAGAACGCCGGTCACTATGTACTCTTGTTTGCTGCATGAGGGCTTCTGTTATGTTTGTGCCACGAAAGATGATATTTCTCAAAAAAAACTTTACTGATATTTAAATGAAAGGTGCGCCACCTGGGTCGATTGGAAAAGTTCATCTATCTGGTTGGATCCAACCAAATTTGTTCACAGACTGGTTTGGGCATTTTATTGAAGAAACAAACTCATCGAGGCTTCTCCCGTATTGTCTATTCTTGATTGACATTATAGTCACATTCACAATTTAGAATTAATAGAACCGGCGCCAGAAAACCACGTCACTATTATCAGTCTTGCACCTTATACGACTCATAAGCTACAGCCTTCAGATGAGACTTTTATGGGCTCGCTTAAGAGTCACGACAGTGAGGAGTTTCGTAGGTTTCTTCTGCATTCTGAAAGAACGCTGAAGCCTTACGATATTGCTGAGCTTTGTGATCGGGCATATCTCAAGAGCAACACACGAAAAATTGCTGTAAAATGTTTTCGTGCTACGGGCATTTACCATTCAATCCGCAACTTTTTGCGGAAGTCGATTTTCTGATGGATACATCAAAAAATGAACAACAATCTTACCCCATACAGAACCCAGCTGATCGCCATACAAGTCCTGTTGCTGATCGAGATGCGTCAGGTGTGTATGCTTCAGCTCAAGAGTCGCAAGCTCGTTTGGTTCTGCCGGAGGACATTTAGCCTCTCCCCAGAGAGAAGATTCGAACTTCTAATCGTGAAAGGAAGGCTACTACAGCAAAAGCAATCACATCTTTTCCTTACAAGAATGAATTAAGTGAATATTTGCGCTCAGCAGAAACTCGTGGTCGAAGTCTTGGACGTGGGCGTGGGCGCGGTACCGGTTGTAGTCAAGCTGAAAAAAGAAGCAGCAAGCCCGTCAGTGCCAGAGAGTCATTCTGTCATCATCCAGCAGTAGTTCTAAAAGTGATGTAGGCGTATAAACAGATTCGAAGAATGACGACAATCAATATCTAGATAGGACACCGAAAAGCGCAGATACGAACTGCCCCCAGTGTGGCATATAACCCTCATCTGATCTCAAATTGCCAAATTTGATTATTTTTATAATACATATGTTTTTAATTTGTTTGTTTTAATATCGTTCATTCTACTGAAAGACATGTATATGTTAGTTAATGAAGACAACTTCAACGTGTTTTCTATACTTGTTAGTCTTGTATTTTTTACCTGAAGCCTAAAATCCAAAGTAGGGGGCCACATTACCACATTCTTTTCTATAAATTGAGTTTATATGAAATTGATTTATGAATTACCAAGAATTAATTGCAATAGGTTGATAGTAATTGATTTGTCTATAGCCTTTTTCGAGTTGGCACTAAATATTTCATTCAATGGCATGCAAATAACGTACTGCGACATACTGAGTGAAACGATGATATGCTAAATAGGTAAAACGATTCTGAAGAGTTTTGGGTAGCGAATATCCACTTGCTGATGCAGTCAGTGAAAGGGAGACTGTCGCAAAATATCTTTCAACTGGAAAATGCTGAATTTATATGGAAATTTAAAACCAATCGGGTGACCGGAATCCTCATTGCGTATTTTCTAAAGGTTCTATATGCGCCGTATGAACATAATAGGCCATTTCAAACAATTGCTGCCGAAAATTTCATTCTCAAAATCAAAAGCATGATGAAACCGTTATACAGGATGACACTAACAACTCAACTGTCTCATAAGTGAATAAATAACCGTTTGCTGAGAAATATTATCCATTATTTTTAATTTATAACCTCCACATCTCAAATTCTATGAATAGAGTACTTTCCGCCTTATAAAAGGGAGAATTATAAAGTAATAGAAAAATTTATTGCACACTTCAAAGAATATATATGAAAACAAACATTCGTGTCAACGTTCTTCCATGTCCCCTCGAATTTATATAAAAATTAGGTATAATAAATTCAGTATATAACGGACAGAGTGGTTAAAATATAAAAAAACAACAATTTCACATTCTTGGATTTCCACGGGTCAATATATTTTTGTAGGCCTTTGTGAAGGACAACCAAGAAGACTGGAGAATTCTTCTGTATTCAGCAGATGTACAGAACTGTAGGCAAAACATCTCGTGAACTTAGCTGTACTGTGAGGAGAAATTTCAAACCGATTCTCTACATTTCGCAGCTGCCTTCCATGAATTGTACTTTTTGGTATCCACAAGTCATACAAATATTATGGCTTTTTATTTTTATGAACACCATCAGGGCCAATGCCATTATGTGACGACTCTCGATCTTCAGTATATTTTTGTCATTGTACCATGGGCTCAAGTGTTCATATTTTGGTATTGAATATGTGAATCTTAGGCACTTATTCTGAGCCAACTAAACCTTATGTTCATAGTCAATGGTGAGGAAGGTGTAATACACCGATAGACAGTAATCCCACTGTGGGTAGAGTAGAGACTGTATTATTGTGAGCTTGGTTTGTTAATTCAGGATGTATTTGAATTGATATAAAGCTTCGAGTTTCATATACAGCATACTGATTATCTTTATCATATGCTCATATGTATTTGTGATAACGTTGAGCGACCTTGAGCGTAAATATTGAAAGAAAAGATTCTTTTATTTTTAGTTTGTGTTCCATAAAACTGAAATCCTTTGTTATAATTCTGTTGAAAACTTCATTTCGTTAATAAAATAACCTCTCCTGAAATAATTTCCAGCAATGTTGAGCTCGTCTTCTAGAGCTCGTTTTCAATTGAAGCAAGGAACTTGAGTTTTCAATTACTAGGAGAAATACATTATAATATCGCACAAATTTGTCTACTGGACATATCAGTTTTTAGATGATCGGTAGTTCAAGTTCATTTTGTTAGTGACACGCTATCCGATCAATATAACTCTGGAATACTTCTGAATCTGGACTAAATCGTTCTGTGATGTAACAAAATAATTGTCGGTACATTAAGCACTACTTTACATTCATATTCGCATCGAATCAAATTTTATATAGCATTGACTCACTCATTCACAATATTCCAGAAATGATTTATGCTGTTATAAGAGAAAAGAGTAGAACAAATATTTTGATAATAATCGATAGTTCAATATTTTGGACTTGAATTGAGTTGCTGGTCTCACTGACTGAACGAACGTGAAATAATCCAGAAAAATTGTGCGCCATGTGATCTGTTACTACAACAAAGTTGTTTTACTTGCAGAGCAAAGTCAGTTTCAGCGCGCATTAGGTGATGACACTGTGTTTCGGTGGTAAAGCGCATTCGAAAGAGAATATATATCGCTTGGCGACGAGCCACGTAGTAAACGCTTTTGTGTTTGTGAGTGATTATTAACAATAAAAGCGATTGCGAAATGTGATCGAAAACGATCCAAGATTCTCTCCTCAGGTGGTTAAGGTAAGCCTTTGTGTTGATTCCGCAACAGTCGTCTCGATTTTACATGACAATCGCTATATAATACATTAAATATTGTTAGTTCAATTGTGTTCCCCATATCTTGAGCGATTCCCAATAAAGCACGGCGAGTAAAACTCTCGAAAAAAAACGAAAAAATTGATGAAACTTATATTCCATTTTTCGATATTCCCTACTACCAGGAGTGAGAGCCTTGTATCGATTCACGAAGATGACCAACCCCAACGATTGCGAAAATAAGAAGATCTGTAGAGAAAAACATGTTCTTATTTTCATTTCCGATTAGAGAATTATTTAAAGGAATTGAGGTAGAAAAGCAACGTAAAGCCAACTGGTACACTACAAAGTATTTATCTGAAGTGCTTGAATCAATCAGAATTCGCGGGGTTATCTTGCATAATGACCATGAGTAGCCACACGTCACAGCAAATAAGTGACTTTATATCTACATAAAGTGAAAGTCATTCCTCATTCGCCATACTAGCTCAAAATGGCCAGCAGCTATCACACAAATGTTTCAAGGAAGGTGCATTTACTAAGGTTCGATAAAAATTCCAGAAGAGTCATAAATAACTCTACTTAAAACGATATTGCTGTTTCGTAAGTCTCCTTATCTTGAATAGGTATTTGAGAAACAAAAGTCTTTAAAATTTTCCTAATGAACAGATCTAATGCATTAAAATCTGGAGAAAAAGCAAGCAAAAACTGATGTCCACTTCGATGTTCGATGGGTCCTAGCAATTTGATTCATTTGAATCGAATACTGACGAGCCTTTATAGTAAAATGGGTAGGAGTTTTACCGTACATATACCACAATGACAATCAGGCACGTAAAGAAATATGATCTCGTTGTATCTAATCTTATTCGCAATAAAGACACACATATAAAGAAATTTTTTCCAAGTGGTTTTTATAAATCTTGATTCATCTGTGACTAAATCATACTCAGGAAATAGGTTGTTGTCTAATTGTATCGAGTACCAGAATGAAAGTACAAGATAAACAGAAAAATCATGAGGAAACAATGCGAGGACTCATTGTTTATAGACTGTTAATCCTTAAAGATGGTAAATATTCCCATTTGAACAACTTCTAGCTAGAAAACAATTTTCCAAGCATTGTACGGTGGGCTTCCTGTCGAATAAATTAGGTGCTTCCTATTATATAGCTGATGTCCTAGCTTCTTGAAGGCGACTACAGACAGGTTTTACACTTTTGAAATTGTCTGATTCTAGTAGCCAATGTTGATGCCGTGCAAACAAATAAGGGTTCAGTTACTGAGGATAGATCGAAGCATGTCTTCCCGATGCTTCTAATAGACTACAAGCCTATGGCTTAAGAATAAGGCTCAGAACGTTATTACTGTATATGAAAATAACTGTCAGCACTATGCCGTCCCTTTGAGTGATACAGCTGAGTACGCGAGTAAATGGAATTTTTCAAGTACAAATGAGGAATTACGACTAATTATTTATTTACGGCTCTCGTATAGTTTGATAGATTATTGAAAATAAATATCGAAAAATCTAGTGCTGTACAAAAGTGGTGGTACCGGAAATCAGTGCAATTTTTCGATTTGCCGATAAATGTGTAGAAGCAATATAGATTATCTATAACTGTACGGAATTTGTGTAGTTCATTTTGTATAGATTTATAGATGCTTTACCCATGAATGTCGTACACATTTTGAGTGCAGGGGTCGAAAACCAGAGGTCGCAACCCATTTCCTACACCCATGTGATTTAACGTCATAATAAAATCTTGTTCAAAATATTATTTAACATGGACGATAATGTTTAATAATTATGCCGTTCGAAAATTATCGTTTATATTTGTGTAAATAAATAATTATCAAAATTTTAGGATTTACCGAGTAAATACTGCCGTAAGATCATAAATTCTTGTATGGCAACTTTTTTTTATATAATGTTACTGAATATCACAGTTGTATCTTATAGTCGTTCTCTATTAATGGTAACAAATAAAAATTTAAGGGAAAAAATAAATGAAAATGCCGAGGTTTATAAGATGTATAGATTTACAGATGCTTTGCCCATGAACGCCGCACACATTTCAAGTGCAGGGGTCGAAAGCCCGCCGTAGCAACTCTCTGATTAGCATAGGTGACGATGATATAAAACGATATAAAATTGAATAATCTCGAGAGTACTTCACGAATAAATAATATTTTTGAGCATGCCGAACATTTTTATTGGAACACATAGATGTATGGGGTAAATTAGGTACTTCCTCCGACAAGATTGATTTTCCAGTAACTTTTATTTCTACGGCAATAACATAGCTTGTTTATATTTTAGACAACCAACAATAAAAGGTGAATGCCGTACACTTTCGATAGTTAATAATTATCAGAAAAATAAATAAATAAATAAATTTTATTTTTATTGCGCACTGCGCAAATGGCCATCGACCTTGGGTCCTTCAGCCTTTATCAGAAAAATTATTTCAAATAAAAAACATTATGGTTTTGTTTTAACTCCCCATAGACAAAAAACAATCATAATATTATATGCTGGAGATGATTGAGCCACAATAATATGTTTCGTTACTCATCTTTGACGTTAGCTTATTAATAATCTATGGTCTCCGCGCTCAAACATTCATTTGAAATCTGTCAGTTTTGCAAACATGTTGGTTCCTGCGGACATTACCGATTCATTTGAAAATATGACAGAAGTTGAAGAAAAAATTGGTTTCATTTGTGGACTAACGGGTGATACAATCAATAGAAAATTAAAAAACTTATCATGTACTGTACTAATTGCATAAACGCAATTGAAGTTAGAAAAAAAGTCAGTCGGATAGATCCAGAAAATCTATTGCGTCAATGATTCAACTGTCCAAGGACTTGGAAGAAAAAAGGTATCATCAACAGTGATATAAATAATTGACAAATTTATCTGGAAAAAGAAAATTCGATGAAAATTAGGATACATCTCAGTCTAAAGAGGATTTACAAGACAGTACAAGGTAAAAAATTTGTTATTATAATTATTCCTGAAATTACAGTTCATTTCTTTCATAAATTGTTCGTTTCGGAAGCACGGACAAAAAACTTACATTTTTCTTAAATGAAAAACTTGTGTCTCTATTCAATATTCTGGAAAAATATACTGGTCACCCGAGCTCTATTTAGACTATCTCAATAGAGCTCATTCTCGCGAGTAATTGCTATCGTTGCACTCTCGTTGAAGAACGTTCTATTATTTTATTGATAAATATTTCAAAACATAGAAAATCAAAATAAATTTCACTTTTCAAAATTTGATAATACAAACGAAATATTTCAAATGCCGTACAGTAATAAACGTAGCTAAGGGACATCTCAAACGTTATCAACGTTTTCATCTGCTGTGAAAAATAATCTGTAGTAAAATGTACGGCATCTGGTTTTTTGTCTATTTATATTTGTTACATGTAAAATAACAATAATCTCTCAAGACTATACTCGTCATATTACTCCAAGAGCATTTGAGAAATCTCATAAACCTCGGAAATTTGATATTTTTTCCCTAAAGTTTTTATTTGTTACCATTAATAATGAACGTCCATAAGGTACGACTGTGATATTCAGTAACATTATATAAAAAAGTTGCCAAACAAAAATTTATGATCTTACGACAGAAATAACTCGGTAAATCCTAAAATTTTGATAATTGAATAATAATAATGAATAATATTTTGAACAAGATGGCGTACATTTTACAATGACCTTAAATCATATGGGTGTAGGAAAAGGGTTGCGACGTCTGGTTTTCGACCCCTGCATCTGTATATCTATACAAAATGAACTACACAAATGCCATATCGTTACAAATAACCTATATTGCTTCTACGCAATTATCGGTGAATTAACAATTTGCAGTGACTTCCGGTTATACCATTTTTTTACGGCACTAGGTTTTTCGATATTAATTTTCAATCATCTATCAAACTATAAGAAAGCGGTACATAAATAATTAGTCGCAATTCCTCATTTGTTCCTGAAAAATTCTATTTACTCACGTACTCACCTGTACCACTCAAAAATGACGGCATAGTGCTGATAGTTATTTTCTTATACAGTACCTAACTTTCTAAGCTTTTATTCACGGTGGGTCATTTTACAGGGTAGTTTTTGCCATAGGCTTGTAGTCTATAAGAATAAAGAGAGTTTGAGGGACCGTGGACGAAATTCATGATGGTCATTTCTACAATTCAATAAATGTACATCTTTGTGAAAACGCGCGATATCTCCTTTAACTATCTCGTTGTATCCATCAACGACTGTAAATCAGCAATAATTATATAAGGGTCCACATAAGAGATCAATTTGACTAGATAACTAAACCTAAGTATTATTATTATAATTCTGCTACTACCGTACAATTTATGTTATTTGATTTTTTACTACGGCAGATACGAAAATATTGAAGATGAAGTAAGAGGTTTTCGTCATAATATGACTTGAGTGGTAACAATTTCAATAATATTGGCACATATTTATCCACATTCTGTAAAGTATATTTTAGATGATAAATGCAGTCTTTACTTTGTCGATTAACAAAAACTTCAAAATTACCGTGTAGGAAGGTTATAATGAGTTGATCATACTAAAATGGAGGATGAAAAGAAGTATCTCGCTTTTAACTTCCCTTTCTTTTCCAGAGTATAAAATGTACACACTTTTCAATTAGGCCGAAAGTAAAAGTGTCCATGAAATAAAAATAAAACCTTTCGTGAGGCCTCATGAATGAGATCTCTTGGAGATAATCGCATTTTCCCCTTTTGATCCACGACATTTTCTTCTACTTATTCGAGTTGTTTACTGCAATTCGGCGGTTCCGTAGATGGAAGGTATAACTTATTGTTACTTTTATGTGAGGTGCGTGGTTTTCACATTATTATAGTCGTTTTATTCGGATCGCCCACTTTTTTACTACTCCATCACTTTTATTTCTAGTCGCTTTTCAGGAAAGAAGCCATAAACATTTCTCAGATGGACACCCAAGAAAACAGGTATAAAGTGATCCTTTTTTTGTCATCCTTCTATTGCAATCTTGTTTTAATACATTGCTATATATAAGCTGCACATCTATATATATATATATATATATATATATATATATATATATATATATATATATATATATATATATATATATATATATATATATATATATATATATATATATATATATATATATATATATATATATATATATATATATATATATATATATATATATATATATATATATATATATATATATATAAACTTGAGATAAGAAGGAATATTCAAAATCCGTAGATCAATGAATAATTCCTCCTGACAAGAGTTCCCAAATCTGCCAGCCATGCACGCAGCCCCCAAGAGCTGATTGTAATTCTGCAAATATTATGTTACTAATACTCAATTCATGAGTAACCATCGTTGGGAAACTCTGAAATTGATACAGAGTGTACAGTACAAAATTTGCTATTCTGCCCTTTTTCAAGCCTCATTTTTTCAATACTTTCGAATAACACATCCTGTATTTTATAATCTGCAATGATCGGTTATTCTTATACTTATCGAAAGAGACCCATGTTCCACATGCCTATCTTTAACGGTTTCTGAGATTTCTGTAGTTTTCCGATATTTTGTGTCTCAATATTCATCTCGAAATGTTTTACCTAGTTTTTGAAGAGGGGTGCATGTCACTTGAGAAAATAAAACAGGAGTTGCTACGATGTTCTACTAAAAACACCAGTTTCAAGACAATAAGTCGAAAATGATCGGTCTGCATGGACCGATGCGAAGGCGATGAAAATGAATATTTTATAAAATTCAGTTTCGAGCCTATTTCTTATTTTCCTCCTCTAAACTAGTTATCTGATAGGTGATAGGTATCCATAACATTTTTTTTTGTTCATATAACTATTAGGATTTTGGACTGATGTGAAGGCGATGAAAATTAATATTTTATGGGATTCCGTTTTCTTTTTGCTCATATAACTAATTTTCGAAAATTGTAGATTATTTTAATGGAAATGAACATGCTTTGAATGGATGAAGACCCCGGAATTGGCCAACGAGATCGCCAGATTTAACGTCCCTCGACTTCGACCTGTCGTAACATGGGACTCGAAAAATGAAGGAAAACATTTCGAGATGAATATTGAGACACGAAATATCGGAAAATTCGAGAAATCTCCGAAACCGTTGAAGAAAGGTATTGAAATTATGGACATCCTTAGATGGATAAAAAAATAACCGATCATAGCGGAGTATAAGGTACAGGGTGTGTCATTTAGAAAAACTGAAAAAATGAAACTTGAATAAAGGCGGAATCGGAAATTTTGTACTGTGCTCCCTGTATCGTTTCAGAGTTTCCCAACGATAGTTACCCAGAAATAGAGTATAAGTAATATAATTTTTGCAGAATCACAATCGGAAAGTCACAACGTGGGAGAAAAAAAGTTCGAAAAAGTCATCAAATTTTGAAAAATCTCAAATATTTCGAAAACCATTGAACTTTGGTTTGAGGAATACCGAACAGTCACCTTCATTTGATCTCACAAAGCTAGAATCATCAAAATATATAGGGTGTTTTATTTGAAAAAACCTGCTGGAGTAGTTTCGCCAGTTTTGCGTGCCTATTCCCGAAGTTCTTCCACCAATAGTTATCTTAGCATAGATTAGGTCCCGACCAGGTGCAGCCCAATTATTGGCGCGATTATAGACTGTGGCGACATCCGCTTGGATTATACGAATATCGTCCATTTTGATTTTAGGGATGCTGTTTTTCATTTCTTATATCCAGTACGCATCGCAGTTATGAGACCTTTCAAGCGACTATATACCTTTCCAACATTTGTGGGTCTCAGACGATTCAGGTGATTTTCCGCACATTTATTGTATTTCATCGAGCTCTCGGAATAACTGTTTCAGATTTTTATGGCATTGCTTGTCTCTATATCCCTTCATCTGCTCATCATATCGACCCATTCCGTTACCTAAGGACTGGACCTTTTGCTTCATTCTGTCACACATCTGCTCCAGCCTCTACCTGAAGTGGGGATCTTTCGTTTTTATAAGGTACTCAAATGCGAACTTTTTTATAGATTTAACGAGTCTTCTAGAGTGCTGTGAGGTATTCAGGTAAGTATGCATATCCACTATGATTTTCCTGATGCTAACAATCTTTTTCTGCAGACGTATCTTCCACGGCGGTTCGGCCGTGTGGTGACTGGTCGAGAATCAGTTTTTAAACAGTAAATATCGCAAACTGTTATTGCGCCCGCATAAGCCAAGTCTGATATCTGCTCGAGTGACGAGACTTTCTCAATTTCTTCAATAATAGCGGTGTTGACGGCTCTTACTGCTTTCAGCACATTATGGTCGTATTTCAATCATGGGATCTTTAGGCGTTTTTCAGGACTTAATCCCTTGAACATCATCACATTCTTCATGAGAGTACTCCTTTCCTTATCGTACTGTTCACTTGTCCATAATCTCCCGCTGTTGGATGTTCAATCACAGCGTCTTTATCACTTGAAAATACCTTCGCATATCTAAATGTCGGAGTGCCGTTTTTCTTAATGGTGTCGAGTTCTGCCTTAGACATCTTGTCATTCATCAGTATCCACCGTACTCTCTTAGAGAGTATCTGCGCATATGACCTACGTTCCGGGAACATATCATTTTAATAGTCAGTGACTAGTTCTCGATACATTTCATCAGTTTTATTCGCCATGTCCATCGCTGCATAGGACTCGCGCATGAGTGGAATATTATCTTCATCATTCCATCGCGTGCGTGTATCCTGCCTTTGTGGGATTTCAATGGGACGATTCAAAGAGTCGTCCAAGCTTCGCTCATTTCCTTCCACAGAATGTGACGGGTCTGGTCTTGCGGTTTTATCTCGGGAGGCCGCTTTGCTCATCCCGCGGGCTCTCCCAATACGCTGTACATCTGGATGGCTCCGAGAGGGTCCAGCCTGAAGACCCCTACCGCTATGCATATTCCGCCTCGAACTCGATGGAAAAATTTGTATGGACATAAAGGTCCCACGAAATTTTCCCCTCATTTCGCGAAAAATTGGAGACCTTTTTTTATTTCCGCTTTTTCTGAGCTTTCGTTGGAAATTTTCGCACGATCGATCGTTCCGAACGTCTTCCGAAAGACCGAAGTTCTTTCGGAATCGGAATTCCGAAGAAATCTCACTGTTTCGATTTTCCGTTCGCTCTCGGCGACGTTTCTGTGAAATTTTTCGAAAAAACCTCAGTGCTCCGTCGTTCGAGCTAGGGGCTCCAAATTTGGCACAGACCTTCCACAGACCCTTTCCTTCTGGAAAAGGAATACTCGCAGAGGCCTTCGGCCGCGGATATGATGTATATCTATATATATATATATATATATATATATATATATATATATATATATATATATATATATATATATATATATATATATATATATATATATATATATATATATATATAGGGGTTTTACCCCGACGAGTTGCCCATATATCTGTTCATGCAATCAAACTGATTTCATGAAAAATATAAATCCACCACCCGGTAATTAATACCATTGCCAAGCAATGATTATAATTAAAACATATACTGGAGTAATTATATATTATATATATGTTGGGGAAAATTCTGTTTGATACTGAAACGGTTCACCTGTCTTTACGATTGAACTTGAAAGAGGAAAAAAAATATAAAAACAAAGAAAAATTGATTATGAACTGATGGACTGTAAGAATTAATTCAAATAGGCCGAATCCCAACACAGTAGAGAAAGGATAAATGAACTCAAGAAAGTAACAATAGTTTCTTACCTGATAAGCAGAAAATAGATGGAAATGGATCTTGTAGTAGTACTCACCCTCCAGGGACAAATTGATTGAGCTCAACAACCGTACCCGAGGTGGAAGATCCTTGTTGTGAAAAAGCTGCAAGGTGTCAATCATAATCCACTTATCCTTAAAAATTGGCACAAAACGCCACTGGTGAACGTGAAGAAAAAAAAAAACTCGACACGAACCAAAGTCTTTGAAGTCAATATTCAAGAAATATTTAATGTTCTTTATGGAAGCACTTTCGTTTTGAACGAAATGAAGATCAATGAATGAACGAAAATTTCGACTTTTCGAAATTATGAATGAATAATTAGGAAGCAGATATAACAGTGTGCATACAGATGCGTATGTCATTCGACTCAGTTGAAATAACAAATTGAAAAATAAGGAAAACGTATTTCCTTGTCGGGTGCAGAGGGAAATAACTAAATATTTCACAGCTGGATCATTGAAAGAAAAATAAAATGTATGTCTTTATTTACTTTGCGTGAACAAACCACCCACCTAAAATTAGCCTAGTTTTTCAAAATATAGAACATTTCTACCAAACATAAAAAAAATGAGAGAGAAAAATAAAAATACATATATGAGAATATACTGAGTTATGAGAGGTACCAACTTTGTTAGGGCTCTCGTATATAGACCGGTTGAGGTTTTTACGGACGCAACTCGAGTAACCCCATCGGGTCCCGGAAAAAAAGGAACAATTCTCCCGATAGGCCAAGTGGCAGGACTTGTATCTACGCCTTTTAGGAGAACTAAATCTCCAACGGATGGGCATGGATTTTCAGATTGCCACTTATTACGTTGAATGATTGTATGGAGGTATTCATTAGACCACTTTTTCCAAAACTATTGAAACATTCTTCGTTGTTGTTCCCAACGTTTCAATGGCGTTCTTGAATCGATATATTCGAATTCTGGAGTAGACAGCAGCGGAGCACCGATCAGAAAATGTCCCGGGGTTAGAAAATCCACGGACTCGGATGGATCCGAGGACAAGGGACACAAAGGGCGACTGTTTAATACCGCCTCGATGCGAGCGAAAACAGTAGCAAGCTCTTCAAAAGTACATGAAGTAGAACCCAAAATCTTGTGAAGCAAGCGTTTGGCCGATTTCACCCCGGCCTCCCAAATACCGCCAAAATGAGGCGAATATGGAGGAATGAATTTCCAACTGATTGATTTTGCCGACAAATTATCACATATTCTACTTGTATTTGACCTCAAAAATTGGGAAACTTCAACAAAATATCGCGAAGTACCGACGAAGTTACGACCGTTGTCGGACCAGATTTCCTTTGGTAAACCCCGTCTAGCAATGAATCGATCTAACGTTGATATAAAAGCCTCAACAGTTAAAGAAGAGACTAATTCCAAATGAGCTGACTTTTTTGGAAGTAAAATTAGATTCTTGGTATCTAGAGGCAAGGAAGAAAATTGTAATCTACCGCCCACCCTGATCAATCCTTCTGGATCAATATAACGATTCGAGGATCTCAAGGATTTCTCAATGGATCTTTTTCGATGTAAATTTTTACGTAAATCATAAAAATGATACTGTTGGGTGATTAACAGGATTGAATGAAGAGCGCTCCTTAATTCATCTTGCGAAAGAGGACCATGTAATCGTTGTTGTGAATTTAGTTTGGAACGACAATTGCATATGAATCTTCTTATAAAACCAAATATTCTTTTCACCTTATTCAAACTTGAAAGTCTCTCTACAACCGCCAGTAAAGGATTTATAAGGGGTTGTTCTACGGTTGCAACATTTATATTGCTCCTCAACTCGGGCAGAAAACAGCTCTTGGACAGCTGGCATCAATCACCAACGCGAGTCTGCGGCTCCAACACTTTCCTGAGAAATGGAAAACAGCGGATGTGATTGTCATCAGGAAACCAGGTAAGTCTGCTTCCTTTCCACAGCATTATAGGCCCATCAGTCTACTGTCAACGATCGGCAAGACTGTAGAGGGGATCATCCTGAGACGCATGAGGGACCATGTGGAGGCCCACGCTATCATCCCAGATGAGCAATTTGGCTTTAGGAAAAGCCACTCCACACAACAGCAGCTTCTCCGAGTGGTTGAGTTCATCAGTGATGGATTCAACAAAAACCAGTCAACCGGTATGACCCTATTCGACAGCGCAAAGGCGTTCGATAGGACTTGGCATGGAGGTCTACTCTTCAAGATGTTGAAGACGAACTTCTCACCTGCCCTGGTGCGATGGATCCAGTCATACCTGAGAAATAGACTGTTTGCGGTACGCCTAGGAGATACCCGCTCCTCCACCAGGAGGATGGAGGCAGGAGTACCACAGGGATCACTTCTAGCGCCGTTGCTGTTCAACATCTACACCTCAGACGTTCCGAAGACCCCAACACGAGCTTAGCCTCTACGCGGATGACACGGCCATAATGACCAGATCGACAGCCCCCCACTTGATAACCAGGAGACTCCAAGAGGCCGCAGACCAATTGGATGAATGGTTTACCAAGTGGCTGATCACCATCAACCCCGAAAAGAGTTCGGCACTGTACCTGTCCAGAAGAAGAAGGAGCCCAGAGGAGCAGATCACCATGAATGGCCAACCCATCCCATGGGTCCACAAGGCCAAATATCTGGGAGTCACACTCGACCGACGGCTTACATGGCGTCAACACGTGGAAGACTGCACGAGCAAGGCGAAGGCAGCCCAAGCCTTCTTGTACCCCTTATGAACAGGAGGAGCAACCTGAGCGCAGCGAACAAGCTGAAGCTCTACAAGACGATCATCAGGCCCATGATGACCTACGCGTCGACAGTCTGGGGATATGCAGCTGCATGTCATATCCGGAAGTTCCAAGTCGTGCAGAACAAAGCGCTGAGGATGGCCGTGGACGCCCCTTGGTTTGTGCGAAACTCCCAGCTACACCGAGATCTGGAGATCCCGAGTGTAATCAAATTCATCAGAGAGACAGCGGTGAAAGCGTTCCAAGTAATAGACGAGCACCCAAACCCATTGGTGAACTCCCTAGGAGACTACGACGGAGAGGAGCCGAGAAAATACAAGAGGCCCAGGATGGTGCTTCGTGAAGACCCGGATTAGTTATAAGAATCTTGTAAAATAAATATTTTAAGACCATCGTCACTAGGACGACAAAAATTTAATTGTACTTAATTATATATTTTAAGTGTAATTTAGATCCCTCAGATCACGGCTTAGAAGCCTAAAAATGTACTTTTTTTCAAAATCAGCTGAGATGTAAAGTTAAAAGTTGTATAACTGGTACTTCAATAAAGAATATGTTAAAGTAAGTAAAAGGGCAGAAAACAAATAATAATTTTATTATAGCAAAAGGGAGCTAGCCAACAAGAAATTGGCTTCGTTAAAAATTCTGGCCCTTGCATCCAAAATTTTTGGATCTCGCCAGATGCGAATTGTGAAGGGGTTAGACCTCGAGAGGGTTAATCAGCCGGATTGAGCTACGTCGATATGTGATGCCAGGAAGCGTCAGGAACGCAATCGTTTATTGCGACAACGCGATTTGCAACAAACGTTTTTAGCTGATGTGGTGGCGCAGCTATCCATAAAAGTACAATCTGCGAATCAGAAAATAAGCAGACTTTGGAAATTGAAATGGGAAATTTATTATTTCTAATAAGTTTTACAAGTTTCGCCAGTAAGACCGCAGCAGATAATTCCAATCGAGGAATAGACGTGGTTTTAAGTGGAGCTACCTTTGTTTTAGCTACCCACAAGTACGACGAAATACAATTGTTGTTTGAAACCGATAAATAGATAGTGGCGACATAGGCTTTCTCGGATGCGTCACAAAAACCCGACATCACGACATGACACTCCGGTGAGGAAATCATACAGCGAGGGATCGTTATATTGGAAAGAAACTGAATATCATCAACTATATTTGACCACTCGTTAGAACAGGAAGCTGGTAGAGTTTCATCCCAACTCAACTTTTCCATCCACAACCTCTGCTTCAAAAGTTTCATGGAAACTACAATTGGAGCTAAAAATCCAACGGGATCAAAAATACGAGCGATGTAAGACAGAACTGATCTTTTGGTTGGGTTCTCATTGAATTTATTTACATAAAAACCGAATGAGTCAATCTTGGGAATCCAGTTCAATCCCAAAATTTTGATTCCCATAGAATCATCGTCAAAAGTTAATTGAGATTCGATATGATCTAGAGGTAATCCATCTAAAATTTCAGAACAATTACTGGACCGTTTCTTCAATGAAAAACCACCCTTACTAAATAACTTCCGGAGTTCATCTCGCAGTACAATTGCTTGTTGAACGCACCAGTAATGAAATCATCGACATATATATCATTGAGAACAACTTGAGATGCTCTTCCATAGTTACTACCCTCATCATTCACTAACTGTTTCAACACTCGAATAGCTAAAAAGGCCGAAGGTTTCAAACCGTAAGTAACGGTATTAAGCTCTAATTCGGTTACTGGTTCATCTGGGGATGAACGCCAATATATATGCTGATATTTACGAGGTGCGAGATAATAGAATTTGTCTGTACATCTTTTCGATGTCGGCACAAATAGCTATTGGATACATTCTAAAACAAAGTGAAATAATTCTTATATCCTTTTGAAGCTTAGGACCTCTCAAAAGTCTATCATTCAGTGATTGACCAGATAAGTCTAAATCAAAAGCGTTGATAACAACTCGTAGTTTCGTCGACGAGCTCGACTCCTTTCGCACAACATGATGAGGAATTATGTATTTATTAGAATTTTTAGTAGGTGACATATGATTCAACTGTAAATATTCCCACATGAATTTTCTATATGTTTCGAACGAATCAGGATTTCGCATCAACCGGTTTTCGAGGATAAAAATGATTTGAAAGCTCTATTTGAATTCTGAGAAAGCTCCGGAGAAGGATCTTCAAATTTGAAAGGAAGGGAAACAATATGACGGCCGCGTTCATCGCAAGAATGAGTGGATAAAAAATGGTTTTCTACATATTCGTCCATAGGATTTAGGGCAGAAACCTCTGCAACTTCCTCCAATGACCAAAACTTTTGTATCTGCTCATCGAGAGTAGATTTTGTAAATAAAACCGATTTGTTTGTAGAGATAGAGTCATTTATGGGACCGATAATAGTCCAACCGAAAAACGTATTTTCGGCAGTAGGAAATCCGGAAGTGACCATACGACCGTCCCGATCGAATACGATTGAATAAGTGTCAGCTCCAAGCAAAATATCTATAGGTTGCGAAATATGGAAAGTTTCATCCGCCAAATACTAATGTTCGAATTGATTGAATATTTCTGGATGTAAGGGTGTAGAGGGTAAGTTGTTAGTGATATGGGGTAACACTATGGCTTGTAGTTGAAAGGAGTCAGAACCAGATCTATGATATAACCTTAAGTTGGTCAAGCCCATGGGTTCAGCATTTATTTGACCGATGCCGGTAATGGAAATATGGGCAGGTTCAATTCTCAAACCTAACCTTTTTACCAAGGGAAGACCTATAGCTGAAACCTGTGATCCGGGGTTAAGTACAGCTCTAATAGAAATCATTGAACCATCAGCAGATTCTATTCTTGCTTGAATGGTACCTAAAATGACCTGCCTAATGGAAACAGATTTATTATTGATATGAAAGGAGTTTAATTGGTCATTTGAAACGGTAGATCGAAGAGATTTATTACTATTGGTGTTTTCCTGGATGTCAGGAGTATTATATGATTGATTGACACTATCGTGTATTTCGGGAACAGATTTGCTATCGGAGGTATCGTTGTCTGGGTGAAGACTTGTGTGATGACGATTTGACTTGCAAATTTTGCAGGAATTTTTGGAAGAGCAGTCTTTGAAATTATGCAGGTCGAGACAGTTGAAACACCGTTTGGAGGTTTTCAAAAATTCAAATTTGGATTTTCTGGACATGCCTGTATAGAAGGGACAGGCGAATAAAGGGTGAGTGTCACTGCACTTCGGACAACGAAATCTTTTATTATTCATGGGAACACTGTGAACTTGAAGTAAATGCAGAATTGGCAATCAACATATTTCGTGGTTTACTATTAATATAATCTGACTGACGAAATGAAACTGATTTGCTTACGGACTTGGAAGAGTTCTGCTCTTAAAAATTCTTTCAGATTAGAAACTGAATTATTGCTTGAATGCTTGAAATGGAAAATATTATTTAGACACATGGTTGCCAACATTCGAGGATTTTGAAAACGCGATTTCAAGGTTTCATACGCCAACAAATAATTTTCATTTGATAATTGCAGTCCCGATATAACAGGGGTTCAATGAATGAACGAAAATTTCGACTTTTCGAAATTATGAATGAATAATTATGAAGCAGATATAACAGTGTGCATACAGATGCGTATGTCATTCGACTTCCTTGAAATAACAAATTTAAAAATAAGGAAAACGTATTTTCTTGTCGGGTGCAGAGAGAGATAACTACATATTTCACAGCTGGATCATAGAAAGAAAAATAAAATGCATGTGTTTATTCACTTTGCGTGAATATATATATTTGTATGCTGATTTCTTATAATGTCGGAGAGAACGGATAGCCATCGTTTCGTCTATCTTTTGCGAACAACATAGTTTCCTGCTATTAGTCTATACCTCATTTCGTTTTGTTCTAAAACTATATTAACTCGGTTTGTCGAACTGAATAATTCATTTCACAAGTTTGACTGCTCTGTTTTTTTGGAACGTGCTCACAACTGTAACAAAATCGTGCAACCCGTAAACGAATGTATGCACAAGGTCCTCTTATGCTTCAAAAGCTTCGTCCATTCATTTTTCATTTTTCAAATTGTTACTACGCCTGTAGTTTCAGCTTGATTTGCATTTCGAAATAATCCCACAAGTTTATCATTGTGGTATCAATTATCTTTGCCAAAAGTTTTTGAACTTCTTTTGCAGACTGCTCTCCAAAATAAATTGGGCCATCGATGGCAAAACCGGTCCTACCCTAACATGTCCAAAGAGAAATCATGACGTAGTCGGCTGGCTTGGGATATATTGAATGAGTCCATACCTTCCATGAAAACTGACGAACTGTTCATGACTGGTAACGTTTACATTTGGGATCATAAATGGGCTAATTGAACAAGAAATAATTCCCAAAGATGACGTATGTCAAGCTTGTCAGATTTAAGGTGAACTTGACGAGTCCTCTTGACATCAAATCTAATGAAGTTAGTTCTCGAACCAGTTTACTGCCAAGCCTGTTCTGTTCATCCGATAGGAGCACTCATCTAAAAACATTGTTTTTCAACTCTTGTCAGAAGTAACAGTATGCGTCCATATTTTTCTTTTCTTGAAATATTTTTGCCTTGCTTCTCTGTTTGTACCTAAAATGATTCGTTCTACAATTCCTGGTTTCAGCAGTTTCTTTCAGGAATGAAGTACAAAACAAACCATATATTTCTGCATTGAGCCTGCATTGAATGCATAATATTATGGTGCAAAATCTGTCTCTGGGCAGTAGCAATAGTATTCCATTGAAAACCGGTCCTTCTAAATGATACATTGTTTTCCTTCTTCATTTTGGAAAACCTCATCATCATCAATTTCGATTTCATTTTCAGTATGTGCTGAACCTTGTATCATGTATTCATTTTCAGCATGTAGAAAAAATCATCTTCGGATTCGTCACGATAATTAGAATTATCAGATTCATTTTCTGCATACCACTCCGAAACTGTCTGCTGAAAATCTGGATCATTCTACCTGATTGACCTTTTTCGATATTCTAAAGTTCTTGTATGTTATCAGAATTGTTTACCCAGTGAGCCAAATATGCATTGCATGAAAACATTATTTGTATTCACCTCACAATGTTCCAAGTAAAACTGCAGATCAAAACGAAAAGGAAAAAACAACTCAGACACTAATGGACACGATCTGATCAGTTTTCGACGAAAACTATTGGCTTACCTTTAGTATACTTATACGAATTTGCTTTTAAAGGCGCTCGGACAAATGAATAAGGCCGAGTGTCATCGAATACATACGAATTAAAAGGCAATTCATCTTTGGAAGTTGACACGATAACGGGTATAGACCTTGCAGATACATAGATAATCCACAAAGTGAGATTTCACATCACCTATTATTTTGATTCTGATTGACTCAGGATATGTATAGATAAAGTACCGAAATATTTGGTAATAACTCACTCTCAGTGAAATATGAACTCATTCAAATGAAGAACACTGAGAAACGCCACATCGAGGCATTCCTACCATGTGATAATTGAAGTTGGAAAATAATGGAACCTAAAACATTTTTGGTAACACCACGAGTCTCGCAGACGCACCTCATAAATCCTAGGATTAAGAAGAATATCTGAGATATATAGGGAAAATAACGCTGTTTCTTAATATGTTTTAATGATGATAATAAGAATACAAAGTATGTAGTATACTTTCACAAGAGTTTGTTGGCATTCAGGATTGTAGTTCTAGGCTCTCAGCCATCTTCAGCAACAAGTACAAGTATCATGATTAATTATGACGTAGAACCGGCAGAATGAATTAACTATTGAATATGTTTTGTTCCACACGATCAAATTCCTTGAATTCTGTTAAAGTAATTAGCAGAATAAATATCATATCAATCAGGAACTATGTGACTTTGTGGTAGTATCAATATTTAAGTCGGTAATAAAGTTCTAACGGATTTATCTCTTCATTTTATATTCAACTTCGTCATATATATCCACTGAGGATGTCAAGTAATCTTAAGGTTTACTGGTATAATCTTAATTCCCCAAAAGGATGGGAGAACTCAGCGATAAAAGATATATTGTGAAAGGTTTCTAGAGATGAGCATTCCCACTTTAGCGGAGCAGAACACATTGTTGAGTCATGCTCAATATTGATTGTTGCATCGCCAATCCTCCGAGATGACACGATACGAACATGCGAATCTGCCGTAAATAACCACATGTTATGACGGCAGCTCCCAGAAGGGTCGTAACGCTTGCCCTTAACTTGAAAAATCGAGATTTTACCCTTCGGTATGTGTGGTAATTGAGCGACGAAATGCTGACATAGTGCCAAACGAGAGAGTAAATCCAATCGATGTTTTAAGTCAGTTGGTATTCATTTTACCGAGAATATTTGAGATATATAAGACAAAGTATTTTCCATTATTCATATATGTAGGTATGGCGTTCATTTCTGTAGTCAGTCCAACCTTTTTAGAAATAATATCTCAGGTGCTGGTGTTCGACCAGATAAATTCATGTTGCTTCAAAATTGAGGCGAGCTATAATATCATAGTAATAATAATAATAATAACAATCGTATTTCCACATGAATATATATATATATATATATATATATATATATATATATATATATATATATATATATATATATATAACTGCTGGAAATGATAACGACTTCTAAAATTTCAATAGTCTTGGAACAAAGGAATACTCTTTTTCATAGCAAGCTTTCGGATATATATATTGTTTCCATCTTCAGGCATCTACAACGAACAAACATCAATGACACTAAATCATATAAACAAAAATAATCACTTGGAAACCATAAGAATGGCAACTTACAGAAAGTTGAGGTTAATTATCCAAAAGTTAGTATGTGATGAAAAACCGAAGTCATGAACTCAAAGAACACAAGACACATCGACAAAGTGCACAATAGAACTCATATAAAACATCATCAGGTACAAAATTGAGAAAATTGCCAGTTTAAAAACAACAACAAATCACGTAAAATTCATTTCATTCTAAGGCATGAAACGGCGCAGGAGATGGTTGCTATTCAGAAGGAACCTTTGACAATCAATAAAAAAACAGATTTGAATAATTTAAGCTCAATTTATATTCATTTATTAGACTTAGATAAAAAATCCTCCAATTGATCTATTTCTTGTTAATTTAATAATTTTATAGTCTTTCAGTTTTCGTTCTCCACTTCTCAATTCGCATAATTGATCAATCATGTAATACACTTTGTTCTTTTTTAATTTAAAATGTTTAATGATTGTTGTAGAATGACATGGTTTCATAATTTGCATACTTTCTTGATTCTTGAAAGTACAAGCGTTTGACATTCTCTGTCTATTACATTTTGAGAACCTATACAAGGCCGCTCCTGCGCCGTTTCATGCCTTAGAATGAAATGAATTTTACGTGATTTGTTGTTGTTTTTAAACTGGCAATTTTCTCAATTTTGTACCTGATGATGTTTTATATGAGTTTTATTGTGCACTTTGTCGATGTGTCTTGTGTTCTTTGAGTTCATGACTTCGGTTTTTCATCACATACTAACTTTTGGATAATTAACCTCAACTTTCTGTAAGTTGCCATTCTTATGGTTTCCAAGTGATTATTTTTGTTTATATGATTTAGTTTCATTGATGTTTGTTCGTTGTAGAGGCCTGAAGATGGAAACAATATATATTTCCGAAAGCTTGCCATGAAAAAGAGTATTCCTTTGTTCCAAGACTACTAACCGTATATCATATATATATATATATATATATATATATATATATATATATATATATATATATATATATATATATATATATATATATATATATATATATATATATATATATATATATATATATATATATATATATATATATATATATATATATATATATATATATATATATATATATATATATATATATATATATATATATATATATATATATATATATATATATATATATATATATATATATATATATATATATATATATATATATATATATATATATATATAGTGATTGCATGAACAGATTGAGTGAATTTATTTTGAAGCACCAATTTTCCTTAAAAAATTTTTGGAGGTTTTTGCAGATTGAAAGAACACTTTTTTGTTGAAGATTCAAGAGCGTCCTAAACTCTGCTATAATGTCTTTAGGTAATAAGGTGTTTTGGTGAGTAGTTTTGCCACTTATTGCCCAAGGATAGCTCTATTGAAGAATTGAAATAGATTATCCTCATTCCATACAAGAACGACTCACAAAAATTTTTGAATATTGTAATTTTGAAAAATATCATATCTTGATTTTTTTCAATGTAACATCCTGTATTTTATTATTCATGTCAACTCATAAAATATTGTGCCATATTTTTGCAGAAGTAACCTTATCTTTATCTTCGACCATTTTCGAAATAAAAGAAAATAAACTAAAATAATAAAATCCAACGTTGCGAAAGAATACTTTATTCGTACATATCATTATACTTGATCAGAGAAATGGAGATATTTCTAGGTGGTCGTGTATGAAAAACGTAATATATTGGTTTCTGATGGAATTATCTACAAGGTGTTGAACTATTTCAATAAGTGTTCGAAATGTTGCCCGTTTCTTTGTAGACACAACTCAATCCTTCTGAGGAAAGACAGTTGAATTCTCGACAACATTTGCGGATTAACCGACTGAAAGCCGTCAACTGTTCTCTAACTCATATTCAACTGTGTTGTGGAAGGAATCTGGTAAACGATGCCCCACAAGAAAAAAATCTAGACCTGTAAGGTCCAGAGACCTAGCTGGCCATCTAAGAGGACCACCACGTCCTATCCATTTGTTTGGAAATACATGATTCAAATGCTCCCTAACCTGCTTTAAGTAATGTGCTGGTGCTCTATCCTGTTGAAACCACAAATTTTGTCTTATATGCTCTGGTAGATCGGCAAGTAACATTGGTAGATGATTTTGCAGAAAATCTAAATACATTTCACTATTAAGGTGCCCGTCGAAAAAGTGCGACCCAATTAGATATCCATCTATTCTAGCGGCCCATACATTCAAGGAACAACGATGCTGGACATCTATTTATCTCATGAGATGTGGATTTTCCTTGGCGGAATAATGAAAATTTTGCCTGTTAGCAAGCCCGTTCTTGTGGAAAGTTGCCTCGTCCAAGAAAAGAACTCTAATTAAAAGTTTTTTAAAGCATCTTGCATCAGGATGCCTCTTATCAGGAAACCTTTGTGCTTAAACTCTACTTGCCAACAAAGAACTTCTATCACACTCACCCAGAATAAGAATTATATCAACCATTTCTTCGTTGGAGAACTTCATGGCAGTCAATTGAGGAAATTGGGTTGAAACCTCACTTCAACAATGTTTCATAACGAAACCCTGATGAGTTCACCATGTAAAATGCAGAATATGATATGACACATGACAGCACAAATGAAAAAAAAATGTCAAAATATACCTCGATTTACGTTTTAATAATTTTGATATTATCATTCGTTATAAGAATTATCTTGTTTAGGTTTCATTTTCTACTTCTTGAATCATTACAGAATAAAAAACTTCTGTGAGAATAATGGTGCATGTTGATGACTCAGATACGGTTTGTAGAATTTTCATCAAGAGTTTTTACAAATTACCGAATGTTTCCAAAATGATCGAAGATAAAGATAAGGTTACTTCTGCGAAAATATAGCACAATATTTTATGCGTTGACATGAATAATAAAATACAGGGTGTTCTATTTGAGAAAATCAAGATATGATATTCTTGAAATTTTAATATTCAATAATTTTTTGAGTCACTCCTGTATTAAATGAGGATAATCCATTTCAATTCATCAATGGAGCTATCCTTGAGCAATAAGAAAACGAAAGGAAAAAAGTATTCATCCTCTCTGGCCGAAGGAGAATCCGATGATGTGAGAGCCTTTTTTCGTGAACTTTAAGGAAAAAAAATATTGTGCCAATTAGACTCTTTGAAAAAACTTGATACTTAAAGACATTTTAGTAGAGTTTAGTCCTCTCCTGAATCTTGAACAAAAAAGTTGTGTTCCAATTTGGAAAAACCACCCAAGATTTTTCTATAGAAAATTGGGACTCCCTGTTTACTGCAAAATGAATTGGTGGAGAAGATTCTTACTTTCTTAATACAATACCGTTCGAACAAAAATGAAATCTTCAAGATTGTACGAGCTACAGAGCACCGCGCCACTTCTGAATTAATGTAATTAATACCATTGCTAGGCAATGATTATAATCGAAATATATCCTGAAATCATTATATATTAGGATAACGTTGAATGTTATGAGAATATATCAATCTACCAGAATATATACAAACCATAGCATCATCAGACAATGATATCAATGTACCTACGAGTTGTGTCAGAGGCTTTCTCCCCGGAAAAATCCAGTATTCGGACCTTAGTCAAGTAAGACTAAATGGTACTCATTCATAGTTTTCTTTGTGTGAAGTGATGAACCATCGAATAGAATACTGCTCTGAATATAAATATGATAAAATTGTCAGCTCATTATATTATATTTATATATATACAAATAAATAGAATATGAAATAAGATTCTGAGCTGTATGAACTAAAGAGAAAAACTATGACTCTACGTCATTATTTTCTTCGGAAAGAAACCTACGAAGAATATTACAAGATTTGATGTCTGTTATCTTCTGTAACTCTTTAAACAAATTTTTATTCAGAACCAAAATCTCAATGTTTTCGTGAAGATTCCTAAGAATAACACCTATTTTAGAAATAATAATCGGTAGAATAAATTTTTTTTATTTTTCACATTTTTCGTCAAACATCATATATTTCGAAAATTTTTCATTTTATTATATATATATATATATATATATATATATATATATATATGAACACTTGGGACAAGACGAATTATTCAAAAATCCGTAGATCAATAAATAATCCCTCCTGACAAGAGCTAGTTCCCAAATCTGCAGACTGCAGTTTCGCCCTTATTAGGAGCTCATCAGTCTCGCATATCGCTTCTCAGCATCCTACCAAGCTACATCGGGGTACCCTATCAATTCCAGAAAGGACGCACCTCGTATGAGAGTCGCCCTCTATATACCGACAAGGCGAACTCGCTACCGGACTTCGAGAAAGATACGAACAATAACAAACAGATGTGGAAACGTAAAAAATTCCAAACATTTGGGAGACAGCTTTCGCCGTTCCGTGAATCACATCAACGGTAGAAAACGAGCGAAATAATTCCGCTGGAATAGTGCTCTTTTCCTCTGTTTACGAGATAAACCTCCAGTCGGTCACAGTTGCACTATTGTGTCGCTTGAGGGCTGCGTGCATGGAGGGCAGATTTGGGAACTAGCTCTTGTCAGGAGGGGGTAATTCATTAATCTACGGATTTTTGAATAATTCGTCTTGTCTCAAGTTCACATATGTAAACTCCTCGCGAAGTTTGTCGCGGAAGATATTTACCGACGGGAGGTGACCAGATAATTAGAGTCGTCGACAAAGTTAACTAGTTTTTGTTTCGAACGTTCAGCCACGTTCAACCTGACATCTAAATCATTCAAATAGATTATGAAAAGTAGAGGGCTCAACACGCTGCCTGGGGAACACCGACTTCAACTCTCACAATATCTGACAAATATTTAACAGAACCCTCGACGAAACGCACCCGCTGTGTCCTATCTGACATTTACGACTTCAACCAGGCCAATACAGGAGCCCTAGTCCATATGTCTCGAACTTCACGAAAGATATCGAATGACAGAGTAGGTCGAATGCTCTAGAGAGATTCAACAGTAAGGCCAATATAAACTCCCTATTTCCAAATCCTTCCAGAATACCGTGCACAAAGTCATTTACCGCCGTCATTACAGAGCGCCCCTTAAGATAACCATGCTGTGTGCTACTGAACGAACCATATTCCTCAAAAAACCTTGAAATTTTTTTGGGCATGGTCATCTGAAATAGTTTTGAAAATGCAGGCAAAACACTTTTAGGTCAATAGCTCTCTATCTGGACAGGATCCCCTTTCTTAAAGATTGGCTTCACAACTGCTACCTTTAGACAATCTGGAAATATACCACCCCATAGAGAACAATTTATAAGGAGCGTTAAGGGCTAATATAACTCATCTGGACAGTATTTCAGCAAATTAGTTGATATCTCATCCTGTCCACAGCTGTATTTACCCTTCAGGTCCTGAAAGGGACTCATGCACTCCTCCTGGGTCAATGGTTCGATAAGCATGGAATTACTGGTAGGGGGTATGTTATTCACGAAATTGGTATTCGGGTTTTTTGATAAAAATTTATTGAGATGGTCTGTGGTTAAATTATTGAAATCATCTACTGTCTTAGCAAGATCTCCAACCAAAATAAATTGTTGAGAATTACATCTTTTGTTTACACTGTTGGCTATGTTCCTAAGTGTTTTGGACTTATTTTGAGAATCATATCATTATCAATGAATTTTTTCGTGCACACATTCCAGGGCTGAATCATATGCCCTTCTTTTATCACGATATAAGTCTTCTAACGCTGGAATGTGCTCTTTCTGAACATAAGAGGTATCAAGCTGATCCTTACAGAATTTAACAATAGGATCATTTCGATGTTGATTTGAGCAATGTCCTTTAGAATTCACAAGTTTCTTAGGAAAGCATTCATCAATAATAGGTACCACAGTGTTTATAAACAATTTCCATTTATCATTTATATTTTCAGATTCTTGTCGCTTCAGCTTCAGCATCGCGATTTTGATTTATGTTATTTGCATGAGTTTTTTTAGTTATACTTGTACAATAAAGCTCCATGTTTCTTAGAACTTAATAGTCAACTGAATGTGATGAACAACTGTTCGTTTATTGAAACAACTCAAAAGGGCATCATTATTTTCATTTGATAAGTTAAATGTTAACTGATCCACAAATTATAGTTGGAAAATATAATGTCAGTACAAAATATCTAATGCGGAGATATTGGGAATACTGGAAATTGTCATTGAATTGCTTGTTATTTTCATAGTTTGCAGATCACTTTATTCAGTTTTAGCTGATGCTGAAGCAGTTTGAATCCCGATTTGAACGATTCGTATGTCTTATTTTGAGAACAAAGATTATTTCGATATCTGAATCCATGTTCACGTTTGCAGTCCATTTTTACCAATAGGCATATTTTTTTAAGATCATATTGTACAGGTGGAATGAGTTCGTCGTTTTAGTACTGCAAATATGTGAAATATTGTGAATGAAGGAACGACTAATCAGCTCAGTTGTTTTTGAAGTTTCATATGAATGGTTTTATGATTTTCTAGCCTTTTTTTTTTCAATGGTTTTTGAGTTTCAATGCAAATTTGCTCTTTTCGAATATGATCCATTCGTAACTTTTATTTCGTTCTATAGAGCTATTTTTACTTTTCAAAAATAAATCAAATATTTAGTCAATTTTTCATCCTGAATGTGTTTCCATGAAAATTGTATGTCTGTTCATATGATTTATGATATATATTATAATTTTTGACAGCTCAAAAATGAATTTTTGCAATGGCAATTCACATGAAATATTTGATGTTCTCTCACCAAGTTACAACTTTTGTGTGAATATACTATCGTTCCTAATAACAAAGCGACCATTCCGTATGAAAAATTTTGGAAAGTAACATGCAATCGTTATTCTGAAGCAGAAAACTAACTAGATCTATTGAGATATTACATTTAGTGCAATAATCAATGTAGGTTTTCAAATATATAGCTATAATAACATATGCATATTTCACAATGATGAAGGATTCTGCAATACGCATTGGAAGTTTGAATATTGGTATTAGAAGCAAGACAAAGTACGAAGATTTGCTGCAATACTTTAAAATTTCAACTAGCTTTTCAATATATGAGATCCTTGATATATCCTAAAGGAGGAAGTCCAGCCGTGAAGAATTCGGGAAATTGACCAGCCATCGTACTGGCTCCCTCAGTTCCAATCCAATAATTGCCAACATTAAAGTCAAGTAAATCAGCGATCATAGTTTGACAATGCGTGGCTTCACCATGTTGAAAATTCAATATTTCTTCTCTCAGTGAGGCATTCACACTTCATCAAAATATCCATCGATAATGTTGTCATTCACAATTTCATGATTCAATTTATACCCTTATCTGCGAATATCTTATGATACACAGCATACATTGAACCCTTATCGGCCCTGACGTTGAATATTAATATGGCGAAGTGGTTTTATATCCGACCACCAATTTCGTTTTGGCGATTGAATGTTCTATCACTACTGATGTGAACTTCACCAGACCTAATTTTTCTCATTGAAAACTGTTTTTTTTTGTCAGATTTCTGCATTAACACTTTTCAAAAAAAGGGTCGATGTTAAAAATATCCTGGCTGCAAAAACAGAAATTTTCTCATTGAATAAGGTTCCATCCATTTTTCTCGAGAAAGCTGGGTAGTCGAGACCTATATACCTCTGCTAGTCTGTGAGATGGCAGTTGCATCAATTGTTACATCTTCTCCATCAACTTCTTCATATGTTTATTTTCTTGGGAAGTTGTTTCGTGAGATTCTTCTGCTGTACCCGAATCATAATTATTTTGAATATGAAGTGCAGGCATAATGAATTTCTCAAAATTTTCGTATGAAATGGTCGCTTCATTATTAACTTCACTGTATTCCCTCAATAGTTTCAACATGATATATAGACATTAAATATTTCATCTCAGTTGTCATTGCAAAAATTAATTTTCATTAATGTTATAATGGGAGCACACAACAAAGTTATAGTATTACAGTCGTTCCGTGTGAAGTTTTCGAAAGGACTTAGAGTTACTATTTAAATTATCGAAAAGTTATACGATTCTCGGTTTTTTTGTAAGAACACATCCCGAATAAAAAAATTAAAAACATTGTGTGCACATGGAACATATGTCTGAAATAAAGAATAAAATTCAATTGAACGAAATCAAAGTTGCTTGTCGTGAAATCTCCAAACCATTTTTACAAAACTTCCAAATGAATTATTCACTCAAAGAGAACAAGTGAAAGAGAGGTTATATTCCTCAATTCACAATATTCCACAAAGCTGCAATACTAAAACGTCGAAAGCTGTCCGCCCTTTCTTTTCCTTCTTAAACATGATTATTCATCATTAATTAACATCAAAAAAATCAATAAATATGAATGCTTGAATATGTGAGCAAAAGATATAGAGAGATTTGTTTCTTTTCTTTAATTTGAGGCTCGAGGTAACCCGTTACAAGTACGAACACCAACAGAGGTGAATCCTTAACTGAATATGGAGTAAGTTTAATGAACAGATTTCGATCATTCAGGTTTTCGAAAATATGGAAAATTTCTTGATTGTTATTTCACTAACGATGCACATAGAATATAGTTCAATCTTAGCCTACAGGGCAGTAGGCGTAATTCATTTCTATTGTATTTATTGACTTGACTTCAGCCTAAGAAAATAATTTCAAGTTCAATATAATATCATATCATTTTAATGACAGTATATATGTCTTGTATTGGACTACGTGCTTCTCCATCTCATTTCGATGTATATCACCTCTTCTAGGAAATTTATATATACCGACAAAATTGCTCAATATCGACTACATAAAATTTTTATAGAGAACCTAAACGAAATGAGTGAATATTATACTGGAATTAGTAGTTTGACCTAACATTGCGAAATTTGAGATCTTCTGCCACCCTGTCATACTTAGACACCAGGTCATTGTATATCTAAAATTTTCTATCGGCTCCTAATAGCTTAAGACACATATTACCACGATAGCTGGAAAAATCAGGACATTCACCATGTATGAAAAGGAAGTGGTTGAGGCGCCGATACAAGAGTGTTTAGGATACCTGTAATGAATTTGTTATAATGTATTGCCAATACTGCTGCGTAATTACCCTAACTAGCAGCTACACCGACAGCATTGAAACCAACCTTGGTTTGGCACTTGTGGATTATTACTGGCACCGTCTGAAGTTCTTCTGCCAATTGATATCAGTGATTTTGAACAAGTGTATTCATCTGAGAGGGAAGGTTTACCACTGTTAGAATAAAAAAAGCTTAATGAAAACCTCAACCAGATTGATTGATATTGATGGGGGGAGCCTTTGCCTTTGAACTTTTTGAAAAACCCTAGGTAACCCTTAACTGGGGTATAGCGACTTGACATAACTAAGTGTGCGGACATCATATGCATACTTTTATCGACTGTTAACTGATGAAGATGGAACTCCCATTTCAATGACCCCCGCAAGTTGATTGGGATGCGGCACAATTCATTAATAAACTATACACTATAGTATAAATTCACTCAGTATTTTCATAATTCCGATCGTACGTTTTTCGTATATTATATTAACCAGTATATGTAGATTTCAATTCGGAATCAGCCATACAAAATGAAGTAGGCATGTACAAGGGCCGTAATTAGCATTTTTTCTCTGCAAGATTTTTGAGTTTTCAGTGTGCAGCTTCTCCCTCTCCTTCAACCTACTTAGAAGCACAAGCATGTCGATATTTTCTCTTAAATATATGGAGTTTATTAAAATTTATCATTCTTACTTTTCCTTTTCTAATTGAAACGGTAGAACTGTTTCCCCATTCACTTTGTAGTTTTTCTTTATTTTCGAATTAAGAGATTAGAAATTGTGACAAAAACGTAAAGAGATTTTTCCTCAATTTCATGGTAGCGATCTCAATCTTTCACTTCGTTTTTCTGTATGTAAAAGACAGTTCACCAGAATTTCATGAATAACAACTGGCCCATTGTCATCCAATTATGAATTTTTCAGAATAAGATTGCAGGGATAGCTCCGATTTTAAGGAGTTTGTTCTTTTTTAGATTTTAGGTGATTCATTTTATATTAGAGTTAGTATAACTGCTCTATCAGTTCAACTAAATTGATTCATCCGGGATAGCAAATACAGGAAAGCTTGGGTCTGACGACTATATGAGTGCAACTGTCAGCATTCAATTCTCGATGCCAGGGGAAAATAAACATCGAATTTATTGATTGGTAAACAAACGTAATAGCACTTCATTCAATGCCGAACTGACAAAATACATATTCGAATGAACCGAATTTGGCAGATGAAGTAAATTGCCATACATTTAAATTTGGCTCCAATCAAAGTAATCACCCATTAGCTATAGCACATTTGCGCCAGCGATTTTACATATCATGGATCTTTTCTGGAATACGTTTATCGTTATAACGTTTATTCAGCATTTTCAGTCTCTAAAGTCATACGCTGAAGATATATTCGTGGGGGAATTTAAACTCTTTTCTTGTTTGTTATTTTTGTTTTGTTCCATGGACCTACAGTTAATAGTGGACTCCGAATCACTCACCGTGCAATGATAACTGCCACCACTCGGGATTACAAGTTATCTGGCCTTCGATGGTATGTAGGTTTAGCCAGTAGCCATATTCCCATCCAATGTATGTCTTTGTCAAATTCACTTTTTTGTTCAAGGACAACATCCATAACTTGAACCCGGATTCTAATCAGGCACCTAGGCATAGCAGTTCCAATCCTTTTCTCTTACATATTATACATTTACAAGAAAGTCACACCTGCAGTTTTTTAAATTCTTAAATAAATTATACTGTTTTGTCCCTTCACAGTTTCATTTGTTTCGTACGTACCAACATTAAGTAAAAGTGTGTTGAAAACCGTGTTCACATTTTGGTAGATTTAAACAATTAATTTACTGTTTATGCGAATCTTGTTATTAAATTAACCTCAGTGAATTGATAGATAAAATGACTGCGGAGTCATTTACCCTATATTTCGTGGAATTTTGATACACCCAATAAGAAATGTAGGGTTGCTTGAAAGCGACTATTTATTTTATTCAGAGATAACTTATTTCATTCTACTATATGAAACTGAATTGTCTCCTTGTTGGATACTTGTTTGGAACTGAAGTTACTGAGCGTAAAAAATGTGACAACCGATTTCGGAGACTCTAGGGAGAAATATGACAATTTCTCGCTAGGAATATATGGTATTTATTGTGAAGCAAAAATCACTTGCCGCCAGTAGAAATCCATTGAAACACTCAATGCGTGTGTGTTTTTCATCACGAAAGCTGTGAATCCTCTTAACATCAAGTTAGTTATTTCAGTACGGATACTGACATGGAGTCAGCAAGTTTTACACAAGTTGTATATTTAATTAGTGACCTACTAAAGTGATAAAAGTAGAATGTGCCAGCGTTATTTTTATAGTGACTAGACATTCACCACCAGGTATTTTTCTGATAAAAATATTTTATTCTTAAGTGCACTATTCAGAATTAGCAACCGGAACTATTTGTCATTTGGTTATTGAGTTGTATAGATATTTGTTATAGGGGTGAATGACCCAAAGTAGGTAGGTCACAAGCGGGTGGGCAATCGGATGCTGCTTCGTTGCTCGCATGCACTAATATATACGTGTGTAGTGTGTAACCGCTCACCAACATAATCTACCAATAATAATTGTTATTGTAACATTTTGTTTCTTTTCTAGTTAATTATTCGATATTATTCAAATTTTGAATTTTTGGTCGAAATTATTATTTCTTCAGTTAAATAATTCACCTACTTATTCAAATGAATTAGTATTCTTTCAGATGAAACCACGGTAATATTGATAGATTCTTACATTAAAATTTCAGTAGATTCTAATATAATACATGTTACTACAATTACTGCAGCTGAGCTTGATCCTTTCAATATTTTCGATAGATTGCTACTGGTAAGATTTGAGATATGTAATTGGAACTATAGTAGTAAATGTTTTAACCACCAACATATCTCTTCTTCACTGGTCCTTATCAGTTTATGATAGTGTCAAAATTAGTCGAAATTCACATGTTAGCGCACTCATTAGGCAGAATATGAGAAAGTCATTTCAGATTAGAATCGAAGTTCAATGTTGCACGATAAATCAGAAAAATCTTTACTTCCAAAAGTCATATCGATATCAGCATTCTGCTATTTGGTTTTTATATATGATTCCGACCATTTTCTCCGAGTCGTACTCAAGTTATCATTGACGAGGAAAGATGTGCAGAATTGTCAATGTCATAATGACAATAAAGTATAATTTTGTATGATTTCTTATTTGAGCATACGTAACGTCAAATAGAATTGAAAATATTCTCTGGCAGTCAGATATAGAAGCACAACTTTCAGTAAAAATACAAAACGAATGTTATTTGAAAAATTATTTTTTCATGTAGATAAAGTCTATCAGAACCGTCCCATATCTAATAATGTTTTGAATTTTTAAGGGATGGACACATACTATTGTTACCGATTTGAGTTTTCGATTGTGATTATAATTAAATTTTTCAAGTTTTTCAAGTTAAAGTTTTGAAAAAAAATTTAATGTTGTAACATTCCATTTATATTCAACGATACAATATTGTGAATTCTAGTAAACGGCACAAAAACGCGACACATGTTGACCATTGAATGTGAAGGAGTCGGTTGAAGGACATCGAATTCAGTAGTGTTTGTTTGTTTGTTTTTCCTTCAACGTGCTATATTTCTGCCTTTCGGCTAATGATACGCCGGGGAATTCTGTAACCTCACTAACCCGGGAATTTTGCCGGACCCCTCTCGTGTCGAGGGAATTGATCTTTAATGTCCAACACATCTCTGTTAGACAGCACCGACAGCTTTACATCTCCTCCGAAAGAAGGGCACTCAAGCGATTTCCAGAATCTGAAAAATTGCACCAACTTTGTGGGGATTGAACTCAGGTAACTCTGCGCAGGAGACGAGCATCATATCCCCTACGCCACCGAGCCGGCGAATTCAGTAGTGAGTTATACGTATGAGTGTGCATTACAGATGTAAATTATATGTTTGTTTTTTGGATTATTTCTTATTATTTTCTGTGAAACCAAAGGATTTGGGATTAAGATACTCGGAATAATTTTCATATTTTTCTTGTATATTGGATTGATGATTTGCCGATTTTCGGGATACAATTTCTATATAATTTTCCTTAGAGCCGCACATCATCTCAGGCTCAAAATCACAGTTCGAGTTTTTCTTCTACATGGAGAAGATTCCAATTTTAAACATATGTTTCATCGCATTCCTTTCTGAAGTATAGAGGACTGCACGCCACCATTTTGAACTACAGCGTGACCCGCTTAGCAAGAGAATTTTTTGTCGCAGAAGGCTGAGTATTTGAATGTTTGATATTTTCTTGTGAACTTCTTCGATTAGTGAAAATCAACCAGAACAGTTAACCGTCTATTTGAACATTTGAATGTGACATATATTTTCCTCTGAAGATACATAATTATTACAAGGACAATTTATCGTCAAGGTCTTATATGAATATGTAATTTGTCACTCTTTCTTCCCAATAATTAGTTATAAGAATTATTCAACTTAATAATATTATCTGGGTTCGAATTCCGTAGGTACATTTTATATTCTTATTCATGTTATCCACATTCCATCGTTCTGAAAAGAAGATAATTATACATCGTTCCTGCTACGAGAAAAATATCTCTTTTCATTCATTGACCTGTGCCATTTGAAACTGAAACCCCTCCCTTCTCCGTACTGAGCAGGGCAAGTGTGCTATAAAAGTAGTGTTTATTATAGCGCACTATAAATAAATTTTGATACATTTGAATATTATAACGATTTGACGTGTAACAATGTATGAAAAGACAAGTTATATGCATAGCAACAAATCCATTTGAAATAATTCTGAAAAGCATAGGGACAGAGCTTAAAGTTTTAAATAGAATTCTGAACGAATGAAACAATTTGTTACCTATGCGAAGGCTTTACAGTTGAGATAAACAGATTACAGTTTCTACATTAGCAAATTCTCTCTTTATTTCTACGTCGAGAAACGCGCATGCATTTTGTTCATACAAATCAGTTGCGGTGATGCATGCTTCGCTTTGAATTTTCAACTATTTTTCATCCCAAAAGAGTGCTCCAAAAGGATTTAATATATATTAACTTCAGTAGTTCTGCCATAGGCGTGCTAGTATTATAAAAATATTGGACCTTTCTCAAGACCAACTGAATGTGAAATAGTAAATTATAGTGGCTGTGAAGAAAATATGAGAACCATATTCGTGTCGCATGAATCTCAAGTGCAGAAGTAGCAATGGATACCTATGAATATAAATTGAAATGTTTCAACTCAAAATTCATGTCATTTTTACACAAAATACATCATAATAAGTTATTTCAGGTTTTTCACGTCCTATGCTATGGATATTCTTGATTATTTTCCGTCATTATTGTTATATTCAATCTTCATTCAAATCAAATAAGATAGAAGTAATAGAATTGAGATGCTTCACAAATTCTGAAAATGTCACTCAGCTAGTAACTGACGTGACCTAACAGATTAAAATAACACCTCCCATACACATATTCTCATTCTCATCTTAAAGAACGTCCACGTCACTTTCAGGCGAGGAAACGAAGCATTAAACTTACAAATTTTTCCTAGCAAGATTAATCGCTATGAATCTTTTTGCTTTCGTTTTGCATCAGTTTGCGACCTCAATCGGGAGTGGTTATATGAAAATTGCATTTTCTGCATTAGAAAAATACATTTTCCAAAGTTCATATAATATGAAAGATTTGCAACTCGGAACATATCGACAGAAATGAGTTTCAATTTGTTACTCGGGGGTGCTCTATTTCTGCCTTTCAGCTAATGACACGCCAGGGAATTCTGTACCTCACTTACCCGGGAATTGTGCCGAACCTCTCTCGTGTCGAGGGAAGGGATCTTGAAAGTCCAACACATCTCTGTTGAACAGGACCGACAGTTTTACATCTCCTCCGAAAGATGGACACTCAAGCGATTCCCAGAATCCGAAAAATCGCACCGACTTTGTGGGGATTGAACCCAGGTAACTATGCGCAGGAGGCGAGCATCATATCCCCTAGCCCACCGAGCTGGCTAGAGTTTTGTGTTATTTTCATTAGAAATTAGTTGAAAGTCATTATTCGGGAGTTTTCGTGGTCGCTGAACGCAAATATGATAATGGCGATGGTCCTCGCGCTATCTGGTGCCCTGGGTTCACCTCGTCTCCTGAAGTTTTGTATTGTTTTCATTCGAAATGGGTCGAAAGTCATGACTTGGGGGTTTTTGAGGTCGCTGAACACGCTAACCTAGCCTGGTGCCTACGGTGCACCTCTTCTCCTGGAGTTTTATGTTTATTTGATATTTAAGGTTTTTACGAAAGTGTGGTATCAAATAATAGTTGAAATATGATTTCATATATAAATACAAAAAAAAAATTATTAATTAAAATAATATGGTTAACAAATAGTCGTTTCATTCAGACTTGGTTCGTCTTCATACTCTTCTGCATCAGATTGATTTTCTTCAAAGTTTTCCATATTCGTGAATTTGCACCTAGCACAACTTTTGCATACCAAATTGCAAACTAAGCCATTCTTCCTACATCCACATGAGGTGCCACAGTCTTTTTTGCAACTGCAAAATATTAAGCTCATGACACTTGGTGAACCAGGATGCTGTGTCATCTTCACTGCATGATAGGAGTTTTCTTTGAGCTCCCATCCACAGTCTGTACCATTCAAAACTCCTTTTTCGTACAACCAAGTGTTAACTTGTAAATGAACTCTTTTCAGATGTTGTTTGAAAGCATCTACCGTTGGCAGAATTTTGGCAATCGATACTTTTTTATTTTTTGTAACGGCCATAAGATACATTCTGTATCGATAATTTTCAGCCAACTGAATACATGATGGTCTACATTCATCCGGTATATTTGGTATCATGAATGTGGATGATGCCCCATATATTGGTAAAAGTAATTGTGAGCCATGCTCAACAAGTTTTTCAACTGACGGACCAGCTTCTTTGAAATGTTGTGCTTCCTGGGCAAGGTCGGGCTTATTTTCAAATGTTTAAAAAAAAACAAGAACCCACGAGTAATGATCTGATATTGATTTCAAATAATAACACCATAAAATTCGACTGATTTCGAATGAGAATAATACAAAACCCCAAAAGACGAGGTGCACCTTGGGCACCAGGTAGCTCCGAGGTCCATCGCCGTCATCATATTCGTGTTCAGCGACCTCAAAATCCCCGGAGTAACAAATTGGAACTGATTTCTGTCAATATTTTCCAAGTTTCATATTTTTTATATTATATGCACTGTGGAAATAAATTTTTTCTGCAGAAAATGCAATTTTCATATTACCATTCCTGATTAAGTTCACGCACTTATCTCATGCTTTTTCAAAATGAATGCAAAAAGTTTCATAACAATTGATCTTGCTAGGAAAAATTGGTAGATTTAGTGGTTTTTAGTGCTTCCTTTCCTCGGTTATTAGTTTATATGAAAAATCAATAAATTATAAAAAGATAACAGACACGGTTGGGTAAAAAGTGAACCAAAGTATTGCAAGACAATTGCGTTGATGAAATCGCTCCTAGTCAACGGTCTATATCTCCACTATTGTAAGCCCAAGAAGAAGGATGATTTATAGCGTAGGTGTCATTATTCTTCAGAAATAATACCATATGTATTATCATCTTTCCCAATACTTACCACTGCAGAATATTGGAAAAACACAGTGCAGTGGCAAATATTATTCAGATTTCAGTACAGAGATACTACATGATTACTATGATACACAAATATTTGAATTCTGAACCAGTAAACGTTTTTGCAGGCAAAATATAGAAGAACATCATAATAACTCTATATATGTAGAGTTATTAACCGAAAAAAATGATGATTCATAGTGTTGGTGTTGTTATTCTTCAGGAACAATTCTATATGTTTTTTCATCTTACATAATAAATACCTCAAAAAGTCTTAGGGAACACTTCTGAATATCGATATATCGTATCCAGAAGGATCAATATGGATGAGTTTTTTTTTAAAAATGAACACCTACATCAATTTCTCACCAAATTATGTAGAGTGCCGCAACAGATGCGACGCTGCTTTATAATCATTTCATGTATTCACTGTTTGAAATCAGTTACATGGCACTTTGTTTCTGTTGTAAGCGCAAATAAAAGATTCAAGTTTTGTGATTCGACCATGGAAAGACGACATTTGACTAGAGACGATATGTGACGAGCCGTTGGCATGTTCCAAGCTGGGAGCTCACAACAGGACGTATCCAGGGTTCAGGTAAGTAGCCCAAGTATCATAAACCGTTTATGGTCGCCTTTCAATGAAACAGGTAGCACAGAAGAATGCCATACAGGTCGTTTCAGGATTACTACAGTCGCGCAAGACTGATTGTTGGTTTTACAAGCCAGAAGAGATCGTACTACCACAGCATCTCAATTAGCTCAAGAGCTATCACGAGTTCATAATGTACAATTTTCCGACCAAACTGTGAGAAATCGACTGCAAGAAGTTCAACTCCACTCCAGACCTCCTTTAAGAGTTCCACAACTGACCCATGGAAATCGCGCTGCTCGTTAAGCTTGGTGCCAAGAACACGTAAACTGGGATCAAGAGAGGTTGGCCACAGTTCTCTTCAGTGAGGAATATAGATTTAGTTATTATCCCGATTCGGGAAGAATTCGAATATGGAGGGAACCTGGAAAGCAAAACCGTCTCCAGCATGCTCGAGAAGTTGTTACACAGGGAGGCGGATCAGTGATGTTTTGGGAAGGTATACGCCTTAGTGGAAAAACTGACCACGTTTTCATACAGAACAACCTCACAGAAAATTCTTACGCAAATGATATAGTTTTACCTGTAGTGGTACCGTATCACCAAAAAGATAATGCCCCTCCTCATCGTGCAAGAGTTGTCTTGAACATTCTTGAAGATAATGATATCGATCTTCTACCGTGGCCATCCTGCTTCCCAGATCTGAATCCCAGCGAGCATATGTGGGACATCCTAAAAAGAAATATCCTGCGACAAAACGTCTTCCATCGTGAACAGGAGCTTCGATTAGCAGTTCAGGGGGCTTGGAATGACTTAGGCCAAAATGTAATAGACAATTTAATATTGAGCATGCCACGACGATGCCAAAGTGTCATTAATAACAGAGGTGGACCTATTGAGTACTGAAAATATAAGTTCTTCTATATCATTTCGAAAATATTAGTTCAGGATTTATTTTGTGTTTTACCAAATTTCGTAATTTTCAAATTTAAATTTTTTTTAATAGGTGCTTTGGAGAAGTTAAATATCATTTTGTTTTCTTGAGAATACATTCTGACAAAAACCGAAAGATTTCTATGAATTCGAATCATCAAATTCATATTTTAAAGATATAGATCAGAGTTCCCTAGACTTTTTTAAGGTGTTTACTTACTCCTATAAATTATTTGGAAAGACACAATGCAGTCACTGACATTATTTAGATTTCAGCGTAAGGATGCGACTTCATTCCTGTAATACATAAGCATTCAAAGTATGAACCAGTGAACGTTTTCGAAGCCAATAATTATAAGCTTTATTTTGATTGAACAAATACAGTACATAACAATACGTCATTCAAACATACGATAATCTCAATTGTGTAATACACACTCCTGACTTTGTGATACCCGATACAGAAAACGTACAAATTAAATATAAGGAAAGAGTTTCAGAATATATGAATTATCGATTAGATCAGAAAAAAAGTAGAAATTGAAAGAGTATTTATCTTCACGATTATTGATATTTCTGCAACGGGTCTTATTCAATTGTTTTCAACATAGCAGTATACCACAGAAGGACAGACATGTTTTTCCACAATGAAAACGATATGTATATTGATATGGTATGGTCAAAATAACAGAAAATAGATTAAAACCGGACGACAAGATCAAAATTGTGGAAGTTGAGAAGAATACTACTTCGGTATCTTATTCTTTCTACAACTGCTGTTGTTCCAAATATATCCTCTCAAAATTATCGAAAAATAGGTCTGAAAAGAGTTTCTATGAACATTTACAATAAGTACCAATTGTTACATCTTAAGATATTCCTTGTTGATTTCTGTCAGAAAAATTATGAGGTAGAGAGATTCGTAGTTTTTTATGGTTCTGCATGGAACAAATACTAGTAAACGAGGATTTATACTAAAATATATTAATAAATGCTCGACGCGTTTCGATACACGGTATCTTTTTCAGGAGCGAATTAATACTAAAACTATATCTCACTAACTTATACTTTTTTATACTTATTCTTGTTTGGGAAACAAGTTTAATAAGTGTGAATTATATATGTCTAACTGATCACTAAGAATTTCCAGTGAATACCTAAATCTGTTAATTTCACGTACTTCCAAAAGGTTGAGTTTTCTACCTCTATTTTCAGAATGTAGGATTTTCAATTCTGAATTGAAGGAATGACTATTTTCCTTAGATGATTTGAATAATTTGAATCGGTTTTTCCATTGTTGAAACTGCGTTTATGTTCTAACATCAAAATTTCTTCCTGTTCTATCAATATGATAACAATTGCAAACTGCACATTCCAATTTATAAACACCTAATTTATTTTCTTTTAAAATTGAAGACATATAATTTCTGATAATTGAACCTTAATTTGTTGTTGTTTTGAACGCTACATTTGAATTTGAATATTAAAGAAGGGATTTTGTCGAAATAATCATCATTAGACATCGGTGTTGTTAAGATTCTATCTATATGGAATGCTGAAACTTTATGTTGGTAAGCATGTGCCGATGTATAATAAATTGTGATATCTGTATGATTAATTGAAAACTTTCAACAAGTTATTGATTATATTATACGGATCTTATGTTGAGTACTAGGAAACAAATTCTTGGCATCAAAAGGACTAACTCTCCATTACTTGGAATGACAATATTTTCTATTTTTCTTATCAAATCATAAGAATTACGAATAGAAAAAGACGGTTTAAAATTACAAAATTTTTTCAGATTATGTAATCAAAACGTTTAAATCTTAAATGCTGGGACATGTATGAATGATACCACTGGTCTTATTGGATAACCTTTTTTGTGCAATGTAACTAAAGAATAAAGTTGAGGTGGTGAAGGATGCGCCTAGACAAGTTTAATTTTTTCGCAACCTGTAATGATGGATTTTGAATTTTCAATGACTGTCTTCACTTCCTTATTGAATTTATTAGTTGGATTTCGAGATATAACAGAATAATTAGAATTATTAATGAAATCTAATATTTTGGAAAAGTAATCTTGTTCATTTAACGCTATAACTGTATTGCCTTTATCTGCTTCGGTGAAGATAATGATATTGGATGTTGATCTAAGTTTTATATTCTTGATTAATATCTGATCTCTAATTGGTCTATTAAGCTTTTTGAGGTATTCTTTCTTACTCGGGGACTTTCATTATATATTGCTACTTGTACAAAGTTTGATGTATGATGTTTAGGGTGAATATTGTGTTAGAATCCTTTCTCCAATAACGCCGTCTCATCAATAGTCAAATTTGTTTCGGTTAAATTTATGAATTATTCGAAAATTGATAATTAAGTCTATTCTATGAAGTATAACATGCAATAATCCAACACAAGAAAGAATAACAAAACCATATACAGTGTTAACTACCTTCTTTCACTGAATTTTTCTGTGAGAAAAGCTATTTGAATTATTCGCGAAGCATCGTTATTATTTGCTGATAATATTATGATTTGTATATTTTCTGATTGATTAGTATATTCCCAAGATAATTTAAGTACCTAACGAAAAAAACCATAACAAAACCATAAGCAGTGTAATGTACCTAAGTTTCGTTCACTGAATTTTTCTGTGGGAAACGCTACTTGCAATAGTAGTCGCTGCATTGCTTATATCGGCTGATAATGTAATGTCTTGAAATTATGGATAAGAATAATCCAAATAATAATTTTCTTAGTAAAATTGCCCTTAATTGTATATGATAATCGCCAAAACTGTTACTAGTGGGCGAAGAGGATCTTCCGCGGGATGAAGAACAGTAACACTGTACATTCTCGGAATTAAAATTTATGAGAAGGTAATATTAAAGACATAATTGCTCTATTCTTTCTTACAGGGCAATTTTTGAACGCTAGTTGTTACATATAACATTTATGGAATGAAATTTTATAACATTGAATACGTTTATCCGTGAAAGAAAATTGAACTCAGTACCAATAATTTACGGGCGTTGAAAGGAAGAGAGGAGATTGTACTCAATACAATACTCAATTTGAACATATTTGCTACGTTATATGTAGTATTGCTGTTGTTCCCGTTTTGTTCTTGTGCCATCGTTATTCTAGTGATGATAGACATTGCCATTAGACTTCATTTATACTTGAAAAAAAAATAAAACATGAGGCGTTCACTAAATTATTCGTCAAGATCTTGCTTGATTAGCCGCTATATATTGGATTCAGTTCAATTTTTGTTGGCAATTTTATCTATTTTATATCATGTATGAGTGAGAACTATAATATACAGTTCACTCTGGTTGCAGCATCAAACTCAATAAATTCGGGAGAGGAGATTGTGCAGAATAGATAAATAGTAGATCATATATTCGGAAAATCTGGTGGTTACTTCATATGAAATCATTAATATAAGATAAATTTTTTTTGGAAAATATTAGAATAGATAAATAGTAGATCATACATTCGAAAAATCTGTTGGTTGCTTAATATCAGAAAGCTTATAATAGTTCTTCAGAATAAAATATACTACAAAAAAATATATTACAAATTCTTCAACAAAGTTATTTTTCGATAGTACTCACTTGAATTTTAAGAATAAGTAATGTCCTGCGATACAGATTAACGTACAGATAAATTGTTATACCTCTATAGACTGTGAGTTCGTTCAATATTTTATTATATAATTGAACCTCAAACTTTACTCCTAAAATTCAAACAGTCGCTCATCCCTCTTTGATATTATTCTATATGCTATATTTTGATAGTATATTCATATTATGATTGCCCATAAAACTTTGTTATTTTCTCTGGATAGAATTCATTGTTTTTGCGAAGAAGAGAAACTCTTTTCTATCATAAGAAACGCATTTCGCTAAATATTTTGTTATCAGTGGGCCGAGACAGAATATCTAAGATTACTAGGTCAACTTATACTTTCAGCTCAAAAAATATAACATGCCCTTGAATGTCAAAATTAATCTAGCTTTGATCACGGTGGCCGTTGATCTGGTCTATCATTCAAAAGAAAAAATAATAGGTAAAATATGGTAAAGTTGCAAGCTTTACATTGTTTTGTCGAAATTTATGAAGTATATTGTGAGCATCAAATGAAATTAACGTGCTGTAAACCTCATATTTCCATAAATGAAAATTTTTTGCTTGAGATATTCCAAAAAATTTAATTGTTTTGTTTATAACAGAAGCGATATCAATCTTTCAGACCAGAATGTATCTATTCCTAAGCAAGGGTTACTTACAATGGATTCTGTTATATGATGAAACCCAAAATTCTGAATGCAGACTCTTGAGGCTCACTCTCGAATTCGAAATGTTCCCTCAATATACGTTATTCGAAGGGATAGACAGGAATTGATATTGATGGCGACGGAAATCAATTTCTGGAAATATATTAGACCGGCCACTATTCAAATGGAACATGCCATATATACGGTTTTATTTACATTCGTGCGTAACGATTCATCTTTCATGGGGCATTGTTGACAGAAAATCTGGTGCAAACGGTCAGCGAACGCATTTTGGATTTCAATTTAATACGATTCAGAAATGATGAATATTTATACCTTATCATTTGAGTCATAGTGAAGAGAAATTCATTTCAGGTGAATTACTGATTTATTTCGATGGAGATTTGTTAGCTCGGCTCCTGTTTTCATCATTCAGGAATGTCATGTTAATGACACATTTTGTTTTGATTAATTCTCAAGTAGCAAAATGCAAAAAAAATTACGATAATTTGTTTTTTCGATGAAAATACCGAGGTTTACTTCAAATTTCCACAAGTTAATAGTTTACAGGATTTTTTTTCCACAATGGCTTCATCAATGGGCTCGTTCGCTCGCTGTTAAAAACGCAAAATTAACGTTTTCTGACGATCGTCACATGACTATTACTTTATTCTGCTGAGCCGACGGAATATGAAATATTCCCACTTTACTAGTTTCCTGGAGACAAACCATTACCTTTTAATATTCTCATTTGATAAATCACTATTTATTGGTTTCAATAAAATAACACATATAACAATAGTGACGATAGTGATTTTCGTGATTTTCGACTGAACGCCGGTTGCACTGCATTGCAATTAAGTAAAACTTGTATATGAAAGACTATTAAAACTTCAAAGTTTATCTTATTTTGTTTCATTTTACCCGTCTTGTTTGGGAATCTCTTCATTAAAGGAACTTTCAGTTCTAATGTATCAATTTTAGAATAATTGCATCCTGCTTTATAAACTCTCTATTCTCTATTTAGCTTCAATAAACAGTAATAATATTTGAATTTTTACGGAGTATTCTTTTCGTCTTGATATGGAATCTCTATAAATACAATGCTTCATTTTATTGCTACCAAGTAGTACAAAAGAAAAATTGTAAATAGAAATATTTAACGAATCAAACTTGGACCAGTTGAAATGATGACCTAACTTTATGGTAGGCATACCAGATAGTTTTCAAAAAAATGACATGATAACGAAAAAAAGAGGATAAGGAAGCAAGCCGTAGTCTAGTTAATGGAGATAAGAAAAACATGAAGCGGTTCACCTACTGGTATCTGATACAAGCGGCTGTTACCTGATGCACTCTTTTTTATAAACCGAGCATTCATTTAGTACGTAATCGGTCGAAAACTTTGTTCCTGATGAGAATATTGAATAAATTTATAATATTAATATAGAAAGAATGAGTTTGGAAGAGGATACTCAAATTTCGCATCATTTTCGAAAGTAATTATCCGAAATGAGCTAAATTTTCTCAGATGAGCTTATGTCTCAACTGAACCGATTTTTTATTATTCGACATTTTGTGATAATATAATTATACTTTTCGAACTTCTCCTGAATATACTGAAATCGACTTAGAATAACAATTTCAATACTTAATATACTATACTATATACTATAGGTATTTTATATAATTTTGTGAAATGAGTACGTTCATCAAGTAATATGGAAATTAGAAGTTGTTCCAGTGCAATTTCTTCCTTTCATATAGAAAATAACTGTTACAAAAAAAAGTGTTACTGAAACTGATATATAGTTATTATCATTGTATTGTATATAAAGGTTCATAATGTAATTTACAAATTTGTAGATGTTTGAATACTCTTAAGAAATTATAATTTGGGAAGAACTTTCATTTTCTGTTTCATTAATATACTTGAGAAGTAATTCTTCCACCTTGCTGTTTTAAGCTCATATATGCTGTTCATTATAATTCATGAATCTTATACGATTATTATCTGATCTAATCCGAATCAGAACTGTTGAATAAAAATAAAAATTTGAAACAATAGATCTGTATATATCGATCTTTCTGGAGTATATAGTTAGTAGTTTTGAATGAAGGATGATTAAACAATTTGTTCACTTTAATCGATGTCGGAACTTTGGTAATTTTTTCTTATGCTTATGATGCTTATTGAATTGAAGAAAGTTGAAATTTTCAAATTGAATGCATTTCTTTGAATTTGGGTAGTAGTTAATAGTGTTGAAACTTGTACGGATTATGAATCAGTATCCATAAAACAATATTGGAAACATAAAGAACTATTAAGAATAAATATCTATGAATAAAATGAGGAGTTGGATATGAAAAGGCGTTCAGTATATTTGGGGTTTAGTATATTAGGCGTATAGTATATGAGGTCTTTTTGTATATTGGCCGTTTAGTATTTTAGCAATTCAGATATAAAAGGCGATCTTTATGGGCTCACTAGTTATTGTAAAGTTCGGAGTCATCCGCTCATTTTGAAAATTTTTCTGTTAATTTTTGTTCGTATCGAGTATTTTCTGATTGTACCTAATCTAAAGTTAGTCGTTCATTTTAATTTTTATTATTTCATTATTGATTCAATGATTATTCATTGATCTACGAATTTTGAATAATATATATATATATATATATATATATATATATATATATATATATATATATATATATATATATATATATATATATATATATATATATATATATATATATATATATATGCATATCGCTTGTCAGCATCTTACTAAGCTAAATCAGGTACCCTATCAATTCCAGAAAGAACGCACCTCGTACGAAGCGGCAGAAGACTGCATTTTCACCCTTTCTTCTTCTTCATATATATATATATATATATATAGATACACGGCAATATTTATGGAGAAGATTGCTAATGTCTTTTCATGAAAACAACATCATCAAATCAAAATAATTGTTATGAATAAATTCTTGAATGAATAATTATAGTTCTTCCTTCATTAATTACTCACATAAACTAAAATCAGAAGAAAGATTCATAAATGTGGTTTTGAGAACTTCATTCTTTCCAATTACTTTTGATTAATGTGGATTTTCAGTTAATATTACATTTCTGAACAATATATCGAGTTCGTGATTTTTGAAAGGAATATGTTCAGAAGGAATGGATATAAAGGCATTATGTGTTTCTATCTCTCCTTATAAGAAAAAGATTAAATGAGTTCGTTTGTCAATATACTTCTTCATTTCCAAACATATATATATATATATATATATATATATATATATATATATATATATATATATATATATATATATATATATATATATATATATATATATATATATATATATATATATATATATATATATATATATATATATATATATATATATATATATATATATATATATATATATATATGTCTAAATTCATTGCAAACTAGCCTAAACTCGTAGCTCCGCAGGCGTGGTAAGACAATTATATTTGGTTATTATTATGCCCTTCATCTCAACTGTCACTGCAAATTCCAAGTACTCAAACTATGAAGCTATATTTGTCAACTACTGAAGTACTGAAGCCAATTTCTCTCCTCGCTTGTATTATACTTCACGCACGTGTATTCCCAAACTTAATTGCGCGCCTCGGAAACTGGGCTGCGAGCTTGTGGATATTTTTTTCCCTCAGTTTTCGCCTTTTTATCGATCATCACTATTCTTACCACATAAAGATTTTGGGAAATATTGCCTGATTTTTTGGTAATTGCAGTCCAACTGGTACTACATCAAAATTTGAAAACCACATTTTGAATAACGATTTTCAATTATGTCAAGCACATTTCTTTGAATGATATTCTTGAGCTTCAAGCGATTCTTTGACTTCCAAACATACAAATATAGATAATTTAAGATGACTAATTGTTGATAGTATTTGAGAACTGATATTCACCGATTCAATTAGTCAGCATTTTCGTTCACGATAATATCATATGGGATTCAGAACACGATTTTCGAATAAAACCAACAACCGTGTTTATTGTTAGTGTTTATTGGGTGCGTCACACTTACTCCTGTTGTTCTTCTTGGTATGCTTTTAAATAATTTTGTGGGGATATAAGGAAGACTGATATACTTTTCCAAAGTACTCAGCCAACGTTTCTGGGATTGAAAAAGAATTTCGATTCATCTAAGAACATGTATCTCCTCCAATGTCCCATGGTTTAATTGTCATGTTGTCCTTATCACTCTGTGCTCCTGTTTTAATTTCGGAAACCAGTAGATTATCCGAGAACTCAACTCTAGTTCAAGAAGCTTTCAGTGAATTGTAGATACCGAAACTTGTACCCCAATGTCAGATTCTTTCTTTCTTGTAGTTCATAGTCGATCACGCTTGAAGATGGTTAACGATCTTGTCTTGGGGTAATGAAGTAATTTCTTCAACCTCCGTTAGCTTCATCTGAATTACCACTATTACCAACTCTCCAAACTGCTTTGATATCGCTACTTTGAGTAACATTGAAATTGACAGCCACCTGCTCTTACGTTTTGCTACATACAACTGTTCGGATTAGGTTGGTGAATTTATTTGTACTGAATTTTTCGTTTACTAATTAGCCTTCGTATGTCTACAATGATAAAATAACTGTCCGATTGTGATAATCCATCGAAGTTATTACTACTTTGTTAAACTGAAAAAATTGAAGAACAGATTTCAGCATCATGTGCGGAACCAGTAAATTGTGGTTATTGTGTTTATAATTCCTATTAAATATAGGAGATAGTGTTCTAAACCACTAAAAATATTACGCACAGACATTTTTTCATCTCGATATGAAATCAGTAACTACATCGTCCTGACACTTTGGAAAAAAATTAATATTATTCATTTCAATTGACGCACAGTGAATACATTTGCGATATTCTGTTCGATTTTATTCACCAAAGATCGTCTATTTAAATTAAATGAATGATTCTGGTTTTGGTACATTGAAGATTCACTGAAAAAACGCTATCCTACCTACAATATTTCATTATATACGGGTATATTCTTTTTCTGTAGAAATTAATAACATTTGAAAAATTTTGTTTAATAGCTGGACTAATATTATCACGATGAAAGAATAACTCTAATAAGAAATAGAGAAAAAAATTTATAATTGAAAAATTGACAAATAAAACAGCTGTCATGAGAACATCATATTATAGTTCTCATAAATATTGAAGTTAATGATTGAGGCATGATGTTCTATCAATTTATCACAAAAATTGTTGATATCATAGCTCGTAATATTTATCTCTTGTTTTTTGACACTACAATCGAATAATTTAAAAATTCAAATTTGTGACACCACAATTCTCCCTAAATTTTCCGCAGACATATATGAAAATCCTGGAACGCATAAAATCTCATTTTCTACTAAGCGCAGATCATAACTCACCACTTTAATCTCCAAAACACAATTGTCTGGCATTGAAGTTTCAATTTTCTGATATCTTTTTTTAACGATTCAACATAAAATGCCAAATAAATCATCCAAATGAATTCGAGAATGTTAAAACAAAGCATAACGACTATAAAAATTTACAGACGTCCATCGTTATATTAAACTCCACTCACTACGTGAAAGAAGGCTGGAGGGGCAGATCATGGAAAATTGCCTCGACATCCTGCGGGACTGCGGCAGCCCTCGCCATCTATCGGGGGACTGAAAAATGGTGGAAAGCAGGATGCTGGAATTTCATGGCCGTTTTAATTCGGGCTTGAATTAACGTCCGTTATGTTTTGTTCATGGTGGTCTGCTAATTTTTCAGTTCTGGTTTCTAAAGTTGGATACAAATCCTCTTCCGCTTGATTATATTTGTAGGTGGAGATAGTATTTACTCTCTCGAAAAACATTGTGACATTATGAGCTCATTGAAATTTTGATGTTGAATTAAAAAAAAATTGTTTTAAATCAGTTGTTAATAATCGGTGAAAACTTATGAAGGCCTAGAATCTTGGACAGATATATAAAGCCAATTTAGTAGTTGTGTTTCTATTCGAATCAGAAAATATTTAGAATGAGTCGTGCACTGGAAATCTTTCATTATAAATGTATATTGTTTAGTTCTTCATTTGAAGCATTTAAATTTCCGAAAAATACAAGAAATTTACGATAATATATATGGGACTATAAAAGCTCCTAGGCTTGAAGAAACTCTACTAGGAAGACAAGTATCATTTTCACTGCTTTTACTAAAAGTATGGCGGATCCTCCTCCTATCGTTTAATTTGAGAAGAATAGGACCTTAAGCTAAGCACCACATTCTTCGAGAATTTTTCGGATTTGTTGGTACTTATACATGGATTGGGATAGCTGTATGAAATTGTTTCAGTTGCATTGCTTTTTAAATTAATTCACGAACAAATACATTGTTGTGAACTCTGGATTGAATCTTTCAAATTTTATTTTCAAGATTTTCTAAAGATGAGGGTTACGAAACTGCAGAAATTTTATGTGACTTGGAATCCTGGAAGATGAATATATCTGTGAAAGTAGATTTCATAAAGATTTTGAAGCTAATCTTTTTACTTCAATGTGAAAGTGAAAGATCCAAAAATGATATCTGAAGGTTTTCCACTCTTTTGATTTTACAATTCATATCCGGATGGTACTATCCATGAGTTTTTTCCCCAATTTAGTATTTTAAACCACAATTTATTGCCATGTACATGTAATTTCATATGAAAATTTCATCAACGCCTTCATCTAAATGACCTTGATTTGATATGGGCCAAATAATAATAATGTTTCGATCTCCCTGAAACTGAATTTAAATTAATTTTTGAGATTGGAGTCATGGTTAGTATCTGCTGCATACTGTCCACTCTATAGTATGATACATAGATTTCACACTACACGCTTCAAATGTCAGAAAGTATTTATATGAAAGAGTTCAATTTTATGAAATAAATAGCGGTCAATAATTTTTATAATGCTAGAACGATTGACAGTTTGCTTCTCGTGAACAGTTTCAGCATGCAATGCATGAGAATTTTTCTTGTGCTGAAGAAATCCATCCAAAATAAACTATACTAACTAATAGTGGTAGGCCTAGTCTGAATGTTAGTCATTCTTTCCATTTATATTTGAATACAGCTTTCAGAGAAGATAACTCTCTGGGTAGATATATTTAGAATCGTAAACCTTAAATTCATTAAGCAAACTAATCAAGTGTTCATAAAGTCTTTTGTGGAAATTGTGATAAACTGTATGTCGGCAGATATTTTAGAAATTTCAATATTTGTTTCTTAGAGCGCAAACGCAGTTTTGACAAACAAAACTCAGATTTTTAATATTCATATCATCTACTAAGAGAAAACATTATTTTTAATTATAATATTGATATTTTACTCAATGCATATGATAGAACGAAATTCAACCCTAATGGCATTGAAAATCAATAATCAAGAATATTGCAGAAATTCACTTAATAATCAATTAGACCTAAATTCGTCACAATTACTTAATCTTTTCAGTTCTCAAAGGATGCAATTGAGCTAAATACCTGCTTTTCCAATGTAATATATTGGGCAAATCATTCACTTGAATGTACTACTTATCTGGCAAAGCCACATTTTGTCAATAAATTTAGAATTGAATATCGTTGTCTCATTTATTTAATACATGTGGAGCAATTTTCATCAATTTCTTCGATGAGTCAAGGTGTATCAAGTAATTCTGAAAACCGCTCTCTCAGTTTGAAAGATGTCTTACAATTGTATTCTTCATGTCAGCAGAAGTAATTTTTTCGCAATCTTCCAAAAACAAAGCTAACCTTGAGGTGTTCTGTTCTACTAACTGTCTTCAATATTGCAGATTCAATCCAAACGCTGACGCAATTCTTCACGCTGAAATGATATTGATATTCTTTCCTTGCAATTCTTATTTTAATATATTTATACACTCTAAAATGTCCGCTAAATATGCAAGATATGCAACCCAGGAAAAGTTTTTAAACTTATCTACGAGAATTTGTTTTGATCAACCATAAAAATTTCGACTTCAGTTCTGAGAGTTCATATTCGATCTAGTACATTTCCGCGAGATAGCCACCTTACTTCTGACATAATTCACGAAATAGCCGCGTGTTTATGCATGTCACCTGATAAAATTTACAATCTTGATGACATCATGCATGACGGCTTCCAGTGTAGGTTCTAAATATTTGACCATAAGGCCTGGCGATGGATTATAAAGTGAGTAACTTCCATATTTGGATTAATTTTTTTACGAAAGCCGAAAACTATTAATATGAGCCAGCATAGCTGCAGCTCCATCCGAAGATACAGAATTACAGTTTTCCCACTTTGCGCATCGAAGTATTCATTTACCTTATTGTAGACATCAATTCCACGAGATCTCACCTCGACAGGAGGTGTTTTGTAGCGAACAAATACCATTAGCTGTGAATTGCTACTAAAATCAGTTGTCTCATCAAGCTAATTAGCAAAATATTTAGTCTGCTTTAATGCAAAGATAACCCGTTCCTTCACACTTTCTGCTAATATAGAAATTCTTTCTTTCACCATTCTCGCAGAACAGCAGCTGGTTTAACCAAATCTTCATCAATAGTGTATGGTTTCTTATTTCGACCAATAGACTAGGCTACATCAAAGTTAGCCGTTGATGCTGAACGTTGATCGAATGTACCAAACAAGTGGCTATTCAATCTTAGTTTTCTAACAGATAGTTCTAGATTTGCAAAGTATTCTCGCGGTTCGGAAGACAGGTATGAATGGAAGTTATCTAAATGTTTCTCAATTGTCTTTTGTTGAAGGATTCTGAAGTGAGTATCTTCATGCATACAACACACTATGGTTTCATTGCACCATTGTCTTCTATTTGTGTAGAGCCATAATTATGGAAGTCGTCTCGGTATGTTTTTTTCCATTTACTACCATCTGAAGGGAGACAGAAAATAATAGTTGTAAAATTCCTTAATTAAATTTCAAAATTGCGGCTTACTTCGATCGATAAATCGATGATTAATGTTAAAATGGTGGTCTTGCCAGTAACTAGATAGTGAAAACTCGCTCTCTGACTCGTCAATGTATTTGTATCTTGACGGCATGGCACGGACTGAACAGGTAGCTGAGGCTGTGCTCTACTGCGCAAAGATATAACTCGAGAACACTCTAGTGGTGGGTAGTGGGATGGCGTGGCTTGCATATGTCGCTGAATGTTCAAGTTGAAAAAAATACTAAGAGGTTTATAAAATAGCAACTTACAAATACATACTTTCTACTCATAAAAGTTTCATTTTTACCCCCAAAAATTTCCTTTTACCCCATTCGGGGTAATTTTCCGGTTTCCCGACCGCTGCCTTATTAGTGATATTCATTTGAATATCCCAATATGAAAGTACTACAGAATAGAAAAGCTTCTAGAATTTTTTCCATCGGATTCTAACGTCCTTCAAAACATGAAGAATTCACAAATTGGAAAATTAAATATTTGCAGCTAGGAGAACGCCCAAAGCTAGTAGAAAAGTATGATAAATGATTGAATTGAATGCCCTGATATTTCTTCTTTGAATGACCTCATTTTCAACAAGTTTAAACTCAGAGGCGGATTATCCGTAAAGCAAACTAGGCACGTGCCTAGGAGCGTGTAATTACAAGGTGCGCGCGAGTTCAGAATTTTTAAATGAATAGAGAAAATAACATATCGGCGTTTGAGAACTAAATGCTGATATATATATAATGTTAATCTATATTAGATTATATTGCACAAGCATCGATATATTATGCAATATTGCGCGTTTGTTGCGCCGTCGCGTCGTTCGCGAACGTCGGATGTTACTCTGCAACAGATTCCAGTGAATCCCCGCCGGACGGGGTTGCGGCGCGGCTAGCGTGGGGTCGGCAACTGAGCTTTGTTGTCATCAGTCAGTTACGCGCGCTTCTAATGTTTACGTTCTCGCTGTGGTATTTGTGTACATCCATTGCCTTTTAGAGTATTTCTCAAAGAATGAGTGAATTGAAAAAACCTAGTGGTGCAACATAAAAAAGGAAGGCTAAAGAACAACAAGAAAGATATCAAAATGTAATAAAGCACACGCAAAACATTGAGACTTTCTTTCCAAAACCAAAAACTGATGATTCAGCTTTGTCTAACGCAATATTTATTTACAGTCACAGTGCGTCTGCTACCGACCCTGTTCCATGTACAACTCCTACTACTTCTATACAGCCACAAGATTTGTTCATGCCTACGCCGTCTACTTCGTCAGCAGTGAATGTTGTGCAGTAAACACAATATTTTATTGCACTAACTAGTTTTAATCAAAATATAAACGTAGATTTTTCATCGAGTAGGAGACTATGTGAAGATAAAGTCCAACGTTTTTTGACAACAACAATATTTGAACGGAAATTGTTAAATAGAGAAAAACGTCCACAGAAAACAATTTCTGTGGACCTTGTTCATTATTCGCTGGTTGAACTAGCTATGGAAAACAATGATTGGAAGAACGCGTCTATTAGATTTCGAAAACTCATGTAAACGTAAAACATGTGTTGGTCATGAACTCGTCGCTCAATTTCAAGAAGAGTTAACTTATTGGCGTTAAGGTTTGTAACGAGTGGTTGCGACTGTAAGGACTTTAGCATCGCCTAGATTATTTTTCAGGGAATATAAAGAAAAACTTAGGTCTCTTCATAACGATAAATATTTAATGACGCTGGAATTCATTGCGGAGTTTGATCCGTTTTTAACTAAACTTATTGCTAAATATGGCATCAAGAGAAAGAGATGTGGCAATTACTTGAGTTCTAAGATATGTGACGAATTTATTGACTTGATGGCAAACAAAATTTCAACACAAAAAAAAGATGAAATCAAGATTTCAAAATGATATTTAATGATAGTGGATTCGACACCAGATATTCCCCACATTGACCAATTAATCCTCGGGATCCGGTATGTTAAAGCCGTTGGTACGCCTAGATTATATTTCAGGGAATATAAAGAAAAACTTAGGTCTCTTCATAACGATAAATATTTAATGACGCTGGAATTCATTGCGGAGTTTGATCCGTTTTTAACTAAACTTATTGCTAAATATGGCATCAAGAGAAAGAGATGTGGCAATTACTTGAGTTCTAAGATATGTGACGAATTTATTGACTTGATGGCAAACAAAATTTTAACACAAAAAAAAGATGAAATCAAGATATCAAAATGATATTTAATGATAGTGGATTCGACACCAGATATTCCCCACATTGACCAATTAATCCTCGGGATCCGGTATGTTAAAGCCGTTGGTACGCCCGTTGAACGTTTTCTGAAGTTTATTGCACACGTCGGCCATAAATCACAAGACATGGCAGATGCTATAATTAAAACATTAGACATGTTTGATAATAATATATTAGACTTTAGAGGCCAGTCGTATGATAACGCTGTGAATATGTCAGGCATATACAATGGATTACAGGCAAAAATAAAAGAACTATGTCCCCTAACAGATTATGTACTCTGCTCCGCACATTCACTTAACCTTGTGGGTGAATGTGTTGCTGAAGGTGTTCAAGAAGATTGTTGGTTCTTTGTTCTCCTTCAAGAAATTCAAACATTTTTTACAGATTCAACTAAAGGATGGGAAACTGTACAAGCACATGTACGTCTAGGTAATGTCAGGAAAAATAAACTTACTGTCAAAAATCCATCTTACACACGATGATCAGCTCGATCGTATGCTTCCAAAAGCTTAAAAGAGCCATTTTCAGAAATTCACGAGGCTTTGATTGCTATCGAAAGCAATCCTGCGCACAAACGCTCTACTATATGTGATGCTAAAGGTATAAGGTTGAAATTAGAACTGCTAGAAATTGCGTTCATGATTGTGTTTTAGAGTTTCATTTTGTTGTACATGAACAAAACCAACAAAAAATTGCAATTCGTTGATATTGATATTTGTACTGTTGTTCAATGTATGACAGTATTATTCACATAATCTTTACAGAAAGGGACATTTCGATAAATATGAACAGCAAGCCTTGGAACTGTCATTAGTAAAAGAATGCTGAATATATAACTTCACCATTATCGGTTCGGGAAACATTCCGAGTGACAGTAGATCTAGGAATTATAAACCGAATTGTCGTTGAACTTGAAAAAAAAACGAAAAGTGTTTAATGATTTTTGCAATAAATTTTCATATCTAAGTAATTTGGCAAATTTACACACCGAAGAAATTCAAAATAGAGCAAGTACATTGGTAACAATATATTTTAATGAATTCGAAAAATGCTTTGTTGACGAAAGTATCCATCTACGTTCCCATTTAACAATGAAAGCTCGGAACGGAAAACTGCCCCGAACTACAAACACGGTATTAAAGGTTTTGAAGAATAAAGAGTTTGAAACAATTCACCCCAAACATTGATATAGCTTTGAAAATGTGCGTATCGACGGCAGTCAGTAATCTGCAAATACTGAGAGGATTAGGAAACACTAACTAACCTAAGAAAATGAAAAAATATCTTTGCCCAACTATGGCAGACAGGAGATTGAATTCGTCAGCAATACAAACAATGAATCTAGCTTATCGCTGTCTTTAAATTACGACGATGTTAAATTTCTAAATTGTGTTTGTTATTCTCCTACTACTTATAATTTTTTCAATAAATGATTCAAAACTTATTTTTTTAATTAATTAAATATTAATAAATTGTTTAAGCCTTCACATAATCTACGTCTACATCTACACTTCTACATCTACACTAATATTATAAAGAGGAAAGATTTTCGTTGTTTTTCTTTATGGTGGCCAAGTTTATTGGCAACCCCCTTGTTTCACGCCAGTCTTCTGCATGAATGTGGTACTTCCCCAACCGAGCCGGCCAATTATGAGTGCTGTGCTCTATCACTATTCGGTTGTTTGTTTATAATGAATGAACCCAAAAACTACTAGACCGTTTTCAAAAATTCTTTCACCTGTAGAAAGATAAGCTATTTCCTTGGGAACGGGATTTAAGCGGGTAAAATTGCGGGACGTTCTCTAGTGATATATTCATAACACACCATATACACTAAGGCTTATTTCCCAGAGCAGAGAGGAATCATGAATTTCGATGTTCGTTCTGTCGTCTCTCTTGGTTTCTTCACAGTTATCAAGTCATATTTTATTCGCGCATTAAGGTAAGTACAAGATTCCTTATATACTAAAGTCTAGGGTTTGATGATAGAACGTCTTCGAAATCGCTAAACCAACTTTATGAAATTTATAGTATTATGATGGCCATTCACGGCCGATATAGAAGCGTTGATAAAGTGATTGCCTAGGGCACTCTGGGCCTTTAATCCGCCACAGGTTTAACTACTAAATCATTCAAATCAAACTAAAATGAGAAGAAGTATAAGCAGATTTTATTTTGTTCTCATGAATACTCGTAAGTATTAGATACTTCTTCATGATAGCCAAAAGAAATTTCGAAATTTTACCTTTTATCAACTCAATGAAATCTAAAATCGGTTAATATGCACTGCCAGATACGTCCCATGAGGTTATCTGGGATGACAAGGAAAACAGCAAGCAATTCACAGAAGTAGGAAATCATGGAAAGAAATAACATATTTCTGTTTCTTTCTCATTGACACATAAATACATTTTGTCACAAAAGTACCGTGAATTGGTGGATGGAACACGAAATATAAAATCTCTAATCCAAACTTATTGTATCGCCTTAAAAGTAAGCTGCTTCCGAAATAATACATTTACGCTAACGAATTATCCATTCATTCAAACATTGTTCAAACACTTTATCTAAAATCAACTTCAGATCTCGCCGTGAATTCTTATTGTCTTCTATCGATTCAAAACAGGTACCTTGAGTTGGAGAAAGAGCTGGCCGGAGCTATGACAGGTGATTACGGTTAATGTTCGATGGTATATTTGGAGTTTCGCTCAGAAATGCATTCACAATTCAATATTACCATGACTTTTAATCGACTTTGATGTGGTTTTCTTGGTTTCGGTTCAGTCGGAAGGTGCCATTCCGAGGTTTGGTGGCTGCTTTGTATATCAATCTCATACACCCATGTCATATCATCAGTTATAATGCGTCTTATGAAAGTGTGGTTAGAATATACTCGTTCTGGCACGTCTTCAGTGACCTTCACGCGATTCAATCTTGAAACAAATTCAGGTCTTTTGAAACTAATTGAGTAGCAACGCGTTTTTTGCCCAACCAATCGTTTAAAATGGTATGGAGTGATTCGTGAGACACAGAGTTCATTGCCTATCTCTCTCATACTTAGATAATGATTGCCAATCACCAGTCCCTTCACTTTATCAATGTTAGCTTCAGTTGAAGATGTTGATGGCCACCCGACGGAGGCAAATATTCAACCACATCTCAGCCGCTGTTGAATGCAGAGTACCACTCATATGCACGTGTTCTTGATGAAGTCGATTCGCCGTGAGCCTTCTGTATTGATTTTAGCGATTCTGTTCACTAAATTCCATCTGCAATACAAAATTTGAGAGAATTTCTCTATTCGATGCTTTTGTCTATTGTAAAAATTGCAAAACATACTTGCGAAATGCGACAAAATCGAGCATTGTTAACAAACTGAATTACTATTCGCGTTCCAATTCCTCATCAGTATAGAAAACAGTAGCAGCGACAAGAATTTCGACAATCATTTCGACCAGATTTTTCGAATAACCAACTCACGGAATAATTTTGACGGAATGTACATACATTCGTTTGTGTGTCATGGAAAGGTATCTAGAACTGATGAGTGGGGTCGAGAATGCCGTTACGTGGACAGAAGTATGGTACGAATATTAACACACCATAATGGTACTTTGCCTTTTTCTGCCAAAAAAAAAATATTTTTGGGAATATATTTCGAAAATTCGAAGATTTTTTGTTGGATTTGCAACGACAGAAAAACTCATAAACTATTCTCTAGAATAATAAATACATTATAACTGTTAAGATGAAATATCAGGGATATTTATATCTTACATTATATTTATTTTAATCTGTTGGCTTTATATGATTATTGTGCATGATAAATAATCACTTCGATATGAAATGTGGAGGATTATTCATAAGAAAGAATGTCAAATTCTTATGCCACTAGCCTATCAATAGTATCAAATGAGTGCATTATAGCCAAAATAAATTTCCACTTAATGAAATGAGAAAATATCAATTTTCGGATATTTTCTTCTATCTGTGCAAATAAACTTAGCTCTCTGTTTTACAAGCATCTTTTAGGTATTGATTCTCTTGCCATCGTCAGAATATGTCTTAACTAAATGATGATGAACATGCAAAATTTATTGCTGTATGTGTAAAAAATTTGATGACTTTTATTCACGCAAAAATATTCAACCTTCCGTAGAATGTTTAATATTCTTCCCTTAAGTAGCTGGTTTTCCCTTCCACTTTCATAGGCATCGTCAACCAGGGCCACACAGTAGGGGACGACATGAAATGGAGCAATAGCCTGCAGTTTTGATCTCGCTTGACCTCATCAGTATTGCTCACTCTATTTGCAATGATGAAAACTTCCGTGAAAACTCTTTCACGAAAGGATATTTCTACGGAAGGTTGAATATTGTTATCTGAATGAAATACTTCATTGTGTAAAAATATGCGACAGAAAAGGTCGTTTTTTTCGGATGCTTTGACTGGAATGATTTATTTTCCCCATGCTTTTGGCATCGATGCCAATATAATGAGTTCCTGTAGGATGAGGAATGAGATTATATTTTGAAAATTCTTTTCCATTATGTAACGACAAATATAGAATTTTCCCTTTAGATATCGATTCGCTTGTCAGAGTTAAAACAATTTCGCAAAATACAGAATGAACAGCCGTACCTTTCAATTACAAAGATTATGATACTACTAACCGACCAATCAATATCAACTTCACATCTTTACATGTTTCTGAAAAAATATTCTGGACAGAAAGATGGACCATGTAGTGATCCTATAAGGGATAATTTTTCCTTTTTATGTATGAAACCCAAAGAACATTTGAATAAGTCACAATAAAAATAAGAAGAATTTAATACAAGGTTTCTGTGTTTCTTACACGACTCTTTCGATTACAAATTGCTGGTACGACTCTAGCATTATATATTTATTGCAGATACCTTCTTTGCAAGCAACCTTTAATCGTTATCAGGAGAGATTCACGATATCATCTTAAATGAAAAAATAAAAATATTGATTCTTATCTATTAGATATCTACTTCTTAAAATGAATTTGAATTAACTAAAGGCTAAAACTATTTACGTTTGAATATAATCAAGGAATATTTCAACCTATATTACGTGTCAATCAAAATATGTTAATACTTCAAGCTGTGAATAGAGAAAGGACAGTATTTGTCGTCCAGAGATTCCCTAAATATTTCATTCATATTCTCTTTCCAACTGACCTTCAAAAGTGGGAGATTAAAAATCCTAAGTCCTTCTGCTGGCTTAATCGACAAACAGACTGATGCGGAACAATTTCTGGAAGAACTCGGGTAATACTACTTATGCGAAACCCTCTTCCACAAAGTCTCATTTAAAAGATAGATTTTAGTCATTATATAACTATTAGCGTAGCATCTGAACTCATTGATCTTTCTCATTTAAAATTCTTGTCTACAGAAGGATCTCCTTTATAATTTAAGTTCATTTATAACTCTTCAGCCTTTCACAACTTAATTGGTGCTTTCGGTTCATTCCACTTGGTTGCAGTTCAATATTAGTGAAAGTAATTAATTCCTTCCAGCAAAACTTTGAAAAGTCAGAGAAGTCACGCTAGATCTCATGTCGATATGTACTATAGAATAATTTTATAGTAGGAAACAAAGTTTATACATCATATTCATGATTCTCTACAACGAATGCCGCATTGTTAATTTCCATGTTGAAATGTTCCTAGCATCATGGCAGTAGCAGCCTTACTCAATTGAAATGCGAACTCAAGTGAGATTTCGTGCAAATTAGACGAATACCGAAATTTTCTCAAAGTTTCTGGTTTGAATGGGAAGGAGCAAATATTCATCTAGTAATTGTCATCACCAATAGCATAATAAGTAGATATGGTTTACATATTAAGAATTTAAAGTTACTCAAATTTACTGTTAACTAACATATGATTCATTAAATTCGAAGCAATTCAATTCAAGATAAGAGATTATACCTTCTATTAATAAATTTTAGGGTATTGAAGCGACCCGTCCAGGTTCGCTGCCAGCGATTAGGAGATAATGAAGGATAATTCTGAACATGCGAAATAAATTGGGTTAATTTTCGTTATTAGAGTTTGAAGGGTAATTTTGATCTATGGTTGATGAAAAACGGTTCTCAGATATTATTAGAACACAAAAGTATGTTTCTATCAACTTCATTATATGTGGAATAATTGGCTTATCTCTTCCATATCTTGTGAAAACCTTCCGTGAGAAATCATAAAAACGAAAATGAAGTCTGTATCAAAACCCGCGGCATGGTTTAAAAAAAAAGCGAAAAATCAAAAAGAAGAAACAGCGTCTCTACAAGGATATTTTAATCTCTAATGAATACAGAACATGGAAATAATCCAATATATCCACCACTTCGTGAAAAATGATATGGATAACAGTGGATTATTGTTAGCAGACCTTTGTATGGGATAGAGTTCAGCAATATAGGGTGTTCCACTTTGGATGTTTCAGTACGGTAGCTATATGTAATACCGCAAATGAGGAAGCCATTCCCTCATCTCTGTTCTCAAGTTTTCAGTAAAATTGATATGTGGAATATCATAGCAGCTATCTTCTTCTGTTTTCGAGTTGTTCCAGATGTCCTTATTTTCCGGGATCTCTGTTGATGGGAAAAATAGGTGAAAAGTACTTTTACGGCCCCGTTTTTTTCATTAGAATGCAGGGATGTATTGCATTTTTTCTTTCTGTTGAATGGTTCTTTAAACATTGTGTGGTTTCATTTAATATACTGAAGCGAGTTCATACAGGAAATCGTCAATCTTTTCAATTTCTTGGTTACAACAATGAAACCCACCTATGAAAAGAACAAACGAAAGCTATTTTATACTCATGGGCAACATCAAAAATAATCAGCCACAAAAAAACAGATGAAAACAATCTTTAATACTCAAAAGTATTCTCATTATAGGAAACTCATGAATTGTGGCATCCAGAAACACATGTGCATGTGTTTTGAATTTAAATATTGGTCACTGAAGCTAATCAATTATTTTCTTTTAGAGTCTTCTCATTCATCATGAAATTGTCAATATAGTAAATGACTAGGGTCGCCATCTCACTGGTCCTCTCGTTCTTACGAAATTATCACCAAACTAATCTAACCAAAAATTGGTTCAAAAGTTCTGTGACATTCCTTAACTGGGAAGGGGGGGCGTTTACCAACTTTCCGGAAATATATTAAGCTTCATGTAGACGAGAGAATTTGATCTAAAAACCTTTGACTATGCTTTCATTTATTTTATTATTTCAAAGTTTTCCGAGATTTTCGCAAAAAATTACGTACGCGAAAACACGGTGGTTCACTAACGCGTACCAAACATCAAGAACCAATCGCTTTTCTTATGGTGTTGAACATTCACTTCTCGATTAGAATTGACTTTAGCCAAGAAACGTTCGCTATTGCTGATTAATAATTCATCACTGGTCACTTTCATTTAATCAGTCGATAGTATACAGGTATAACTCAGAGTTTTCTACTGAGGTCTCCTGATACCATCGGCAAAATTCATCCACCGCTAATGATCCCTGTACAAATAAAAATTTCCTCGTATTTCGAGGATTTGCGAAACATTGAAGTTTGTTATCGCAATCTCTGCCCTATTTGGCTCACATGAAATTGAGGGATTCATAATAACAGCTGCTAAAACTCCAATGTGATTTTTTCTCTATATATTCAATATTATAGTTTTGTGAGCCATACTATAACATGGTTAGAATATAAGTCACGATCTAGAATTGTTCTACTAGTCTGTCAACAATTTTCGAAAAGCGGAACCATCTACAAGTTGTCATTTAAAATCCTTTTCACACTACTCATCAATATCCAGGATTATATTCTAGTTCTGTCACAGTTAATCCACGATGTGGGTCACTACCAACCCACGGCCATATTCGAACGGTTTATGCGACCCTTTTTATTTGTGTTTTGTACATACACTTGTCCTCAAACAATTCTTCATAATAGAAATAGTTTAATCACAATCGAGATTACAGCAAAATTCGAGAGCAATTAGTTGTTCTGATTTTTCCGTCCATCTGAAACAGGATTCGACGGTAGCAAACGAAAATGTATCAACATTCACACTTCTTTCATAAACGAAGTATTTTTCAAGCAACAAAATTGTATTCGACAGAAAAATTGAAAGATTTACCAGGTCGTTTTCGGAATAATTTAGGAAAAAAATTCAACCAAGAATTACTTTGCCACTACGTCTCCAGTATTGAATTTGACAGAGTAACCCTTGCTTGTGATTTTTGTATTGTAGAAGCTAGACAAAAATGATAAATTGGGGTATTATATATATAAAATAATATAATAATAATTTCTCACTAAATAATTAAATAATTGAAGAGAATGACTGGCGCAATCACAGTTTAGATTGCTGGATGTAGGATTTTATTAATGTTTTCAATCTATTTTTAGACTATCTCACTCAATAAGAGCTCTCCCATTTTATGACAACATCTATCCACTTGGTGTTGGGTCTACTTGTGCATCTCTGTCTTATCTTTAACCCCCACCCTAGGAGCCTGTAATCATTTTGTGGCTGGTTCTTCATGTACAATCAATGCGGATTTAGTTAACAGCTTTGCCTAAAGAGTCTTTTAGTTTTCTTTGCCCCTCAATCCTCGTGATCTTCACGGTCAAATACTTCAATCCCTAATATCATTGATTGGTATACTTTCTGTATCCTCTTGATCTTTCTACTGATTTTTGCTTTCGATTCACATATAATCACGAAGAGATTATCCTGCTTTTACTATTCACTCTTCCAGTGGATTGGTGTGCTCCACATATATGATTGTTTCATCTTCTCATGTAATTTTCATGAGGAGAAAATTTCTTCGTAGTACATCATTCATATTATATTTCTTGGTGGCAATTTTCTGTAGGTTTATGAAGTTTTCAGCGAGATATAATCATCGATTCTTTATAATAAGTTCAATAAAGTATGACCTGGTGCACCTGTTACTTGACTGCTCAAAATTAGCTACAGAAATCGAGCATTATTAATCATGGATATATAAATTCCTTCAGAAACTGCTTTAAGGAACGAATATCTCATTTGAAATCGTGTTGAATCAATCATACCAGATATAGTTTGATTATCTTGGATACCCTAGAATTTTGGTAAATTAGGTATTCATCTATATTTTTCAGGGGGCTATACATTGATACATTTAATTGAACGACTACACTTTCGTTCCGAAAATAATTATTGCTCACCTCTCCGACAATCTGCATTATCCTGAAATTCGTGAAAGTTAGATGGAAGGATCGAGGGTCAGCCCATTTCATTTCCTGAAACGACCGTTTCTATGGATCTGTAATACCGTTACGCCGTTAGCACTTCATATATGAATATAGCACTTTCATTCAGACCCACGTTGTAATAATAAACTCATTTGACCGGTATTCTATTATTCCCTAGATTGATTTGTTCGAAATTCATCCACTTAACTCACGCAAAACTCAAAAACGCATGTAATAATAGTCGAAATAGCTACTATCCAATAATCAAATTAACAAGTAAAACGAAATGAGACACTTTTGTCACTTTTTCGCAACTTGTGTCTGATTTAGTTTTACTTTAAAAATGAATTTCCATAAAATAAATAAATTATCAATACTATCAATTAATCACAATAACCAAAAGATATGGTATTCCCAAGAAGTAAGAACGAACGGTATTTCAACAATGTTCATAAATTATAGAAAAAGTGACAAAATATAGAGAGCTTTCTATTTCAAACTAGCCAACCTGTATATTTCTTATCCTGATTGAAAATATTTGCAAAACACGTTGAATACGATTTCTGAGGGACAACTTTCGACCTATCATTGGGACTTCAACAAATCACACTCTCTTAATTAATATTTAATTAATTAATTAATTAAAAATATCTGATTTGAAATATCTTTCTCTTCACAATTGTGCACGAAGAAAGTCACTTGACGAATATTTTTTACAAAACAAAACAAATTGTCTCAAACCACATTGAATATTCTGGATATTTTCAAAATTATTGAAAAAGGAAAAACAAATCCGAGTTAGCGTCTGTACGCAATAATCAGTACATTTATTCAACTTAAGGTCTTAGATGAGAAAAGTAGGTTTTTCTGTAATGTTTTTCGGAGGCCTTTTTCACAAATTCCAACAATATTGAAAGTTTTTTATTGTTTTATCATACCATAAATAGAAAAACGAAACTCGACGATTTAAAACCAAACTTTCAAACTGTCCTTCATTTATTTTGCATACAATTAAAACATCTGGACTGAAAACGGTCTCAAACATGGGTCACCATATTTGGAGTCAAGATGTCTTCAAGTAGGCTCGAGAATTCAGGTCAGGTAATCGGGCACGCCACACCATAGGACCTCTTCTTCCAATCCAATGACCGGGATATCTCTCTGAAGGCAATCGGAACAATCGATCGAGCGAAAATTCCCAATGAAAGCCTCGAAAGAGCGAAAATTAAAAAGATCTCCGATTTTTCACAAGTAGAGGGGATAATTTCGTCGGACTTCTATGTCTATACAAATTTTTCCATAGCGTTCGATCGTTTCAAATCCTGGACGAAGAGCAAGCCTCGAGTTTCGCATGTTTCGCTACAATAGTTTCGTTCCCGTTTAACCAAGGAAAAACTGGAAAATCTTTGACCCAACGAAGGGATATTGGCGGACTTTTGCAAAATTTCGCTCCATTTTCCTCATTCCGAATATATCTGGCGGCCAGAAATTAACAAACGTCGATCTGTAAAAATAAGTGGTTTTCTTTTATCCGTCCTACTTATACGGGTTACCGGGAGAATGGATTCGGGTGTCGAACGATTCCTACATATCTCGAGATCGGATCCTCGAAAAGAAATCGTTACTCTACGACAAAATTTTCGAATTAGGACGAATTTTGAGACCTAGATTTTCGAGAGAAAGACCAGAAACACGGAGGCGTAGTCACTTACCTCTTCTACCGCCCTTAGATCGCTATTCAATGTCGAAAGTAAGTTTTACCAACGTGTAAAATTTAATGCTCTCTCTCTTTCGAATGAAATTGTGAGATGAAATTAGTTACTAATTGTAGTTTCACCAACATAATTTCGGTAATACCTAGAATATAGTGCTCTCTCTCTTCTGAATGACAGTATGAGACGGAGTGAAATATAGTTTACATCTAATCGAATCTAACCTTATTTCAAGTAGTTTCATAATCGATCTGTCAAAATGAGTAATACCGAATTTTATTTAAATGAAAAGTTTAACGTAACTTGAAATAAATTTTCAAAGGTGAGTGAACATTGTTTGATGTTTATTTTATCCATTTTAGTGTAAAGTTTGTTTAAGGAAAGAAACGACAAACTTTCAATATTCATAAATCTAACAGTTTGTGGTTATTCTTACCTAAATAATGTGATTCCAACAGAATGTTATAATAAAAATAATGAAGGTGACTTAAAATAATGTTTGAAAGATGAGTAAATATATTTCAAGGTTCATTTATGTATTTTAATGTATATTTTTTAGCATGCTCAAGAAATGTCTCTGAATTCACAAATTTTATTTTTCTTTCATGGATATTCTAACCTCTATGCGTTGAAAGATTTCCTGAGATTACTAGGACTTTTAAACAAATCAATTTGGACTATCTTACAAAATGATGGGATACCCTTTTAGTTGCTACTAAAAGGTATTGAGCTCTTTAGTATGATAATATTTTTTACCAAAGGAACTCGATATAGTTTTCATTAGGTCATTTGGAGTATGTAGCATATGAATATTGAAATCTATTCACTGAAGGTTATTTTTCTATATTAAAATATTCCAAAGGGATGTCAATAAGACCGTGCTATTTGAAATTGAATTTTCGTTTCAGTTTATTCAAGAGGAAGTACGTTTCTATTCTACATTCATCCAAATGTAAAAGCAAATGAAATTCAATATGTTTGACAATGTTCAAGTATTCACCAAAGAAAATGAGATCTGATAACTCTGTGGCTATGTATCTTTGAAAGGTAACCTAACCTAATATATTTGGTTGAAAATATGAAAGAAACACATGAGAAGTATAATTCATTCCTTTCAGTTGAATGATTAATTTGTCAGTGGTTTGAATGTGAGCTGTTATTTTCAATACAAAGTTAGTAGTTATTATTTTTGAAATACCAATTCTTCAGGTTACAATCCATTTGTGAAGAGGAAGTATAAAATAGATCCACTGTAGAAAGGTTGGAAAATTAAATGATAAATGATATTTAACCTAAAATGTGGGACCACTTAATATTACAATCATGAAAATAAGCAAAGAAAATATTGATTTATTGTAGGAAAGTTACATGTTAACGTTACAAATCTCTGAAGGAAAGAGATATAGCTGAGGGCTTGAAATTCACCTACGATTCTCACAATCAAAATTTATTCTTTTCATAGTTGGCATCAAAACTTGATTGATTTCTGAATACTCAGATATTCTTCTATGTCATATCAATTTGCACAAAAGGTGTTTCATTGTGAGTTCCTTCTATTCATAACACATTGTTACTGTTTCTCAGGATATTTTATCAAAGCTGTTGAATTAACGACAGGTATTCCTCATTTATTTGAAGTTGAAAGTTTGTCTTTTATAGGTGTATGATAATGGGAAACATAATGTCTGAATATGTAGAACTTGCGTATGAAGTTTCACTTTGTACAACCACAACTTTCAATCCAAGATTTATGAAAGGCACAGGAAACATGCTGGTGCTCATGTGAATCATATTTTGGAAAAAATTTAACTTCTACTTGGAGAATGCTATGTAATTAGACAATTTTTGTTATAAGTATTTTTGCTATACGTATTTAATATAATTGTGTAAAATGAGTATGTTCCTTACGTAATATGGATATATGAATTTGTTTTGATGCATTCCTTCCTTTCGTTTTCATTTCACAGTATATTATAAAGTTTCGCGAGAAAATGAATTGAAGAGAAGTATAATTGAAGAATAGAAATTTCAATTACGAGAGCAAGTTTGCAAGAAACTGCCAACTCGACAGTTAAGGATCTACGAAATTAACAGTTACAAGAAACAGTTTCATTGAAAATGATATATAGTTAATATCATTGTATTGTATATGAGGGTCCATCATGAAACTTCCAAATTTTAGGATTTCATTTCTGCTTTTCACAAGAACACTTCAATTCAGAATAGGTTTGTTTTTTCTGGTAAGCGAATTGTGTTGATATTGGTCAACTCAAATTTATAGAAAATAGTTATGTATAGAGCAATCCCATAAGGTGAAATTTTTAGGTATTCAGCAGTGTTCCTTTATTTAATTACTAATTTCTCTCTCTTGTCTTTTGGATAGTGTCAAGATATTTCAATTTGAGAAGAACTTTCATTTTCTATTTCATTAATATACTTGAGAAATAATTCTTCTATCTTGCTGTTTTAAGCCCATATTTGATGTTTATTTCAATTCATGAATAAGATCTTTCTGAAGTATACATTTTATACTTTTGGAACTAAAATGGAATATTTTCAATTCATATTTGAATTGTTGCTGATTGAATTTCTATTCCTGGAGGGTTACCGAACAATTTGATTTTTTGATTCAATGTTGGAATTATTTTAATTTCATCTTATGCTAGCTCAATTGGAGAATGTTGAGATTTTCAAATTGAATGCATCTCTTTGAATTGGGATAGTAGTGAATAGTGTAAGAATTTGTTTGGTTGATGAGTGAGTATCCATAAAGCAATACTGAAAGATGCGTAACCCTAAGGATGTGTGAGGCAACATATGAGAGATATCTATGTAACATGAAGAACTATTAGGTATAAATACCAGTGAATATAATGAGGCATTCAGTATAGATAAAGTTGAATATGAAGATAATATATATGGATAATATGGATATAATATATTAGGCGTATAGTATATATGGCGTTCAATTTATTAGGCGTTAAGTATATTAGCTGTTCAGATATATAAGGCGATCCCAATGGGCTCACAAGTTATCATTGAGTAGTCTTTGAGGCTAGGGACGAATCCCATGAAGCCTCAACTCAACAGTAAAGTAAGGTAAAACAACAGTGAAAATAATAAAAGAGAGAGGTGAGAGCGAGAAAAAAACAAAAAAGTGAGTAAGATTAAGGTTATGACCTGAACATAAATTGGTTCATCTTGTTCTTGAACTCATTAACAGAGGGAGACTCGACGACTTCGCTAAGAAAGTTGTTCCAGGGAGAAAAAATGCGGTTGAACAGGAAATGTTGCCGCTGTCTTGTGTTGAGTTTCCACATTTCAAATTTGAGATTATGGCCGCGGCGACGGGGGTCACTATTCAGGTTGAATATGCAGCTGACGTCGACATAATTTTGTCTGAGCATGCGGAAAGCCACAATGAGGTCACCTCGAAGCCGACGGTTTTTAAAAATTTGTAATTTTTCTCTGTCCAATCTCTCGAAGGATGATGGTCGAACATTTCCTAATGACACTCGCGTGGCCGGACGTTAGACACTCTCCAGTAAGTTGCCGTCACGCACAAGTACCAGATACCACACTGCACCGGCGAACTCCAAAATTGTATGTAAATAAGTTTTGTAGAGATTCATCGAGGTGTTGAACGAGAGACGAAGGATCTATGGATCAAATATAAGAGAGTATTAGCGCGTTAGCAGATACTGATGATATGCTCCGACTAGGATAAGTCGGACGTTACAGTCACACCCAGGTCCGATTTTACACCGATTGCACGAATTATTAGAATCTATGTTTTTCAATGTTCAACGGCAACAATTAGTCAGTGCGACACTGGTGCATCGAGTTTAGGTCGTTCTATAAAAGCTACCTGTGCGTTAGTGGGTTGCCGTATATCTGACTGTGTATTTAAGTTTTTTGCTATCGTGAGAGGTAACAATCGATTCCTCATAGTTGCGGCGAGCCAGCATTCAAATAGTCAGAGAAGTTTCGATGACGCAAGAAATTTTCGGTGTTTTTGGCGTGTTTGAATTTTTTCCAGAGTCGTTTTCTATGCTTTACTAGCGATATCAGTTCTGATTTGATCCAGGGTTTCAGTCGATTTATGCAATATTTCTCTTCATACTAATGTTTTTGTATGAAAATAGATAGATGATATTCGGATCATCGGAAAATGATAGTGATGCTGACTAGTACACAAGCGGAAGTTCTTCGGACAATGTGGCTATATTTGTTACGAAGTGGCTGATAGTATCTTGTTCTCTCTGGTTTATGATGTTCGAAGAAAGTTATTTTTCAAGGGACAATATTCAACCTCCCATAGAATGTTAAATATCCCCCTTTGAAGAAGCTAGATTTCCGATATACTCTTCATAATCACCGTTAACCGGGGCTACAGGGAAGTGGTACAGCACGGTAAGATGTCACGAATAGGAACAATGGACTGCAGGTTCGGTCTCGTTTGACCTCGTCAGCATTGTCTACCCATTCGTAACACAAGGCTATGCCGTATCCTACTCATCTCAATTCGTTGAAGCGAACGCAGCAATGTAAATGTCACTGAGCCCCCCAACGAACCGAAACAGAGGCTACCTCACCAACGCCCCACAAACGGTGAAAACAAAAAGCAAATAAAACAGGAAAAACGTTAAGTGGTCACACTAGTTCGATAACATACCGCCATGCGACACTCACGTATCAGACAGAAGCGGCTGTCGAAGGACCGATGCTCCTCATTTCTATGTGGTTTTACCAGGCATACATAAACATCTCAAAACAAAAATTACTATACGCGAGATTTCGCAATGTGGCTATATTTGTTACGAAGTGGCTGATGATATCTTGTTCTTTTTGGCTTATGATGTTAATTTGCATGATGGTGATGATGGTTACGTGTTCAGAAATGCCTATAGGGGAATGATACTCGGGTTCTGTGATAAGTTGTTCATCATTTATGAGAATGAGGTCTGAGAGGGGGATCGTCATTTACACGAAATCTTGTTCATTAAGTAACGAGTTGAATCAGGTCCGATTTGAACAAAAACAGTGAAAATGAACCAGCAGCAGAAGCGATATTAGGATACGAGTAAGAGTCCGAGAGATATCTGGATAGTTGAGGTCACCAGCGATGAAAAATTCTTCAGAAGATAGTTCGGTTAGGTATTCAATCAACAGAGAGTTTGCCTATTGAGAAGCCACCAGGCCTGTACATGCAGACGAGGTTGATATTCAGATTGTTTCTGCTTGTGTGGATATGCAGCAACTCAATTCCTAGTATATCCGCCGACGTTGTGTTGACTGCGAAGTTTTCCGTTATTTCTTCACACCCGTAAATACAAACACCTCATCCATAGTGGTTCGGTCTGTCGCTGCGGTAAACAGTATAGCCATCGATATTAACCAGAGCATCGAGGTCATGGGGCCTAAGCCACGTCTTAGTCAAAAACACCAAATGAGGTTTTGAAACTTCTAAGGTTGCGAACTAATTCGTCAAATTTGGGTTTGAGAGCAGCCAGGTTCGTATACAAGATTTTCTACGACAGAAAAGAATAAGATGAAGTAGTCTTTGTTATGAAAAGTCGACACAATTTGGGAGACACCTTCAACGTATTTGATGGTGATGTTAGTTTCTCCGTTTGCCGTTCTTGTTGTCAACATTTCGCGTAGATTTTCAAGCATCTTCATTTGCATAGGGGTCTGGTCACCCGCTACAAAAAAATTCAGTGTCAGGGTTCTTTTTCAGTTTATTTTTGTTTTTAGGAATGGTGCAAGCATCAAATTTGTTTTAGAGCACCACCTTGATCATTCTCGGATGCTTCTTTTTCGGGTTGACCTAGCTCACTCGAAAGTGTGTGACAGGAACAGCTATAGAGTTGACTGTATGAAGTGCTTTATCCATCGTGGTTAGATACCCTTTATTATGACGCTCTTAGAGCAGGACATTCTATTAACCCATTATGGAGCAATGTTGTCGGAAAATTCCACGGAATTAAGTTTTTCGCTTGTTTTAATTGAACCGTTAAACTGCCCGATTTTGAATCAGGTCTTTGATATTAGTGCGGGTCTCCATAGCCCCGCAGCATTTATTGCATACAATCTTCAAGCTACGATTCAAACGATCGTCTAAAGCGAGGCCAGTGCAAGTGATATACAGCGAACTCTTGCAACCGTCGTACTGAAATACGGCAGTCTCTTTCTCGCCGATCTGGTTACTACAATTAGCACATGCGTTGTTTATCGCCATTGTTATTGTTAGAAATGTTTAAGTTCACTCACCGTTAGATTTTTAAAATATTTTCCAAGATTCCAAAAACTTTCAAAAACCAACCCGACAATTCAGGCAACAAAGTCTTTCTACGTAGTCACTCAAGTCGGAGTCTATTTGGATGTTTATACATTATTCGATGTTCTCTACCGAATTTCTGACACTTTTCAATGAAGTGGAAAAGAGATGGCCAATTTAATGAACTTATATTATTCTGTACAAATTTTTCCAGATGTGATTTTGGGGACATAACCCAGAGGAATCTCATTTTCTTCATCGAACATCGAAGGAAAAAATAGAGTTATTTGATTCAGAACTGGCAGCTGTTAAAGCTCATTGGATTTAGGATCAAATCGGCAGAGTAAATCAGTTCTGACGTGAATACTCTTACGGCCATCCATTTTATCTTCAATTTTTTTGTTCTGTCGATAGCGATAGCATTTTAAAGAGTTGAAAATAACTCCATTTCAAACGTACCTTCAGTAGGGATATCTAATATAATTCGTTTCCTGAGATTTTGCCAACTACTTCATTGATTACCTGTGAGAACTTTGATCGATTAGGATAAATCTAAATATTCAAATTAGCTATTTCGAATATATTCATGCAATACTCATGTTCAAATTTTAACTATATTCAATTTACGAACAGATATCAGCATGTCCGAGGATACAGGAACCAATTAAAGTGTTATTTAATAATAAGAGTAGCATTGTTCAGAGTGAAAAATTGGGTAGTCGACCCCAGTGCAAACGTAGTTTTAGTAGGAATACCCATCATAATTCGTTTTCCGGGATTTTACTAACAGATTTGTTGGTTACAAATGAGATCTTGGATTGATTATAACAAATCTCAATTTTTATTTAGCACTTTTTCGAAGCAATACACACATGTCCATATTCTAACTATATTCAATTATTCAATTCACGCATAGATTGCAGCAGTATGTTGCAAAGCAGATACTGCTATGTCAAAAATTTATATGGCGGGCAAACATTTTCATCAATAAACTCGAATTTCATTCGATTCTCATTCTGTGACTGGCGTATACAATAATCATGTTGTTGGTAGTGTTTCAATATTTTAGAATTTTGCAATCATGTCTAGGCGTCAATTGTGC